>JAVTVJ010001288.1:0-65915 GCA_034509425.1 Eopsaltria australis | reverse complement strand
GACAACAAAAATTAAATAATTTTATAATGATATGATATTAAAATATCTCTTTTTATAGACTCAGATATTTTACCTGTTTGAAGACTTTTTTATTTAAACACATTTTCATTTGGACATCAAGTAAGTGAATATTTTTAACTATGAGGGCTTTTTCTGCTGACTTTTTCACATATAGAAACATGAAACAGTTTCTTCTGTAAAGGGATATCTTGTTTTTTTCAGTACCTACTCCAGTTCCCTCATCGTCCTAAGTTTTCCCTCTGTGTTTGCAACATGACCTGTATCTGCTGAGAAAAAACAGGTCAGAATTATTCTTGTGTCTCAATAGAGAAAGGATTCCAGACCAAATGTCTCCTTCTGAGACCTCTAACCTGGTGCTCAACACACACATTAAAAAGTGACTTCTCTGCAAAATACAGTGGCCATACTTTTTCTTTTACCAAAACCTTAGAGGTGTGACACAGAAATCTAAATCTCAGTGGGGTGAATAGATCTTTCACAGCTTGCAGGAGCTTCTGCAGATAGAAAAAAAAATAAAGCAACAATGACACTTTCATCCATATTTCAGAAGGAGTAATTCTTGCTGGTTTTTTGCTTTTTTCTTTTTAATAAATTATAAATCAGACCCCCTGTTTTTGATAAAAGATTCTAGGGTCTATATTTTAATATTTCTGAGATCTTTTTTCTGCAACATTATTGACCTAGCCAAGTATACCTTTTGCTCAGAGTGCTGCTTTCTGCTGCTTTGATTAGAATTGCTTTTAACGGAGAGTTATTAAAACTCATGTTTCTATAGAAAATAATTTAAAATTACATATTGTGAAACTAGGCCCCTAAAACCTCTAAGGTACTCAGTGAATCTAGCTCCTGATCTAGAGGTGTTGAGCCTGTTCCCATAAAAACAGATTAAAAGCATTTTTTATTATAATATTAAAAATTCAAGTATTAAGTTGCAATTTTATATGTATGTTAATACATAATATGTATTAACTTGAAGAAGTAAAGAAAATGATTTAACAATTTCATACATATCTTTTTTCATCATTCCTTCCTTAGATATACCATCCAGTGCAAGAAGCAGGGAGATGTTTTTGTTGCCATCTGACAGTTTGAACAAAAACACTAGAATATGTTTACTGATCTACAAAATCCTCATGCTGTTATTCATAAAGGCTACATCAATTTCCTTGGTTTTTTTCCATGGGAAATTCTGGAACTCAAGTACTCTGTGCTATCTTCAGTACTTTTCTGCTTCCCTCTCAGCACAGCTCTGTGGTGAAATCAACATGGCAGATAAACCCCCCCTGTATGAAAGCCCTTTAGATGCTGCAGATTAATGTTCAATATCTTCAAACATTGCTGGGGGTAAATAATATTTTATTTGCTTTTTCTGTATTCAAACTCTTGCGCCTGACTTGCCTCTGTGCTACAGATGGAATAGTTACAATGAGCTAAATTGAATAAGAGGCTATCTGGAAAAGAAGAGTAAAAGAATCAGGTTGTCCTTTTCTGATAATGGAAGCATGTCTTTATGAAAGACCTGAATGAGATTTCTGCAAAATTCCATTATTCATTTCAGTGCAGTAATACAATCACTGTACAGTATGGAGCCAGCAATCAATAGTTTAGCATACAGCTTTGATGAACTGTTTCTTCCTGCTTCCAATTTATACCTTAAAGAGAAGCTTTGCCTGTAGAGTTCACTGTGTTCAACTAATACACCAATTAGCTACTGTGACAAGCGGCTGCATTATCAAAAATCAAAGCTTTCCATGGAGAATAATCTTCTTATTGTGGAAAGCTGGTCAGGGAGGAAATCAATGAAAGACCAAGGATCTGTATGCACAATATTAATCTCAATGTAGATTATACACATGAAATAAGGATAGGAAGAGCATAGCCTCTGGACAGGACAGCAGTATCTTTTGAAGCAAGCTACTGAAAAAAACCACTTAAAACGTTTAAATGATTAATGCTAAACACTGCACACTGTGATGTCTTTCAAAAAAAGAGAATTTTACATCCTAGGATTTTGATTGAGAAAATGGTCTGAGTTATTAGAAGAATGATAAAGTCTGTTGGATTTATCTCTTTACTTATATTTTGGTTAATTATTCTGTTATTTTAGTATTTTTAAATGTGGTCACTCCAAATTTTTAAATACCATTTTTCTTAAGCAAAATAACAATGGCAGAAATTGCAGTTCTCGGGTAGTGGATTGACCTCATTTGGCTGTCAGAAGCCTGCCTAGCTCCCTCCTAGTCTCCTTCCTCAAAAGGACAGGGGAAGAAAATAAGGCTGAAAATGTATAGGTCAAAAGGAAAACAGAGAGATTGCTCACCATTTACCATCATGGGCAAAACAGATCAACTTGGCAAAAATTAATTTAAGGTGTTTTCAATTAAAATAGACTCATATTGAGAAACAAAAACGATAAAACACCTTCCTACCTTTCCCCCAGGTCTTTTTCACTCAGACTCATTCCTTTATTCCCAACTCCTCTGTTTCCCTACCTCTAAGAAATGCAGAGGGGTGGGGAAATGAGGGGGTTGAGCTCTGTCCATACCATTTCTCTCTGCTTCTCATTTCTCCTCCCACTTTTCCCCTGCACCAGTGTGGGTCCTTTCTGTGGTCTGCTGTCATTCAGGATAAATGTGCTTCAGTCTGGTGTCTCCATGTGGTCTAAGAAATATCCATGTACTCCAGTGTGTGCTTCTCCCTGGCCTGCAAGGATGACATCCTCCCCCTCCTTCTTCACTCACCTTAGTGCCTCAAACTTTTTTCCTCCTCACTTTTCACTGCCCTCTGTTGTTTTTACCCTTTCTTAATGTTTTCCCAGACACACCATCAGCTTGGCTGATTGGCTAAGCCATGTCCTGTGGAGGGTCTGATGCAGAGCTGTCTGGATCTGGTTGTGTCCAACATGGAGCAGTCCCTGGCCTCTGCTCAGAGAGGCCACCCATGTGGCTCCTTCCACTGCCAAGAGTAGGGCACAGACAGCAAATTCAGTGCACACAGTCATTAATGCTGCCCACTAACCTGCACTTGCTCAAAGAGGAATACTGTAAAGCTGATGCTCTGGTCACAAAATATTGATATGAACCCAAAAGGCTTTACAGAGCACTCAATATAAGCTTTTCTGACCAGCCCTCTGCCTCCCTCATCCCACGCTATTTAGAAAAGATCTGGCACAAATTACCAGCATATGGAAAATCAGAGCTGTGTTCATGAGTTGCTACTTTTAAATTGGAAGAAACCTTTCTCCAGTCCTCCATTTGGCAGACTTCCTCAGTTTTGTGGTATTTATCTTCTGATGAAGAAAAAAAGTGATTAACATGAGCAGAATATGACAATCTATATGATTGTGTGTCACACTAAAAAAATCGGAACATTTCTAACACAAAGGGCTTGGGCTGAAATTTGACCTGTGTTTCAGAGCTGTGCCTGAATTAATAGAGATAAAATTAATAGGGTTAGTTACTTGCTTCTGCACTCATAGTCTGAAATCTGACCAGGTCAATGTGTAAATATTTTTGGTTTGGGTGCCTTCGCTATGCCTTTCATTCCTGTGAGTTTTGGAGTTGACAGAATATAACTGTTTCACATGCTGACTTTTGACTTCATGTATTCCAAACAGAAAAATATTTGGCATATTAATCAAGGAATGGAATCTGCTTTCCACGAAAATTGAAATCAGCCTCTGGCAGATGGCATATCTAATGGTGAAATGGAAAGTGATTTGTTAGGAGATACGAGTATAAAGATTTCCCATTGTTAACTCACTCACACAACTAGAGAAGAAGGGCTGCTTTACTTGCTTAAGAATTTCCCATGTTTGCTACATCTGGGACTGGAAAACATGTTTTGACAGTGATGAGGTAACACTTCTCAATAGAGTCTGAACAATTTAGAAAATCACTGTCTTTCCTTGATAGAAAATGGAGGTCAATTGCTATTAATCTTCTTGGGCAGTTTGCAGTAAATTTCCTTTTCCTGCTCCTTAGTTTTTTTAAGCATTAGACTATTTTCTGGAACATGTAGTGCTGGCTTATATGGACCAACAGAAGACTTTATTTTGAAGGGAAAAATACTTTCAATTACACTTGAAGCAGAAGCTTTACTTGTATTTTCCAAAAGAATAAAATGTGTGATTTATTTCAGATAGTAGGTCAAGGACTAATACTTTACACATTTAAGATGTAACCAGTTTTCATAATTTTTTCTTGGTCTCTCAGAGATTCTGATATGTTCATTAATTTTGTATTATTTAATGTTTGTTCACTGTAAACTTCACCAAAAATCTTTTTATTCCACGAGAACTCAAAATATTAGGGTCAAGCATTCTCTTAATGTGACAAAAAGAACAAGGTCAATGTTTTCTTTTTTATTTTCCGGCTTCCAAAATATTAGCAACCTATTTTTCCAGTGCCTTGACCTGCTTTGCACTTGCCCACATAGGATTAAAATAACTGGAGAATATAATTTTATAGAGGTGTGTATATTTATTGAAAATATGAAGAAAAACTGGGGACCTCTTTTACATCTCTTCTATGTTAAAGCATAAAATTTAAACAATTTCTAGCTCAGACATTATCAAACTAATTTCTTAACTTTTCTAAAAATATTTTATATTTATCAAGTGAAACTAATAAAAATCCCTTCTGTTGGTGCACTAACCCTTGGATCAGTATACTCCAGTAATTTACTTGTTCAACCTAAACAAAATTACTTCACTTAATGCTACTTACAAGGTTTCTACCAGCATAACTAGATCAGTTTCTAAATATATTTTTGTAGATTGGTACAACTCTTTAATATACACATACACAGATATCTGTGTGCAGTAGAAATTTCAGGAAAAATTTATGAAGAAGTATGTTTTATTCTGAATTATAATTCAGATGTCTCTATATATTTCTTGTGAATTTTACCCCTGGCTCACACAAGGTGACAAAGTGGATATTTGTTCAGATTAGAATTATATTTATGATTCTTTAAAATTTCAAGGGAAAGGTTTTACTCCAAAATAAATCACTGAGGTACTTTTAAAGTTAGGCAATTGGATTGGACAGGAGGTGTTTTAGAGAATGTATAAAAACTAAATTACATGTGAAATTGCAAGTGAAATGAATTCACAGATGTCTGAAAAACAGAAGGTTGCCTAACAATTCCCCAAGTTTACTATTCACTTTTTCTAAGATGTATGTTGTTTCTTGGGAAAAAAAAAACCCAAAACAGCTATGCCTGCCAGTCTGGGTTCAGTGCATGGCCAGGATTGTGTTTGAAAGCCTTAAATGAAGGTGAGAAGGGAAAGGTGAGGCACAGTCTCATGGTGCTGTCAGGACAGCTCTGAAGACTCTTCTTATCCCCCTGGATACAACAGATTAATTTGCATTTACACAGTAGAAAATTGATCCAGTCTTTCAAACGGGTAGAAGACAGAGCCTTGAAGTCTGTGGTTATCATTAGGGCTTGGCTTGATTCACCAGAGGTTGTCATTGTGACACATTATATTATGCTATTTGGATGAAAACAATTTACAAATGAAAAGTCTTGATCCAAAGAGAAAACAAATGATAAAAAAATTCAGAATTAATGAGATTCTTCTGAAGTCAAAATACTGTTAGTATATGCTGAAACATTTAAGATGCTTGACAAATACATACTTTTATATATGTTTTTCATGTTGCATTGGTTAAATCAATCAAAATCATATCTCTGTATGGATGAATTGCTCCTTCTCTTGCTTGAAATTGTTTGGGATTACTCAAGCTTTAGGAGACCTCTTTTTTTCTCATTTCCATGTACTTAAAACCAGGATGAAAAGAAATAATGGTAGAGACCTATAATATTCACTGCATGCCCTTTCCCAGCTGACTGCTTACTTTGAAACCATTTCCAGCACTGCTGGCTATGCCCTTTAAGCAAACTCTGAAAAAGCAGGTAATGCCTACGCTTCCTGAAGAGCTACTTCCCTCTATGATCCTTTTGTTCCAATGAAGATACAAGGTAAATACAAAACAAGGGGAAAGCAGAAATATTGAGCTTTACTTTCCACCTCAGTACCTACAATTGCTCCTTGCTTATCTTTCAAAATACATTTTTTGCTTTACCTGCAAATGATTATCCAGAAATAAAAGCTAAATGAGACATTAATAGGTCACAGAAAGTGTCAGAAGCCGATCTCTTCTCCTCCAAAATAGCTGCTGTCCAGTGTTTGCTACTGAAGTCTACAGTGTCCATGGTTTGCATGTTTGAATGCCCTGCTGGCTCTCCAGAGCAGAGCAGTAGGTGGAGAAGAAGGAGTGTGTGACTTACATAAAGGCACAAGCCAAACAAAGCTGCTTGGTCTAATTTTAAGCTTACAAGAACTGAAAATCTTTCTTTTAAATATATAGGTTAAGTTTCTGGAAATATAAAAGATCCATTCCATTTTAAGAACGGATAAAAATGTTGACCATTTCAAAACAAGTTATTATTTTTGATGTAAAGGATGTTTTTATGAGCTATATTAAATACAACACTCCTTAGACTTGTCCTTGGAATATTGAACCTGGCCATTTGCATATCTGCAATGTATTTCCATCTGTTTGTAGCCTCAAAAACATCTACATGGTTTATAATATCTAATGATTTTTTGTAAGATAATTACTTAAAAGTTTTTGACATTTTCAAGGAAATACACATGCAGAAAATCCACTATATCCTATTACAAAAATCACAGAAATTCTGAACAGTAAATTGCTTGTTCTTTGATTATGTATGGCAAATTTTCCACCGCCTTTGTGTTAAAGAACTCATTTGTGCAAACAATTTTGTATTCTTTTTAAAATTTCCAAGTGATGCAGGACTTCTTAACTATAATCTGTTTACTCTATTTTCACAAAATGAAGTAACTCTAAAAAGTTAGTTGGTATTATCCTTGAATAAAGTGTTACATCTTTTTCTAAACTAATCTCTCATAATAAATATTTGATGTCTGTGAAAATCACTCAGCTTTGATTTTTATATCACTCTGTTCTTACGAGTGGCTAATGATGAAGTAGTACATAGACAATACTGAGGATACTGGCTGGTATCATTATCTTTATAAATTTCATCTGTTTAAAATTTTTGGTTTATGCCAAGGAAAATTAATTTTTAGGGAATACAGAACCACAAAAATATGTGTATATGCAAACACACCTGAACTCACATACCACTTATTCCATTGACCCTAAAATCCATTTCAGTAAAACCCTGCATATGCTTGTGCACAATATAATTTTTCATATTTTCACAACAATGACTCAATGATCTGTCCTCTTCAAAACCTTCCGCTTTTAGTTAAAAATTTAAGTTTAGGGGTAGATTGTTACTTAGCAGAGAGGAATTACTTCTGAGGTTTTTCTCTTCCCTTCAAAGGAGGGAAGTGTCATACACACAAAGCACCCATATGTGATCTTCCACCTGAACAAAACTAATGCCCACAAAGTCTAAAGATACTAGCACACTGGCATCTTAAAACTCTGTTCTTACAGTCGTGCTGTATTAGCCTTTTATACTGATAACACCACCACTAAATTTCTGAGCTCCTTATGCAAGACTGGACAGTTATCATATAAACTGCTGTATAACCTAAACCAAAATAAAGTAAAAAAACAAATCTCCACTATGAGTTATATGACTAGCTCAAAAATTCACAATAATTAGATCAAGCTCAGAGGAGCCTCATGCAGACATTACTGAATGCATTCCAGTATTCACTGTTGTAGTTAAGCTTCAGAACAAAATATTGAATAAGACAGAGCAAAATAAAAAATTGTTTCAAATGGAGTTGAGGATAAGGGCAGGACTTTATATCTCAATGTCAAAACATTTTCATACAAGTTACAGTAACTGGGAAAGGAGTCTTTAAACCTAAGAAATTAATGGTTTATATTTTAAGGAAAGCCACAGCATTTTAAGAAAGATACATACAATCAAGGCTCTGACTTCACCTTAGCTCTGGTTTCTTCTGGTGGCACAAAATAAAAACATCAGAGACATTAGAGTATCTTCTCATGTAATCTTTTTATTATTTTTAAAGGTGTGTATTATTCCCTTGTAATAAAGTCTCTCTCATGTATTGCTTAACTTCCCCAGCACTGGTTTTGTTTAGACATGCAGTGCTCTGGGGATGGTTCCCGAACAAATGTGTAGATACAAACCTTTAAAATACTATTCTTTTAGCTTTCCAGTAATAAAATTTTTCAACATAGAGGACCAATATCTTTCACACCATTAAAAGCAACAGAATGTTTTTATATGCAGACTACTTAGAGAGTAATCTATATGCAAGGAAATCCTCAAGGTCAGTTGATTACATTAATTTTATGTCACAACACAAAGGTAACTACTTCAGAATTATTCATGCTCTTGTTTTTAAATGTACTTTCTATCCTCACAGACATTCAATATAATGAATGCCAATTTTTAGCTTTATTGCAACCTACTTTCTAGGGACGTTATTTATTAAAAGAATCATAATAATTTGAACTCTGTAAAAAAGTCAATAGATTTTATTAATTCATATAAAATTTCAATGAGAAAAAAAAAGGGCAGACAGCATGGAGGTTGTTTTGAACTTTCAGTTTTAAGTTTGTCTTAATTTGAGAACTTACAGCTTTTTTTTGCAAATATTGAAAAGGTTTGTTCTGTCCTCAACAGAAATACCTCCAGGTATTTAGGGAATACCTGATATGTTCTTCCGACCTTTTGTTTAGTAGTAATAATACCACTACATTTAGCAGCATAATACCACTACATTTCAATACAAATAAAAATGTCAAAGAACTGTAAAATGTAAAGAATTTTCATCTCTGTAAATTAAATGACATGTCTCTACTCAATCTTTGTCTTGTTTGTACTTTTTGCTTCAGTGATCTACAAAAACTTGCATTTTCTACAAGTTAAATCACCTGGTCCAACCCTCAAGGCATTTGTTCCAATTCCAGGAGTGTTTCTACTCATACAATACTTGAAGAACTACAGTCACAGGCTAAGGAATACACAGAGAATAATTGTTTAACATTGGATAGTTTTGTATTATCTTGCTGAAGCACAAATTTTCAGGTGAAGGAAAAGATTGGTTTAGGCAACTTGTCTTTCAACTCTTCTATATCCTTGAAGCCAGAATACACAGGATTCATGTGTATGTGTGAATGTGTGAATTTCTGTGATATGCATGGTAAGATTTCAAGCAAGTGAAAGCCAATACGTGAGTTCTGAGAGAAATACCTATTTATTTCCTCACTGCTCTAGTTTCTGCTACTTTTTCTTTTTCATCATAGTATTCAGTCCCACAGAGCACAACATCACCTTTAACAGACCGCTGAGTTACTGATAACAGCATGTGCCAATTTAAAATCAATCAGGTCTATGTCTTACCATGCTCCCTTCCCTTCTTTTACCGCTTCTCATGAGCAAAGGTCTAGCTAAATTATGGTAGCAGCTGGCAGGGAATGAGGAACAAGTTTCTTTAATGATGAAACTGAGACAGCAGATTAAAACAGACCAAGAAGTTCCCTCTGAGGGTTTGAAACAAGAACATCAGCAATAGATGCAGATCCACAGGCACATTAGCTGAAGGGGAATGACCTTTTGGCATCCTAGGAGGAAATTCTCTCACAATAGGTACTCTTTGGTTACTGATACATCATTGTCAGGGAAGGAAAGTGTTCAAGATGACACTCCTATAAGCCTCCTTATGTTCACAAAAGCCAGCATTAGTCATTGCTATTTTCTGTTTAGTGCTGTGCCAGAAATAATGGCTGTTTGTCTCTACAGGTATTCCCACCTTCTCCTTGTACTATGGCTATCTGAATTTATTCTTCTTGCAGGCTTCACAGAAGAAATTATACTTGAAAATGCTGCAATGGGCAGACAGTCTGGATGGCCAAACAAGCAGGGAATTTCTTGCTCAGAGCTGCAGGGAGGAAGCTGTGTAGGAAAGCAGCAGAGGAATGACAGAAGTGAGGTTGAATGAAACTGCTAACTGCCATTTTTTGCAAAAGTGAAAAGAAACAGAGTATTCATCCAAGATCTGGGGCATCTGCATATGTCTACCTTCTTTGCTGCACATCCACATTTAGGTCTTCATTTCCCATACCATGATTAAGTAGTGTAACATTAGTTGTCATAAAATGGATTTTACTCACAGTTTGAAGATTTCACTTTGACTCTGAAGACCTAGCTTGATTTGGAAAATGTATTCATTAACCCACTATTAACCCTCCTTTTTCAATGGACACACATGTCTGTGTTGTACTAATACCTGATATTCTTACAAATACTAATGCATGCTACCAATTTAGTTGAAAATATGAAAAGCTGTAATTCCTGGCATTCACTTGTGTTAAGCAGTGATAGGCTTGTCAGAGGACTACACAGACCTCTTGTTTGTACTGCCTAAGGTTACATGTGGTACAAGTATCTTGCAGCCTCACAGCTGAATAAACATCCAGCTGGGAGTGGAAATAAGAAAGCAGAATAAAACAGTTTTGCCAAAATGAAATTTTTTCAATTTTTTAAACACCAATACTTAATTCACTGAAGTTTTTATTAAAAGAAAATTGGAAAAAAATTGCATTTTGTACTTCATTTCTCTAAAATCAGATTAGAAAAAATTTGAGTGGGGAGGGGCAGCTAGAACTGGAAAGAGCCTAAAGAAGCTGGAAGATAAAGCTGGATTTTGCACAAAATTAATCAGGTCTAGATCTGGATGCAGATGTTTAAAGAGGAAGTCCAGGTGAGCAGAAGGCTGGCAAAGTAATGTCCTTGAGGTTATTGTGCCTCCAGAGCCCAAATGTCTGTGCCTAACTATTCTTCAGCTCTTAGCAAAAGGCTCAAACACTCCTGTTTCTTTATGCATTGCAGCACACTAATGTCATTAACCTACTATGGTCACTGGCTTTTATGTCAATTACCTGAAGCAGCAGAAACAAAAGAGTTAAAATTTTCAGTCTTGGTGTAGAAAAATTATATACATGATGGTGCTGGTTTTGGCTGGGGTAGGGTTACTTTTCTTCACAGTGGTTGGTATGGGGCTGTGTTTTGGATTTGTGCTGAGCACAGGGTTGATAATACAGAGATGTTTTTGTAATTGCTGAGCAGGGTTCACACAGAACCAAGGCCTTTCCTGATTTTTGTACTACCACACTAATGAGGCAGTTGGGAGTGCACGGGAGGTTGGGAGGAGACACAGCTGGGACGGGTGACACAAACAGACCAAAGGGATATTCCAGACCATGTGGCATCATGCTCAGTGTATAAAGCTGAGGGGAAGAATGAGGAAGGGGGGGATGTTTGGAGTGATGGTGTATTGGCCATGTGATGGAGCCGTGATCTCATGAACACCTGCCTACCTGTGGGAAGCAGTGAATCAATTACTTTTTTCACTTTGCACCTGTGCATGGCTTTTGCTTTCCCTGTTAAGCTGTCTTTATCTCAACCCACAAATTTCCTACCTTTTATGCTTCCAATTCTCTCCTGCTTGTGGGGCAGTGAGCAAGCAGCTGTGTGGTACTTGTTTGCTGGCTGGGGTTAAATCACAACAATGATGTATTATGATCGCATTCCCTTATTCTAAAGTTTATTCTTTAAAACAGAAGGAAAATGAAAGGAGTCTGTTTATCTCTTTTCACTTTTCATTACCTTTTTTCGATTTTAAGTTTCTCTTTTTCAGTTTCCTCCACCAGAGACCCCCAGAAGATGAGGCCAGTCTGGCTCTACATTTTGGTCCTGCTGATCCTGGAGATTCCAGCGTCCCGTCCGTGGCTGGTGCAGCAGCCGAAGGAGAATGTCTGGGTCACTCTGGCAAAGACCATCAGCCAGAGTGACTTCTGCCTGAACTCCCCTTCGGCAAGCAGCCCGCTGTCGACTTGTCTGGTGGGAATGCCCATGATGATCTCAGAGGTGATGGGGAAGCCTCAAAATATTAACCTGACCCGCAGATGGAACACGTGGGCGCAACACCTCCCATCCATGCACGCTGACCCACAAGAATTGGACCTAGCGGGGTCAGCGCAACCACAATTTTGTATTCAATTCAGCCCAAAGGTCTCAGTTGACCACAAAAACGGAACACTCACAAGATATGGAATTAGGACACCGAGCCTCCAGGTCCCTCCCCGGAGACCTACAACCCCAACGGGCCTGGAGGTCTCACCAAATGACAAAAAACTATATTCGGGAATGAAATGGTGCAAATTTGCAAAAAGAATACAATCAGCGCCCATAGTGTTCCTTGGGGAACTCCCCAAAGGGATGTTCTTCATCTGCGGTGATTGGGCGTGGAATGGCATTCCTCATAATCTGTACTGAGGACCCTGCACCATCGGCCAGCTTTCCATGCTTACACCGGGAACAAAACAGCTTATGGCTTGGAGGAACCACACAGAATTGGGACGCAAAAAGCAAGCCACCCTTGAATTGGATGCAAATTCTGACAACAGTGTGGTTTCATGGTCGTTCTCTAAAAGGGTCACGGCATCTTTCTTTTTGCCCTGGGTGGCGGCAGCCAAGGCCCTAGGTGAGCTTTCTCACCTAGAGTGTTGGCTTGGAAAGCAAGCAAATCTAACATCTCAAGCACTAGCAGACCTCCTGGCAGATGAGGAGACCACCAGGCAGGCAACCCTACAGAACCGGGCTGCCATAGACTTCCTGCTGCTGCTCCATGGCCACGGGTGCAAGGAATTTGAAGGACTTTGTTGCTTCAACTTATCCTCGCATGCAAGAAGCATAAAGACTGAGATCCAGGAGATGCGGGACCAACTCCACCAACTGAAGACAGAGAGCCATGACTGGCTGGATAATCTTTTCAGCGGCTGGGGGATCTCTGGGTGGATTGCCCAAACCCTCCATACCTTGCTTTTAGTTTTGTTAATCATTTTTATTGGGTTGTGTCTTTTAAGTTGTTTTAAGCGCTTTATTGTCTCTTTCATAAACAGCGCGTTTTCTTTAAAAAACAAAAACAGGGGAGATGTGGGGGTGGTTGCCCTGCCTTTCCCAGTCTCAAAACCCTGGGAATTGACAGAGCTGTAGAGGGACACCCCTGGGGCGGTGCTCCCTGATGGTATGGCCCAGAAATGGGATGGGTCATGAAGGGGCCGGACGCCCTGGCCCGATAGGGCTGTCCACCAGTCAGTCCCGCTCTTCCCCCACCTTAGTTCCAGAGTGTTCTATGTTACTCGGTTGTCTGTTGGCTCGTTGTTATATCCATTACCCTTCCTCCTCCCCTGTGTTATCCCCATTGGCCCTTACCTCCTTGTTCCTCCCTCGACCCTCCTCCCAGGCACTCGGTGATTGATTGTTGTAACCACAATAAAAGTGGCTGCACCAAGGGCTCAGGGTCTTTCCCGACCTTGGCTTCCTGATACAAACACCAAGTGTCCCTGTGTCATTTCGCCTCTCGGGGAAGAACCCTCTCCCCTCCTCCGCCAACTGGTGAGGGACCCTGAGACTCATGAGGTCAAGGGGCCCCTGCCATTGATCGTCTGGGGCAGAGGGTATGCTTGTGTGTCCACCCCGGAAGGGCTGAAGTGTGTGCCTGCTAAGCACATTCGTCCGTGTCAGGGGTCTAAAGAAGGGAATGCAAGCGTGTTTTACAGAGGCGACACCACCACTGTCGCAACCAGAAGGAGGGTTCTTCCCCGAGAGGCGAAATGACACAAGGACGCTAAGTCAAGGTCAGGAAAGACCCCGAGCCCTCGGTGCAGCCACTTTTATTGTGGTTACAACAATCAATCACCGAGTGCCTGGGAGGAGGGTTGAGGGAGGAACAAGGAGGTAAGGGCCAATGGGGATAACACAGGGGAGGAGGAAGGGTAATGGATATAACAACGAGCCAACAGACAACCGAGTAACATAGAACACTCTGGAGCTAAGGTGGGGGAAGAGTGGGACTGACTGGTGGACAGCCCTATCGGGCCAGGGCGTCCGGCCCCTTCGTGACCCATCCCATTTCTGGGCTATACCATCAGGGAGCACCGCCCCAGGGGTGTCCCTCTACAGCTCTGTCAATTCCCAGGGTTTTGAGACTGGGAAAGGCAGGGCAACCACCACCACAGAAAATGGTGTTATATTTAGCATTAGTATGTATTTTTTGCACAGTAAAGATGTCCCCAAAATTTAGATATTGACCCCTTACAATCATTGCACATTTTCATTACACAAATCTAGTATATTTTGTGGTAACAATTAATGTCCATGTTCATGTCAAGCCACTTCTGTGAAATTTTTGAACTATTTCTTCTATGAACCTTTGGTGGGGTTGACTTTGCAGCAGTAATGCCTTTACGTCGTAGAATCCATACAACTTTTGTTTTCAGAAGTTGGAATATATATAGAATTTATTATATATATATTATATATATATGTACGTAAGAATGCAAAGGCTTGCAGGAGATTGAAAGAAAGGTTTCATCATATAGCTGTGTCAAGTGTCACAGACACCAAACTTTCCGTAATATCTTATCTTCATGAGAATGGTACAGAGATGAAATACTATTTATGGAAAAAACATATGCAAAATTCCAGTAAAAGGCTTATCCTGAAACAAAACATAGTACTGAAATCAGAGGGATTTGGACAGTGCAAGTAAATGAGCCATGAAACCTAAGCAAGCAAAGAGGAGAAAACAAAATATTAACTATTTGCTCATTAAGGGATCAGATATTCTGTGCAGTGAATGTAGGGGGAGTTCTGTGAAAATTGCAGTTTACATTCTGCAATTTACATCTGTATCATAATACCTTTGCATACAGCAGCCAAATTAAGCCAGCACTAACAAACTTAATTAAGACAATCAGTACTTTTCTGATTGATGTTGTACCTACTGCATATTTTTATGTATAAATGGTGTTTTCAGCTGCCTGATACACAGTTATATGGCACCCTACCACTTAAAATAGATATTTTGGAGCTTCCACAAACTAGGCAATGGTGTGAAACAAAGTTATTCCTGGAATTCAAATCTTTGCATAGGCACTCTTAATTTTCTGTTTAGACTGTTTGCCTGTCTGGTGTGCCAATATGCTCTGCTCAGAATAAGGCTGAAGAGTGCAGGCAGAAGAGAAGGTTTAATGGGCTCTGAAACTCATCTCCTTAAAATATATACATTTCTAATTGCTCCATTGACAGCTCATACACCTGAGAAGCCTAGGAGAGTTCTAGGCCCTGAGCAAATATGCTTCAGAGTAACTCTTAAATTAAAAGAGAAAACCCCACACACATGTGAACACAGTAAAAGAATTCTCATTTTACTAAACTGTGGATATTTATGACTGAAGAACAAGCACATACTCTTAAGGAGTGGAATATCAGACAAACTTATAAAGAAAGATGAAATTTTCAGACCATATGAAGATTCTAAAAGGGTCTCTCTCCTGGAGACCCCTATATCCTACTCCTTTTGACAGTTGCAGGGACTTGTGTTTCCAGTACAATTTGACTTCTGAAGATGAAAACCACAAGTTGCAGTGCTGAGATGGGGAAGAATAACAAAGAACTGGTTGGAATTACATCCTTTTCTTTCAAAGAGACAAAATGACCACCAGGAGATTTTCAACCATTACCTTGACAGCACTGAAACCAATGTTTCTTGAAAATCAAAAGTGAGATGAGTACAGAGATGAAGAAGCAAAATGAATGAGTGACTGTTTTAAGCTCTTTCCTTTTACTTTGCACAACAGTAGTATGTGAAATCTCTATTCCTATGAATGAAGTAATTTTTAAAATCACAAAATCACAGGATCTTTGTTGTGCTGCAGTGAACAAAACTGCACACAATATTCAAAATGAGGATGCTCCACTGCAGAGCAGAGTGGGAAAATCCCCTCCCTTGCCCAGCTGGTGATGCTGTGCCTGATGCACCCCTGTACTTGGGTGGCGCTTCTGGCTGCCAGGGCACTGCTGACTCAGTTTCAACCTTCTGTTCAACAGAACCGCAAGTCCCTGTCCGTGGTGCTACTTTCCAACTTCTCAAGTCTCAGTCTGCATGCGCAGCCAGGGTTGCCCCATCCCAGGTGCAGAATCCATCATTTTCCCTTGTTGAACTTCATATGGTTGGTGATTGCCCAATCCTTTAATTTATCTAGGTCTCTCTACAGAACCTCCCTGCCTCCATGGGAGTCAACAACTCTTCCAAGTTTTCTGTAGTCTGCAAACTTGCTTAGTATCTGATTGAGCCCCATGTGCAAGTTGTTAATGAATGTGTGGAAGGGGCAGCAATAGGAGTTCCAGGCTGCCACTCCCTGTAAACTGGTATTTCAGGTCCTGTATTGGCAATACATACTTTTGGGAAGAAAGGGTTAAAAGGGGAAGAATGGCAAAGAGGATAGTAAATTCACTCAAGTGACCTTGCAACTGGGAATGTTGAAGCCTGGAGAATATCAGTGTGGGAAAACTCCATTTATTGTGCCTAATGTTTATCCTCTGTCTGGCTTGAATTTGGTAGAATTCCTGTGTAGAGATAACGCACTCTCACCAACATGCTTGAGCTGCCTTTTGAGAGAGCTCAAAAGCTCAGAGATCTCAAGAGCTTCTCAAGAGCTCACAGTGTGGTGATAAACTGTATGTGTGTGAGGCCCTTGCACAGATCAGGGCAGGCAACAGAGCTCTCTAGAATGTCCTAACCCTGACAGTGCCTGTGTCCCTGCTTCTGTGTGTCTCTGCAGGCCAGCATGGTCTGAGGATGTTCCGTCAGAGAGGTAATGAAATAAATCTACTCTTTGCATTTCAGCTATGGTTCTATGGCCACCCTAGTTACCTACATGTGTTGAGTCACACAAATGCCAAGGTCCTGCAACTTGCTGGACCAGAAAGAAGAATTTAAAAATGGGGTTTGCCCTTTCTAGATGTGTTGTGACCACTGGACTATGTGAAATTAAAAGAAATGTACTGAAACTCCAGTGCTACTTTGGTGATGACAGAATTTAGGTTCTGAGTAATAAAATAGTGCCTTATCTCTACAACCCATTCCCCTGAAAGGCAGAATATAATTGTCTTCTCTCTAGTATTATGTCTCAGCTTTTGTAATTTATCTTTGACCTAAATTTCACTGATCAGCAATTGAATGCTTACATTTTATTGTCCAAAGATGTTTCTTTGTAATTTTTTTAATGCCTGCTAAAACAATATGACTTCCATCCCTTTCTGGTTTATTTATTTTCATTTAACCACTGAAAAATATTACTTCATAACTAGTCTTCCTTTGTTTCTGAATGATAATTTGAGTCAGATCAGCAAAATTTAACAGAGATAGTAGATCTGATACTCTTTAAAATCTTCATTGAAATCATCCAGTTTCAACAAAATCAATTATTTCTATGCAAATGTTAATCCCTTCTAGGATAGTTACTTCTTTAACCATCTTGGCATCTTTAAACTCAGTTTAACTACGCAATTTTAGTATTTTTGTACTCTCAGAATCCTTGATGTGTCAGCATATTTGCTATATTTCTTAGCTGTCATTTCACAGATGAAAAGCAGTAGTTTGATTACTCATAGTTAATAACATATTTTAGTAACCAAAATGGACAAAGGATGTCTTTCAAGAGGTGAGAAATGCTATTGAGAACTGCATCATAGCCAAATCATCAACATACTGCTATTTCTCAGGTGGGTGTGTGGGTACCTGAAAGGCAGTCATTGGATCAGATACCTCCAGGGGCAGAAATTGCTGGGACTGGCAGTAGGTCACTAGGTCTAAGGTGTCTGAGGAAGAAAGCTGAATCAGCCTGCCAAGGGATTGCTAATTATTAAGGAAATAACATCCTATATTGCTGTTTCTCTCTGCCCTCAGGGAAAAGTCGGCACCAGGGCCGTGTCAGAGATAAATGGCTGTTAAGATCTTCCTGCAGAGGGATTCAGCGTGTGGAGGTCAATCTCAAGCAGGTGATTTTGAGATGAGGTGATTTTTTATTTCCCTTCTGAGAAGGCCATCCAGCAAACTGATGTCTGAAAAGATACTCTGTTTCCCTTTGCTAACTCAGCATGAATGGTGGATTATTACACAGTTAAGTACAGCCATTTCACTCACATCTAAGGACAGCTCACACCACTGAGTGGGAAAAATTATTTTCCTCTTCTGGTAACTTAAGCTATGATATTAAAAAAAAAAAAAATCAGTACTTGAATTATAGAAAAACTGCAATGCACAAGTGGAAAATAAATCAATAAAATATCTTTCCTAACAAAATATGGAGTTTATTACAACACTGGATACTATATTGCTTTTCCCTGAATAGAAAGAGGGTGGATCTCTGTTTTGTATCAGCATATTTCTATCTTGCAATAAATTGTATCTATAAATTATTTATACTGTAACTTGTCAAGAGAGAAATGTGCACAGGAAGCAAGCTATGTGTATATATATAGCGGGGAATATACATATATTTGTACTGCTAAAGTAAAAGTTGGGTAGCAGATGACAAAAAGGATATATTAGGTAAGTCTTCTGCATAGGTACTAAAAGAAAAAAAAAGGAGTAACAGGGACAATAAAAATAAATTTTACATAGAAATTAACTATAATTTTATAATGACAGTTTTCTACATACACATAACCATGAAATTCTCTTATTTTTCTAGAGAAAAATAGGAGTTTTTTTCAGAAAACTCTCATAAGGTATTAAAATGGGGCATTTAGTGGAGAACTAACAAAAACAAATGTATATAGCAGTTCACTTGTCATAGAGAAATTGCATAAAATTGCTTAATTATTTCTGATCAGCAGAAAATTTGGGTAAAAAATTATACCTGTTAGGCAGACTTTTTAGGTAAAACTTCAGAAGTTACAGAAAAGGCAAATAAAAATATTGTATGTGAAGTAGTATAGATTCTAACTCCATGTCTAGGCAGGCAACATATCAAATAGTGCTGTTGTTGACTTGCCTCTGAGCTATATTCTTGAGACATACAACATTCTGGCACACAGACCAATATTTCTATGCACAATCAGCCATATCCCAGAAGGAATACGCAGTAGTTGTAAAATCAGACACACTACTCTTCATAGTGGATGAATTTTCATTTATGTCCACTGACTGTTTCACTAAAGTAAAATATCTCTGAAATAAAAATGTTGCAAGTGCTTAAAACATCGCTCTTCAAATGTCTCACTATAGGCTTTTCTTCTCTTATTCTTTGTTCTTTAGAAATGAATAGTCAAACTATGAATAATTAACATGAATCTATTTTAGCTAAGGAAAACAACTTGGAAAGCTGGACATACAGGATTAGATCTATAAGGCATTTCTCAGATAGTTACTACTACTAATATATAGTTTTCATTCCATAATGAAAATCAAATGGAGATTTTACTTGAAAAACATAGTCTTGAGTGCACAGCAGAATTCAAGAATAATTTACTGATACTTCTTTTTTCTCTCATGTTGCTATAATTACTGAAAACACAGCACTTTAATGTCAAAATTTCTATCAGCAAGTAACATCCTGATTGGAGGACTTATTTTAAGGGGAATTGGTCAAACAACCTACTGGAACATACAGACACACACAAATAATATGTATTTTTTCTTTGTATTGAAATAGTTTTTTCAACATTGATGTTGTTTACAATTTTTGTAACTATTATGTTCATGTGATTTGGAGCCCATTTATTAAATGAGGATAATTTCTTGCACAGCAAGACAAACTTAAGACTATATTGTGTAAAAACAGTGTTGTAAACATAAATGCAGTAAATAGATCAAAGAAACTTAACATGATTTTCTTGAAGAATGAGAAAAGAGTACTAAAATTGAAAAAAATCCAGATTTACCATGTGAATTTAAATGATAATAATTATGAAGGACTATTACGCTGATTTTTGGAGAATTACTACAATCAAAGTGTAGAAAGTCATCATCTATCCTAAAAGACTGTGAATTTTCATTTTTGATCTATAGTAATGGGCTGAGTTTTAATGCCAACAATATAGATTATTCCATTATCATTCTCAGTGAAACAATAATTTCTCATATGCTTATTTTAAATTTAATAAAGTTCTTTTCTATTATTTGCTTTCTATTATTTACAATTATTCTGGACTAGCGTGTTCTGGGAATGTAATTTTTCAAGTAAGAATTTCACCAAAGCTTTCCAAGAAATAAACAGAGAATTTTGATTCCTAATTTAAATCTCCCACTGCTTTTCAGATTTGTGTAAGAACAGGCTCAAATAAAATAAAATTATTTCGAAGGTATGTAATTAATGTTAGTTACATTTTAAGTTTTGTATGACTGATTCTTAACAACCTTCATTCTTTAGTGAAGTGAACCTGAACTGAACCTGCAGGGGGTTCACTTCAGTGTTACTTTAACAAGAAGCCACTGGCTTAAAAACATTGGATGCTGTATTTGAAATACTGTTTTCCAAATTACACTTTTCAGAGTTGTGATATGGCTTTACTAGGGATAGGATTTTTCCTCTGCATTTTTATTTTTTGGTCTCAGAGGTTAGGAAATCTTCCTCAGTGGTAAGACAAACCTCTCTGCATGGAGATGCAACAGATCTGAGCTTTGAGCTACAGGAAAGATAGGTGCAGCATACAGATTGATACTTATTCCTAGACACTGCATAATGTGGTCTGTCTTTGAAAATTTAGTGATTTAATTATTGCTTTCATTTGTATCTTGTTTATTGTTTTTTAGTTATTCAAGTAAGAGTTCCTTTTATTTTAGGATACCACTCAACTTCCAGGGCATCAGTTGGCTATTTCCCTATTTTTAGATCCACAAATTAAAAGATTCAAAATTTTAGGATATTTCTACTTATTCTTAAGGTTAAATTTATTTATGGCAGAAAACACTATACTGAATACATGCCAAAAGAAATCTGGACTGAACTTGTAAGACAACAGTTGTGCTCCCTTCCTACAATTCTGTGTAGGAAAACCCTAGAACGGAGATAAATTTATGACATGTAATTCAAGAGGTGTTACTGCAACTTCATAACTTGATTTGACTCTGTACCTTTCTTGTGCATATGCATATAATTAGGAAACGAAGGATGGACAACTTAAAATTCATGACATGAAATACAACCTCTATGCACTGACAACAAGCAATTAAAAACCCTGCAACCTTCAATTTGCTGGTGATCATATGCATCTCCAGAGACGAACAAGAGTTGAAGTCTACACAGCAAATGTGTTCTGACTGTGGATCACATACTTTCCAATATTTTGCTATTACCTTTGCTAAAAACTTTTACCTACCCTTTCTTTTAAGTGGAACAGAGAGACTGCACAATGTTTTAATCATTGAATGTATCCAGCTGACTTGAGAAGAATGTAACTGCTGTAGGAATCACCCCTGATTATGGAGGTCTTGGCCCTCAGTGACTGATCTATGATTATCACAGAAATCTCATGTGAGTACAAGTATATTTTTCAAAGTATGGTATGATAGCATATAAAAGGAAACATACTAGTGAGTACGGTTTCATAATAATAAGGAAATACTCCTCTCCCATTTTATCCTAATTATGTTGTGTTATTGTACTGTGCACTGGCCACAGGGGTTGCAGGAGGTCTCAGTGTGGAGGGGCAGGGACTACACTGGGCTGGACACAGCTGGATCCAGAGGGCTCCAACCGACTCACTGCAGGCTGGGCCCCTCAGCCAGGATGGAAGTGCCCTGGGAAAACAGTTAAGGAAAGGCAAAACATGTATGGTCTGACCATAACCCCTCTTTCCCCATCAGTCTTGCACAGCTCAGGGACAGGGAAGAGGTAAAAGAGATGAGAAAGGAGTGAAATTGAGGCTGGGAACATATGTGTGTGTGTACATGTGTGTGTGCAGGTGTTTCAGTTTTTGTCACTGTCCAAATCTATTTTAATTGGCAGTAACTTCATTTTCCCCTAGTCCCTATTTGAGTTTTTTTTGCCATGATGGTAATTTCTGAGTTATCTCCCTGTCTTTATCCTGACCCATTCACTTCCCTCACTCTGCAAGAAGGATCACATCACTGTAGAGACAGATCTGTGATCTAGAAGAAATTTCTCCATCTAACTCAAGCCAGTTTGGCAACAAAAAGGTAAATGAACTATTCTGATTTGGAATTAGAATAGGAGAGAGAGGTGAAGGGATTTATTCTTTATTATTTTTGGTAACTAAATAATAAAAAATTTGAAACTTCATATTTGTCACAAAAATAAAACAGGCCAAACTGAAGTTATGCATATATAGTAAAGCTCCTTTTCAATGTTTTGCAATTTTCTCACATGGATAAATGTCATAAGTGAAGGATAGCATTTAGAAATTACCTATATATCTTAAAAGAAAGCAGAAGGTTATTGTGGTGTGTTGACTTTGGTGGACTGCCAGACCCCAGCAGAAAGACAGCCACTGATCTCCCACACATGCTCCTTTTGCTGCACCTTCTAACCCCTCTAATCCATCTGACTGCTATGAGAGGGAAATATTTGGGCTGAACAAAAAATTTGCAGGTACCAGCACTGGAGTTATTTCCTTTCCTGTAGCTAGGTACACATTTTTTTGTTACCATTTCTCTTACATGCGAAATGAAAGTCCCCCTTCCTTTCCCAGCAGGTTCTTCTTATTGGCCCTGTACCTGTTAGCATAGAAACACATAATCACTGGATGATTATATGCAGGTGCTTTTATTTGAAGAGCTCTGGAAATTGTGGTACAGACGAACCCAAATAGATTCCGACACGGATTCGAGGTGGATACATTTTTATACCTTTTTCTTACATAACTGTTGTATAATCATACGTTAATCATCAACTTGATACTGTTCTATTGTGTATATTGTTTTCACCCAAGCATGAGTTTAAGCCCTCTCCCCACAACATTTCTCATGATTGTTGTTCCTTTCTCGTGATTCTTATTGCAATGAAAAAATTATTTTTACTTATATCTACTAAGCAATTATCTCATTTAACTTCATTATAAGCAATTATTGCATTTAACTTCATTGTCTACTATACAGGTGGGTACACACAGGTGTAGGTTCACATGATTTTAGCAAAGACAATGCCCATTCCCCTTCTCAAGGCCCACTTCAGCTACCGCAATTTTAGAAACATTTTAACCCCATGCTATCATACCCATGACTCACTGCACTCCAGGTGTGTGAGATATCCCACCACATCTGTGTGCAGACCTGTAACTCCTCCTTTTACTCCCCATGCTAACATGCATTAGTGCACAGGTGTGTGAGAGGGGCACTTGTTCGTGCCAATTTCCAAAAAAAAGGTGTGAAAGTTTCTCCCATTGTGCCGTCCTTTTGCCTCTCTTTTGTTTCTGTGATTACTTTGGGATTTGCCCTTTTCTGTTTTACTTTGTTGATTATTAAGCCTGTCTTGCCCAAATCAGCCTGCATCATTTGTTTCTCAACCTGGCTCACCACTTTCTCACTCGACTGAAGGCTGACATCTCCCTTCACTGTAATTTCCACTTTCAAGCCCTCCTCACTTGGCTTGTAAGCCAGCTGGCAAGGATGCTTTTGACCTGCTTAGAAGTCTTCAGTCCTTAAAAAGGGTCCTATTGTCATAAAAATCAAATTGTTTTGTTTCCAAGTGCTATTACTGCATAACTTGTAGTATGAGGTCAAGCATCTACAAAATAATTTGCCTAAATGATTTTAACTTCCAGCTGAATCTGCAGCAACAGGTGTCATGCTTTTCTGTTCTGTTTATGCTTCTGTCCAAAATGAGAAGGCAATCATCGCCAGTATTTAGCACTACTCAGACACATTATTTGATGTATCTAGACCCTAAATCCTAGCAAAAGGGTTTAGCTTCTGAAAGGAGGTTTTTCTGGAAGAATCACTGCATACAGCTTGAGGAAAATGTTTATTGAAATGCATGAAGGCTGCTTAGAGTTTTCTCAACACTTCATTGTAAGTGGTTCTACTCTACTTGACTACCCACATTTTCCTTTTATGTAGCATAACCTGTTCAACAAAACCACACATAATCACCAAGTAGTCAGAGACTCCTAACATCAGTGGCAGAGCTGATTCAGTGTGTCACATTGCTGAACCTACTAAATCACTGAGCTGTGCAACAGAGAGATTAAATCTCCCTCAACACTTTTGATAGCATGTCCTTTCAGTGACAGCCACTATGAAGGGACCAAGGATCCCACTGTGACAGGTGTAACAGGGAGCAGCATCTCTGACATGAGGACTCAGGAGAAGACAAGATGACAGAAAAAACAAAGGCTGAGGTCAGATCTAAATCTATTAGGTTTCATTAGTCACAGCGTTCTTCACTTCTTTCCTACCTTGAGGGCTGAGGTGTCCACCTTATTGTGGTTGGCAGGAAAACTGCAGGCATTTTGTCTAAGTCAGTTAACCTATTTGGGATCCTTAAATCTGTGTTAAAATGAAGATGCATATGATGGTTGAAATGACTGGGAGGGAATCTTAATTTTGATAAAATTTCACACAAATAGATGAAACCCTTCACAGAAGAATAAACAGATTAATTAAAGATACAGACTTTAGAAACAAGACATAAACCTAAGCAATGGATATTAGCCCCTCAGCAAAATATAAGCTAACCACTTCTTAAGGAACAAAAATATCCCCCAGTGGTTTGTTGCTTTGGTCACATCTTAACGACTTCAATTTACATCAAATTATGTACCCTATAGTACTATACTGTGAGAAGGAGAAAACAGCAGGAAATCTAAATATTGGAAAATGTTAATCAAGATAAATAATAAACTGTTAATAGTAAAGGCTGACATAAGGGGATGCTTCTTAGTAGTCACCACATAATACACATCGTTCAGGTGGGTGGTACTACTCCAGTTACAACTAAAGATTGTTTTGAGACTTAACAATATAAAGCTTCCAGAAAAATCTTGTGGCGGACAGCAGCCATAGCCCTACTCCATGGGCATCTAATGTGAGCACATCTGAACACTGCAGGTCTCAGGACCATTTTTGACCTGAAGTCTGTCATCTGAGGAAAACAACAGAGAGATAGTGAAATATTGAAGCAAAGAGAATTTCAGATACAGTCAAGACTTAGTCTTTCCATCTGCATCAACATATTTCCTTTTAATCTTTAAAAGTGATCCTGAAGAACCTCATGCTGGACTGTGAGTGTTCTATGTTTTAAAACTGCAGTCTATGAAGAGCTTGCTTGCTTGCAAGAAGGTTTATATTTCTGTAATGATTTTCTGTGCTATTTTTTAGCTCTCTTCCTCACATTGTTTGGCTCTTCATACACTTTTGTCAAGAATGCATATCTTGCTCATGGTGTTGCGCCAACTTACCTGCTGTGTTTCTGAGAGAAAACAGAGAAGTAACAGTGAACTAGAGCTAATGTTGAAGATAATGGGTTCCAAATTACTATTATAGTATGCAACTGCTCAAAACAGGGTAATTAAGTGTTCAGTCTTGTGGAATTAATTGAACAGAACATAAAATACATTGTTTAGGTGTTCTAAAAAATCAGATAATATGATGTACTACTGTTGTCCTGGAGTATCCCTTGAAAAACGTAGCATATGCTGATAAATAACACTGTCTGTAATACTCTAAAAACCTTGTCTGTAATGTTTTTAGCCATTCACATCACTAACTTTAGAGAACCAGAGATCTCACTAATGTATCAAGTATTTTAACTTACTGGTAAAAATTTGTCCCAGGTACTAGTATTTACTCAAACCCTCTTTTGAAACAAAAAGGAAACACATCTAATATGTAAAGCTAAACCACACACATTTTTAGCGACACTGAAATCTTACCAGACTAAGTCCAGACTTTGCTAATACTGAAAAAATATAGTATTGTGGAAAATATCACTAATAACACAATTGCAATTGTTACACTCACTGTTCTTAATATGTACTCCTTTTTCTACTTTTATACACTTCCAGTGTTTCTGAGTGGATCTGAAGGCTGTGGTTTCACCCTGGACATGTGGAAAAAGGCTTACAGCAAGCTGACAGTTTCCCAAGCCTCTCAAAGGGAACATCATGATGTTGACAGTTTCTTCCTTTCTTTTTAATACAGGGCATTTTTATAAATTAGAGATGTTTTAAAACTTTTTCTCTCATACTGTTTCTCTTTCTTCATTGGTCTACACCTTCATGTTGCATCTCTATTTGCTAGATGTAGCCTGTCTTAATTACGTCAAATGCTTGTCCTTCATTCTCAAAATCAATTTTACATAATCCTCTATCTCTATTTTTCCATCTGGTGTTTAAATCTCAGTGGTTTCTAGTCTCATCTATGTGTCTCACCTATCCTCTCTAAGTTTTACTCCTCAGGACTGTGTTCTGCATCCTCACTTTCAAGGCCTTTGCTGAAATACCATGCCTGCATTCTGAACTACATTGTTATTCTAGAGTTACAAATATTACATTCTATGCTCAATATTTCATTCTATGCAGAGCAATTTTATTCTAAAAATATAAGCACATGGTTGTACCTCAAAATTATATAATGAAAAATAAAACTGATCAGACCTGGCCATTATTAAAATGGCCTTTATATCTAAAGAAGTTGAAACAGGATCTCTTGTAGGCCAGAGCAACTTTAGATAAAACCTGACAAGCCTCATCCCCGATCCTATGACTTGTTAAAAATGGTGGCAAATTATATTTACTGGGCTACAGGGCTACATTAATAACTGCCAAGATTTGTTGCTCTCAGAAAATATTCCTGATATATTACTGGGGATGTCCTTGCCTTCAACCTGTCTGTGAATTTGGGGGTTTTTTTGTCTCTTAAATACCTTGTATACAGTTCTAGCCTACACCATTTGTTTTCTGAATACTAACAGTATCTCTTTCCCTTCTTACTCTATCTGAGGTGCATGAATGACCTCATGAAGAATTAACTTATCTAAATAGCTTCATCCTTGAGCAAAGGTTTTTAGCAAGTTCTTTTTCTGACTGCAGTTCACCTTGGAGAAAAATCTGCCTCCAGGTTCCGAAAGGGCGAATTTTGGGGTAGAACACTTGATTGTTCTCAAGCGTTTAAATGTTCAAATGAAAATTGCAGTAGTTGCTTTAGCTTCTTGCCAGACAGACATTATCAGTGTGCCTAAATCATAGTCTCAGTCAGCTCAACACTGACTGAAGAGGAGGACCCTACTGAGTTAGCAGCACTTCTCTGTAAAGGAAATATATGCACAGAGAATGTAAATCCTGTTGGATTTGTGCCAAATCTAGAGCAAGGTGGCCAGTCCCAGAGACTGTGAACTCCTGCCCCCACTCTTGTCACTCATTCCTATTATGAAATTGCTCTTTTCTCCTCTGAGTTGTTTATAAAGATACTTGAGGAGCAAAAAATTTCTCTATCAAATTACAAAAGAAAGGAAAACAGTGAGAAAACAAGAGTAAATCCTTATGTGGTTACCCCTTCCAAGCATACTGGAAGAAGAGATCTGTAAGAAAACTGAGATTGAGCCTTAATCATCTCATGAAAAAGATTTAGATGCTGCTTCTTCTTATGTAACATTGCCACAAGAGCATGTCTATTCAAGTTTCAGCCTGGATGGACCCTGAATTCTTAGGGTGAAGTTCTGGGGCTTCCTCTGGTTAAACCAAAAGCTTTGTGAGAAATTTTGAGCAGTGCTAAATCCATCTGCACCTGATGATACACAGAGAATTTCAATAACTATTTAATGACTTTCTTCTCCTTTCCATCTAAATATTTTCTTTTACAAAAAGGTAATAAAGACATTATTAATTTATAAATTCATTAGTTAAATGAGTATCCTTGAGGGCTGAAATTCTGTTCAGTAAGAACCAGTGACCTTGTTTACCACAGAGACTGTGTCCTGTAACACTGAAAACTTGTGGGGTTCACGGGAAAAATGCATTTGCTGACAGACTGTGGGCCCCTGTGGGAAAGGAATGCATTAGCTTCAAATGTTTTTATTAAAAATAGGTCCTCTAGAGCAAAGAATGAACTCATTGAACTTTTTCTTTACTATGGGTATCACTAAAAATGAATCCATAGTTAGCATTTGGTTATATGTCTGAGATTTTTTAATGAAAACAAACCTTATCCTGTGGGCATCCTGCATCCTGCAGTCCTTGTCTTCTCTGCAGGCATATAATCACTGCTCATAATTCATTAAGTTAGCACATATGGTCATATCCACAGTCAAAAAAAGCTACTGACAGAAAGAGTGACACATCGGAAGGGACTGTTCTCATCAATATGGAGTCTGAAGAGGATGTAAGAGTGAATATTGCCATTATCAGACTTCTTGCTAAATAGTTATGAAACTTCACATTAGAACTTCTCATAAAGAAAAAAAATTATTGTGAAAATTCAATCTAGGCAAAAAATAATGAAAGAAAATAAATGAGTTTCAGATGTTCTTGAGATACAAAACAAAGATATGAAAATTAACTTTTCTACCTACAAAGCAGAGTTTCCACTTATGTTAATTCAGATCCTATATTTATTTAGAAACTCCCAACCAAGTCACATTTTATGCTTTTAGTTTATACAGCTCATATTTCTGTAGAATATGGGACCATTATCAGACTCTTTTACAGAGGCTACATGATTACTCAAGCTAACAATGACAAAAATAATTATCATTAGATTGCTGAGTATCCCTTTCTAAAATTCCTAACAAGTTTTTAAACAGTACCAAGAGACTGATTCTTGCAGCCAAATTGAGGGCAGAGCCAGAAATAATTGATGTTTCTTTGACAATGACAAATAAAAATTTTAAATTACAAGGGAGGATTTAAATTAATTTGAGAAGAAATTGAATGCCCTGGCAAGAGAGATCATACATTGTTGTGAGTCAAAACCAAACTGTCCTAAGAGAGTCTGCTAAAGGCTAACAAAATGAACTTTGTTCTAATTTAAAGGCACCCTAATGAAATCAGCTAACAGAGGGAGCTGTATAACTTTTTAATTTTGTAGAGAATTGTGGGAAAAACTCCCTGCATTACTTCTGCTTTTGCTATTATCGTTACAACATAAAGTGAATAACTGCTCCTAGGGTGGATCCATTTCACTCATCTGAATTCCCAAAGCATTAGTTTGAAGCCAGATACCATTTTGTGTTTTCCCATCCTTGACACCATGAATTGGGAATCTGAATCCATTTGCAATGTCTTAGGAAAAAAATCTTTGAGTGCATAAATAACTACAGCCCAAAGGATAATGGGGGGTATATTCTAAACATTTTTGTTATTATTATTATTTTGCATTATTTACCATGCTGAAAAGTATTTTTATCTAATCTATAATTCCAGAAACATTGGTGAATAGCTGGATGGGCAGATATGTGTCTAACAGACACTGTTACCTCTCATTTCAGAGGACATATTTCAAGCCCTGATGGAGAAAAAAGGTTTGGGATTTTTCACTTTCAGAACATAATGGCTTCCTAAACTGACAATGTGCTCAGATTCAGGTCCTTTACCTCTCTCCAGTGATGTTATTGTATATGGGAGCAGGTTAAGATACTTTAAATCCAGATTTTGGAAAAGGCTAAATTGTTTTTTTCTGGATTAATTTCTTGCGTTAATCCTGGTCATTAATTGTAAAACATTAGTGATTAGAGGCTTCCAGCTTGATGAGCATAGTACCACATGCATACATGGTAGAAGACCACACCTGTTCCAATGAGACCCTGTTACCCAAAGGAACAGTAAATATTTAGTTACAAACATCTTCAATTTATCATTTATTCAACAGTGCTGATCAAATTAGAGGGCAGAAATGCATGGAATCCACTGAGAAAATGCATGTACATGATTCATATCTGTGGCGTACCTCGTCAAAAGGCTGGTCAGGTAAAAAATTCCGTGGAAAATCAGTCATCAGCAAACAGCTTGGTTTGACATGAAAAAAAATTCTAAGGATAGTGCTGTGGTCTGTCTGCTGGCTGAATCCTCTTTGGAGGCAGCTGCCCCTGCACACCCTGGACAGGCTCAGCTGACCCAGTGACTGTGGCTAGTTTTGTTGATTTGTGCATTCAGACACCTCTTTTATTCTTCCCTGAGTTAGATCACGGATTAATGGCCAGTTCCCATTAATCCTTCCTTCTTCATACTGAGCAGCTACAAGATTTGTCCCTACCTCCCTGGTAAAACTTTTAAGTCATAACAAGACCTGAAATGGGAGAAAATTTACTGCTACATTGATTAAGGCAATTGCCCAAGGACATGAAGCAGTAAAATGGATGACCCAAGAGAAGATTCCAGAGGGTCTCCCAAGTTTAAGTCTTGTGTTCACAGTGTCAAAAGAGGTAGTAAAACCAGAAGACTGCAGCAGACTCTCAATACACCCATTAGTAGAAAATGGGAAATGCAAGTCAGAACAGATCAGTAAATATTTTAAGAAGATCATCTATGGCTATTTTAAATCAAAAATGAAAGAAAAATTCCCCTTCCTTTCTCAAGCTTCTCTAATCTGGAAAAAATTTTAAAATGCTCCTTATACATCATCCGCCACAAGTTTCATTGTGTATTTAAAAGAAAGTTCACGAAAGTTGCTTAAAAGAAATGTAAAGATGCCTAAAGACTTTAAAAGTTGTTGAAAACAAAAAGAAGTCTCATAAGCAATCCGTATTATCCTCTTCTTCTACAATTCTACTTTTCTAAGTGGAGCATTTAAGGACTTTTTAAGGCTTGGCACTACTGAACTTCAGCTGTCTCAAATTCAATGGTTGCACAGGGTGTTCTATACTAGGCTGCATCAGCCTAAGAAGTTTACCAATGTCCTGCTTTAAAGTACTTCAGAACGTTTCAGACCTTATTATTGAAAAGAACCTGATAACAGAATATGCTCATCCAACATGTATCTTTCAGGAGCCTCCATTCACAGATTGAATTGCAATGAATTCAATGTTCCCCAAAGGATGCTGAAAAATCTGCTCATGGACCTTGAGTATACCTAGGAATTGTTAAGACACAATACATGGGTACTATTAAGAGTACAGGATAATAGATGTGGAAGATTAGACATGTCCAAAGAGAAGAAAAACCTTTAGAAATGTCAACCACAGTCAGAATATTCTTGTTCATATTACTTACTGCTGTATAAAAGTTCTGGCATTTAATCATTAAGTACAAGATTTTAAAGATGTGATAAATCTGTACTAGCAATTTGTACCAGCACTTCAGCCAGAGAGATAACTTGGCAAAAACATCTGAGGAAAAGAAATAGACACAGATCTCAATCACAATGTTAATCACACTCTAATTATCGTTGCTCAGATTGACATAAGCATAATCATTAGATATTAAACTGCAGTCTTCTGTCTCAAAAATCTAATAAGGAATGTGTTTGATCAATATGCAGAATCATTATCCAGATTGACAGGACTATTTTCCCTTTTGTTTAATTGATAAGAAAAAGATTCGCTGTATCTCATCAAAATAACAGTAACAAAAAGTTTTAGATTCTTAATTAACTTAGATTTGTCAGAAAATATGAAGGAAGAAAAAACACAACTGTTCTAAGCAAGACAGTGGAAGTGGAAAAATTTAAAATAAGAATTTGTTTTCTCCAGGAAAGATGTTCAATTCTCATTAAAGACCTGCCAGATTTCAATAGGTAGCTGCCCTTAGTGTTAAAACCGTTACATTATTTTTAGTACCTGTTTCATTTCACTTTTCAATATAATTTTCTTTCCCACTATTATGTTGAACACCTGTCAGATATCAAAGACTTCTTCCATGCAGATTCTGGATCCCTTGATACTAGACCTTGGGGTTGGGAGTCAAGATACTGAGGTGTCTAAATGCAGGTGTGTAAGCTCCTGCTGTAGTCAATGGATATCAAAGCAAGCATTTGTGGAATGCAGAAGAGCAATTCAACTGACTGGACATGAGAAGTGGGAGTCAATGTATTTAAATGTTGATCTCTGCATGTAGACACAACAGTCAATGGAACCTAGAGAACAATTCAGAGCTGCAAAAAGAACATTAGGAGCTCTGTACCATTGCCTGAAAAAAATCAGTGCTCTTCGGGATGACTTACAAACTGAGGCAAGGTGAGACAGACAGGTATGGCATGGCACCTAGACCAAAGCAGGAAAGCTATGTCTTCTGCAGATTCAGGCCAGGAAGGGTAATTTCAGAATTAAGAATCTTAATGTCATTAGGTGCTTGTTACTGTGTTACTAACTCATTAATAGTGTTGTTGCACTCTGATACTCACTGTTGGTTAAAAAGCAAGAAAAACTCAATCTATTGGATTCTTGTTGTGGTGTAACATTTGCACAGAGAATCAGATCTTCTGTGACTATCCCATCACAATTCATCACTGTTGATTAATTTAAAATACACACGAAACATCTCCTAAACTTCAGCATAGGAAAACTCTCCTATGCAACTATTTCCGCAGGAAGAGTTTTTGTTGTCTACAAATGTCTTACCTACACACAGTTCAGTCATGTCTGTAGCAGGAATGACCTAGGTGAGCCCTTTGAAGACTCCACACAGAATGTTAATCAACACAGGCATCCAAACTGAACTAGACAGAGTAGGAGATGCCAAACTGTCCAAAGCTTCCATCCGAAGGGCTTCAGTAACTCTTAGTCAAATACGTTATTGTGAAGGTCCAAAGAGCCAGAAACCTGGTTTCAAGTTGATCCTTTGTCTCAAGCCTGTCCATTAATTAATTTATGCAGATGACTGACTGAAATGTTCCCGGGCAGGCCAAAGAATTAATTATATATATGTATGGGTGTGCAGAGACCTGAAACCCTGCTGTCCCACAATTATGACTAAAGAACACATACTTAAAACTCACTTATAGCTTAAGTCTCATTGCTCTTGGCAGTGTTTAACAACAAAAACTATAAAAGCATAAATTATTAAGGCCATGTACTTTATAAAAATGGCTTATAAAGGAAGAATAGTCCCTTTGGTATCAACCACAATAACTGACAAGGCAGAGCACACAAAGTGGGCAGCATCAACTATCTGAACGCATACTGAAATGACAGAAAAATAATTAATAATACTTATAATAAAGCAATGGAATGATGCTAAATCCCATTAGATTATACTGCAAAAAATGACACAAAGGTAACTACAGATATAATACAGTTTTGGTACTTGTTGCTAAAATCATTTTGTTTACTGGTATGATTGGACAAACTGAGATTTAGGGCTGAGCTCTGAAAATATTTATACAAATTTAATTTTCAATTTTAATTTTATAATTTATTCTGCATCTCTTTTAACAGACTTAGAAATCCCAAATAAAATTTGTTGCGTTGCTCAATATAAAATAGATTTGCATAATGTTAACATTTGGAAAAACACTTCCTAAACTCATATGACTCACACAGTCAATAGCAGTTTATGAAACAAAAAAGCTCAAAGAAAATAAGGACTATCAATATTTTTAAGTTTATCAGATGTTCAGTTAGTGTCTATTTTTGCAAGTGTTTTTCTAAATACTAATTATATGACATTTTCTAACTATAGGCTGCAGATGTATACTTTTGAGAACTGAAGAGCAGATTAATTTCTCTGAAGGCATAAAAAGAACTTTGTTCTTGCCCCCACTGAATTTAATGGGAATTTTGCCATCAGCTTCAATGAAACCAGGTTGAGGTTTTAGATAGTTGACACAGAACATATTTTAAAGCCACCTGTGCAAATGCGACCACTGAGCCACCTTCTGTTGCTACTGTTCTACAGAATTTTTACTCTCCAATGGTATATTGCTTTCACATATGAGCATTGATTAAACTCATCATCTGCACGTTCTTAACCAGGAATAACACTTTTTACACTTAATCCCTACTAGAATTAAGAACTCTGATTAAATGATCTTATATATTGAATTTTTCATGGTTTTCACCCAGGGAGTGTCTATGAAAGGGATCATATTTATATTAAAAGTTACAATAGGAAGAAAACCTGTGATGCTATAAAAACATGGCTGTTAAAAAGGTGGTGATTGGGGTTTTTTTTTGGAAATGTGGGTTTTTTTGAGGAGATTTATATTTTTGGGTTTTTCATATGTACTTTACAATTGTATTAAAAAGACTCCAAATATTGAGGTCAAGTTCACATATTTATAAAGGGGTGGCAACCATCTGAAGCTGAACCTTACAGTTATTTGAATGAATGAGAAAAAACATAAGTTTCAATTTTTTAAATGTAGGCAGACTGCTGTTTATTTTTACCACAAGATAATTAGAGGAACGGGTTCTTGTTTGTCATTATACTTTAATGGAAGTTTAGGTAGTATGTCTTTAACTCTTCAGACGGAATACTCTTTCCAGCATTCAATCCTCTGTTTTCATTTGGGCAACTCTTCAGACGGAATACTCTTTCCAGCATTCAATTCTCTGTTTTCATTTGGGCTGTCTGAATGCCCTCTTTTGCAACAATATCATATGTTCTCTTGTAGAAATGCTACCTTACTGTACTGTAAGGAGAACTGCACAAGTATTTGAAAAATGCACAACTGCAGTTTTTAATCTGAAAGAGTTTTCATAAAGTTTTGATGTAAGGCCTTAGAGATCAACACCAGGGCTGGGGATAGAGTATGTAGTTTGTTGCTGATATTGACTGATTTGGGTTTGCAGCCAATTGCTGTGACAGTGGAAATCATTAAAGGTTTTTAATGGCATATGGTATGCAAATCTCAGACTTCAGCAAACCTTAAAAAAATCTGAATGACAAAATACGCAGAATTTTAAGGTGGGCTTTTTAGAATACTTAGTATGTTCACATTCTAGTACAGAGGATGTATTACAGAATTGCATTCCAAACACAAAACTCACTTCTACCCCATTCATGACTACTTACTGTTTCTGTGAAGAAAGCATTCAGCATATACACTGAAAAATAATGCTGATAATACTGAAATTATTGATTTTTTTGTTTAAAAACCCAAAAAACGATTTAGCAGCTGCAAATAAAGAAGTAACAGACAATGGGCTGGTTCTTTGAAGTAACAGTGCCTATATAGTTGATTTAGAAGTAGGTGATAGATGAATGTGGACATATGAAACCATTATTTCATCAGCTTTGTTATTTTGTCTCACAGTTGGTAACAGCTAAAATATTTTGAAACTGTTGGACTAAACTACACAATCTGTATACAGTCAAAACTCAGTGCAATGTTAAGGGGAATTTAAGAAAGGCAGTAAAATAGACAGCAGAAACATTGAATCAAGGATGCTAATAAATTATAATTAATGATCTGTAATTTTTATTTGCATCATGGAACACTGAATACATAATAATTTTCCCATAAAACAAATTCTCCTATGATTTGTCATTTCTTAGAGGGAAGTTCCAGCAATGTTAGTGTGGTTCTCTGCAAGTTGATACACAATTAGAACCACTAATTTCAATGACATCTGACACATAACTTGCCCCTGTGTATTGGTTTTTTCTTGTTAATTCTTTTCATCCAGTGCTGAGCCTTGTGATGGAAAAAAACTCCAAATAAAAAAACCCCCAAAAACACCCAAAGAAAGAACAGAAAAAAACCCAAAAATCATCCAGTGTGACATCAGCTGTGTCTTCTTCCATGTATAAATTGTGTACTTATTTACAGGTGTGAGTAAAGGTATAAACCTTTAAAGTCCTTAAGTGACAGGCAGACACAAAATGGTATGAGTGTTGTATACTCAACATTTAGTCCCTGAATTTCTGCTGGTAGCAATTCTGAATTGCACTCCTTCTCACTATTTGTAGTGAGGAAGGAGTTAAAAAATTTTTATTAATATGCTAACTGAAAGGCCACTTCCCTCAGTCAATTTAATGTTCTTAGCAGTAGGCTACAGGCTTCGCAATGTTTTAACTTCAGCCTTGGGACTTACCGATAATTGTCATGTGCAGTTGTCGGTTTGCTTCACCTGTGACTTCAAAGCAAGGAAGCACAAGGCAAGGCTCAGGAGGGCTTTTCCCTGTAGTTTTATCCTTTTTCTACAGTGACATAGTCTGCTGTAGCTTAATGCTGATTCTGTAATTATCTAACTATACATGAACTATACAGGTCTAAGAAAAGTGAGGAATTGCTGAATAGTGAACATGTGGGCTAAAAAGGAAAGAAAGAAAGAAAGAAAGGTCAATAAGTCTTTTTAGGAACACATGTAAAGAAGTCTAAGCAGATCCATGACTGAGCAGGTGGAAGAAATCTCTACCATCAAAGTCTGGGAACTGATGGTAAAGAATAAGGGAGTTTGGTGGCTCATCCCTGAACCCCCTTCTCATTCGTTCTTCTCATTTTTCTTGAAGACTAACCTCATCATCCTTACCACCCAGAGCAGTAGTAGAACTGTGAGCACCAAGGGGAGACAATTTTTTGTACAAGAATTGTAAATATCCTGGAAGTTTTTAGTAACTTTGGATTACAAGTATTAGTGTTTGTTCTATTTTTGTTAGGCTGTAAAATCTTAAATTAAGATAATAAGGGATTCTTGAATCTATATGCAAACTATATTCATTTTTTTCTCTCAACATCATTTTGAGGGGAAACGGCAGTAACAGAGAAATATAAAGAGTAGGGTGATATCTTGAATCCCCCTTCTGACAGGTGAAATTGTGTGTTATTCAGGAAAATCAGGAGCTTTGTTACAATATGATTCCATATGTCTCTCTAAGCAGATTTTGCTGGGTTTAAAATGTATTTATTTATTATATTTATTATTTGAATCTTATTTCTTACAGATTGTATTGTTTATGTGTATTCTCAGTGGCTAGTTCTGAAATTGAGCAAGGGCTCCACACTGGACAATGACCATGTCTCTTAAAACAGGATTTAGCAAAAACTTTTACACAAGAGAACTGTTTCCCAGCCAAAGCCAAGGCAGAAGTTCAAATGATATATCACAAAACAGGAACTGTGTTAACAAGGAAGTATGAGCAAGCTCAACCCATTCTGGTAAGAAAGAGAGGAAAAAATATATAAATATGAGTCTTACCCTTCCATTTTCTCTCAGGGCCCCAGAATAGTCCCTGGCATTTTTTTAGTTACTAATACATATTTAGCCTGTGACTTGCCAACCATGCCTTGCCAACCATGCCTCCCAACTTTTCTTACTTTTTAATAAACTGGATGGTAAAAGGCTAGAGATTCTAAAATCGCAATGAATGAAGGGAATGATTTTAGCTTAAACTCTACTCCTTTTTTTTTGTTTGTTTGTTTGTTCGTTTGTTTTTACTATGCTCTCATATTAGAGCATTCTGTCCCAATCAAAGGAAAAGCTTCAGAGGTTGCATTTTCATAGACTGTAGAGTCAATCAGCTGCAAAATAAATCCACAATCCTTCTTAGTTTTAGAACTAATTGTTTCACAGGAACAAAGCATGATGACCTTCTTTAAAGCACTGTCAGTGATGATGCCATACTGCTTTCTTCTTTTTATAAAATACATCACTGGCTAACTCATTTTCCCAGAACAGGAGAGACCCAGGGTCAGTGCCAGTTTCTGTCTCAGGGAATACAAACTCTCATCTCTTATCTCCCTGGCAAATGCAATAATCAACAAGATAGTTTATTTACAGCAGCAGGAAGTGTCTCTCATCTTGTTGATTCTATATAGAAAAGATTATCTGGGATAGAGGAAAAGTAAAGGACAAGGAAAAGTAAGAAAGTGAGAATATGTTTATTAAACATTCCTTGTGAAATGGAGGAAGTTCCCAATATCAAGATATTGATAGTTAGACAGTTAATCCATTTTATTCAGGACCATTTCCTATAAAACACAAAAAAGATCTTTAGAGCAAAGCTTGAAGCTCAGATTTCTCCTCTTTGGTCTTTGGTCTGATGACAGTGAAGAAGTTCATTTAACTCAGAGGCACAGTTTCAGTAGTTGGGGCTACAGACTGATAAACTCACACAAAGAAAGAAACCCAGCACATGGCTCTTGAGGGGGGCAAATCACAGAGTAACATTTAGGTTTCATTCTGCCAAGGCACAGTGAGGTGAGGTTGGCCATGCCCTCAGCAATATGTGTAGTTCTACAAGGTCTGGACACAGAGGGCAAGGATGGTCCTGATCAGGCTGGAGATCAGCCTGTAAAGTGCATCCAAGGTCTGTCCCAGGGAGAGGGCTGTAGGTGGGGCAGAGCAAGCTCTGATGCATGTTCCAGGATCCCTGCAGGAGGAAGAGCTCCTTACAGAGCCCTGTTCAGGAGGCTGCAGCAGCAGTCAGGCGTTCCTACAACACCACTGAGGCTGATGGCCCCAGGCTGGGAGGGGCCCTGGGTGCATGGTTAGGGATGGGGGTCCCAGGAGTGACTGGGCAGGAAGATTAAACCCCTTTGGGGGCTAAAGTCTAGGACAGATTTCCATTAGGCCTTTGTGACTGAGGTCTATTGTTTCCTGTGAACAGTCTAATTTCTGAGCTAAAGCAGAAAAAGGAAAACAACACTTTGTTGGGCCAAGTGGTATTAGGATAACGTGCTTGGATTTAGCCATCAGAAATCCACCTCACTTCAGTGAAGGTTTCTTTGTTTTCTTACAAGTAAGGATAACTCCCTGATGCAATTCTGAACATTTCCTCCCTGTCCTGCAATATCTGTGGCTGTAAAACCTGAGCCATCTTTAAATCCTCTAGAATTATGCAGGAAGGTAACATTGTGAGAACTTGGACTGATTTACCACCTTCCCTGCACACTTGTTTCTTCAGGGAACTACAGCTGGGCATAATATCAGACTAGCTTTCTATTGAGAAAATCCCACAAGAGCAAACTCTTTGTAAACTAACATGTATGAAATTTTACCTAGAGAAGGTAGACAGTAATGTGTTGTTCTCACAAAGGATTTCCTCATCTTCAAGTAATATATAATTTGGTATTCCTTTACATAGCTTTTTATGTCATTGTTTAGCCCAGTTTTTCACTTTTTTAGAGGACATAAGATTCCCTGTTGGAAAAAAAAGTCTAATCACAATACTTTATTTAAGCTACTATTACAAAGAGGACACTGTAATTTGTTTTTAAAAAATTCAGCATTTTCATTTTTAATGTACAAAGGAATATTGCCAAAATAAACCTCCTGTTTAATTACACTTTTTTGGATAGGGTAATTCAAACAAAAGGGTACCATCACTAGAGACAGGGATGAAAACCCACCAAAAAGGATCCTGTTGTCCTGCTGACATTTTGGAAGAGAAATTTCTGTGCCTCTAGCCTGTGAAATTAAGCATTCTTCTAGCATAGACAGCAGCTAGTTTCTGAAATGTACCTTTCTTGTGTCAATCCACATCAAAATGGTGATCTGTGACACTTCAGCATTTTCAGCTTGTGATACCCCTGAGTAAATCAAAGCACTAAAGGTGTCTTTCTTTTATATGTGTTGCTCAAGACACTCTAAAGTGTCATTCTGTAGTCTGAAAGACTGGAAAATCTCTTCTCTTGCTATCCTAGAAAAAAAGGACTTTATTACTGTCCACACTTAAGAGTGACTTTCTTCTTTTGCTCTTCTCTCTATTCTCCTTATACTGTTATTTTTTTCAATTAGATGTTGTGAAGACACAGTCAGTACTACAGTGACTAGAGCATTTAACACGTAGAGAAATATTAGACAAGGAACAAGAGTAAGATAATCTTTTTTTAACATTTCAATTAAAAATAAATTAGAAACTACTATCTATTATTAATAGACTGTGTAAGAAATGTCTTACAGTGATTTTTCTTCTTTCATTCCCTCAATTAATAACCACTCTCTGGCTTGCACTGGTTGTCTGTCATTCACAAGGCTGAAAATATTAGTTTTGGGGCTCACATGAACACTCTTAGGCATATATGTAAATGAGATCAGTTCACTTGCACAGCACACACAAAAAAATTCTAAACGGAGTTTGGAAACCTCAAGCAATTTTGGAAAAAAGTGGATAGTGTTTAATCTGACTACTTAAATTCAGATGTGAATAGGACTGTCTGAAACTTGAGACAATAATTTTCTTGTGCAATTTTTCATCTGGTACTATGTACCTGAAGGAGATGAGGGGAAACAGAAACTGAATAGAAATACATTGATAGGGCATCTCTTAATAATTTCACTAAAAAAGTATAGCCTCTTTAGCTGGCTGTTATTTGCACTTTGTTGTCAAGCATGGACAATTTTTTTCTTGTGTTTTTTTCATGTGCTCACATAAACCTTTATTAAAGACTGTGTTTACTAAAAAACAGAAATATGGAAGCAGATTAATCTGTGTAGTGTGCAGTACAGTTGAATCTATCATGAGCTGGCTTTCAGTTCTGTAAAACCACATGCAGAATTTTAGTGGATCTGCTGTTCAAGAAGATCTGAAGTATTCTATAGCTGGTTAGCAGAGAAATTTGTTGACAGAGAGTGAAGATCAGACTACAGTTTACATCCTTTTCATGCAGAACAGTGGTTCACTGAGCATAAATATAGAGATTACTTGCTTGCCATATTTCCCTTTTCGCTCTGCTGCTGCTGGTTAAAGTTATGAAACTCGAGAGAAATTTTGGTTCTGTGGGTTGGAAATGAGTCACAATATACAGGTTCAATGGGAAATTTCCAAGTGAGAATTTCTAGTGAAGAGTACACTGACTTAAAAATTATAGCCCTGCTGATATAGCTCTGCAGTTTGCTCTTTTCCTTAGTGATACTTCTTAGTGCCTTTCCAGTTCTACCTCCTGGACCAGTGTGCTGAAGACAGGATATAGAAAATTACTGCCTATCTTTATTAGTAGAATAATCTTTAGCAGTAGTTAACTTTGTAAGAATGTTTCTACAGTATGCTGAAAATCATAAACACTATATCTATTAGCCAGAGTGATTAGATGAGCTTCCAGTTTTCTTCTGACTTATAAATGTTTTACATTTATAACAAATTTATACTTTTCATTACCTATATAGAAAGAATTAAAATTGTTCAGGTTTTATTACATGCTATGCTAAGCCCCTGGATGGATTTCTTCGAACTGTAGTTGCTTAGGTAAATTTATGAATCACCATACAACGATATTCCAGAACTTCAGACAATGTGCAAAAGAATATAACTGAGGCTTGTTGACTAAAGACATTATGCAGAAAGACTGCTAGCACTTGCCTGAAATTTCACAGATTAATTAATAATCAATGAGAAGAAGAGAGAAGGTTTCAAGGAGATTCTAGAAATTAATTTCTAATCAGAGAAGATGAATGAATTTTTCAACGGAAGAAGAGGTATAAAAAGATAAATGCTGCGAGATGCCAATAAACTTGCCTCTTCAAAACTGATGGCTGCCAGCAGGTTACTGGTTTCATATCTCCATATTTTCTATGAAGAGCCCTTTCACGGACTTTTTGTCTTCCTGCCTCAGTGATGACAGGAATATTTTTGCAATATATATTTGCCACATTTAGCTTTGCTAAAAACTGTTTACACAGATAAGTGACCCAGACTTGAGAATAGTGAACTGTTCAGACTGTAGCTGATCCTGAAGCAAGAAATCATCAAAAGTCAGACATTATTTTCTATACCTTCCATGGATTTTTCTGATGAATTTCTTTAGAGCCGCCACATTACAAACATCCCAGAGATTCCTTTGGCATATGTGGATTTTCCTTTTCAATAATCACTTTTTGGCTAGATCACTCAATAGCTCAAGAGGGATACCAGGAACACTGACTCAAGTGTCCTCTCCACTCAAAGCTATTCCTTCACATGTGCACCATAGAATGATCTCACCAGACAATAAACTCTGTGGCACAATAGTTTTTCTTCCTCCTGATAAAACTGCTCCATTGTGCAATAAATAGTTGTAAGTTGTTTGAAAAACAAAGGGAAGAGAAGACAAAAGAAAAACTAAAAAATAATTTAAAAAGAGAAGAAATTGGAATATGGCTCTTTAAACTGTTGATTAGGGCACTGAATCTTTGCTGCTGTGACTGCCTAAATTTCTTAGATATTAAAGGATGTGAACTTTTTTGATCTTCGTTTTTCAAATCTTTAAATACTTGGTGTTAGTTTTTCAAGAAAAAAATGGCAAGGTAGATCAATCTGGGATGTGACTCAACATGTGACATAATTATTACTATTTTTGTGTATAATTATTATATACAGTGAATATATTGCTATTGCCAAGTCCTTCAACTAAGCTGTGAAATAGTTTGAAATCTCTAATTTAAATTTTAAGACACCTCGGAGTGGAATGAGAATATTCTTACATCACTCCCAGTTAAAAAACAAAACAAGAAACTCATATATATGTATGTATGTTTTAAATTACAACTATATAAATAATTATTTATTGAAGAATTGAAAAATTGCAAATGAGGAATTTTATGTCAAGGTCTGAAGAAAAATCTTGCATATCTAGTATTGAAGGCATTGTTCAAGAACAGTTTATCCTTCTGAAAATAATTACCCTCATAAAGTTAATTAGCTGCATAAGTGCTGGCTGCATGAGGTAGCACTGCCCAAGGGCAACTTAGCATTCATGAATCAGTGTAATTCATACACGTCCATCTCAGTGCTTTCTACCTTTTTGATGTTTTATGGCCTTGACTAGCCCCTTTCTTAGGACTGAATCATTTGTCATGCGATCATATTGAGGAATGTGAGTTTTATTGAGCATACCTAGGACTGCTATTTTCTGGGACCTTTCTCAAACTGTTCCAGAGAGGTCTGTTTGTAAATGTTTATCGAATACTCAAGGTCTTTCATAGCTAGCCAAAAGTTCTTGCTATTTAAAAGAAGGTCAACTAGAGAAGAAAGATAATATGCATTCATATAAACATTCTGGATATGGAAAAATCTGTCATGAAATAATAATCTTTTCCATATGGAACAAATTCACACAGAGTAATCAAATAAAATTATTTTGTTTTAGGTCATATAAAATGCAGTATTAGTTTCTTTCAACATTAAGAGATGAAATTAAAAAAAAAAAAAAATTAAACCCCAAAAAAATCTTTAAAATCAAGCCCTACTTGAGTATCTTTTGTACTAAAGGTAGAATTTTCAGTGGCTGAGGAGCCAAAATTACTTGTAAAAATCACTGGTCACTATGCACAACCATTTGTAAATGGACAGAGAGTAGGGCAGCCCTATGGAAAGTGTCCTGAAGAAAAAAGCTCAGGATTTCATGAGACAACATTAGCTGTTGAGTGGGAACATTAGCATTACCAACTTGATCTTCCAGACTCTGTCACTGGAAAAGAAACTGGTACCTCCAGAAACTAGCCAATATGTGAAAACAGAAGCATTTTACTTCAAAGAGAAAGTGCAAAAAGGGAAGACACTTTAAAATTAGACTGCATAATAAATAATACAAAACTAAATACAAATTTAAAAATTAATAATTAAAATAATAAAAGTATTAAGATTTCAAATATATACAATAACTAAAATAATAAAATATAAATAAATAAAGCATAGCAATGAAGTAATAAATCATTAATAAGAAAATTTATTTGGTTTTTAAGGTGCCCTTTGTGACTGCACATAGCAAAATAAACTTTTTATTTTAGAGTTTATACTAACTGTTTTGTTTTAGAGTAACTTCAAAATTAATGCTTTTTGAGGGTACATTCAATATTTCAGGAGTAACTCCTCCCTTTTCAGAGCTCTATCATCGGGACTTAGCATTTATGAAAACATTGTCCTAAAAATGAAAAAAGTGAAGTCTGTATGAATATAGTAATTATACAAATTAATAGCTTATTAAAGCATTGTGATTGAACACTTATTTGTGACATTGATAATCACACTTCATATCACAATATTGCTATACACTGTCATGGTAACACTTAAAGGTTTTTCCTGGGGCTGTGATTTCACTATCATGCCTGTTTTATATGATTTTGGGCTTCAGTGGACATGATATTTTAGAATACTTTCTGCCTTTTTATGGTTTTTGTAATACTTGTCTGTGGGGTATAAATCCATGTTGATTCTGTAGCTTTACCAGGACTACCTTACAGCATGTGCGTGAAACACTGGAACACAGGCAGGATCTTCCAGACTCTTGAATTTCAGAATTTGATGTGTTTTCTTGTCAGTTAATGTCTTCTGGATTACATTGAGGTTAAAACCTGCTGGTCCTTTCTCTCAAAAGTTTAATGAATTAATAAATTGATCAGGACAGTAGTTCACAATAAGGCTTTAAAGGTTTATGGACTATCAGTGAGTCATTTCAGGGTGGCTGATGTCCATTGGCTTAGACAGGTGGAGTCTTTCTCTGCCCAGACAGTAAACAAAATGTGTTTGAACTTCCTTAGTAAGCATTAAGAAAAAAATCTTTCTGAAAACAGTAGTCCTCTATTCTGATAGAATACATTTTAAAAATATCAAAATAATGATCCACAGAAGCTTGTATTTGTAAAAATTATGATTTGTGCAAACTCAAACAAGAGAATAATGCATATGAACCCTACTGTCACTTGATCAAGCCTAGACAGGAAGAGAACAACATCACTTTGGAAATACAGTAACTCTGAAATTAATCCCTCTAAAAATAACTTAACATTTAATTGGAATACGATGTCACCTCAACCTGTTAGTGATCCTATAACAGACTGTTCTGACAGTCAAGATTGAATTTTGCTGGTCAATGAATGTAAATATGAACAACAAATATGTACCAGAAAGATGTGTTCTATTTTAAAATAAACTAGTGTTTGGAAATTTAAGGAAGGAAGCTTTGAAAGTTGAGAAGGCTCATAACTGATGGTGAATCAGAAAAGTGCTCTATTAAGTCATTGGCATAGCAACATTGAGGGAGGAGGGCAAGATGTTCTTAATCCATCCTGCTGACCCTTTTGTGGGCAGTACAAAATTAATAGGATTTGAGACACAAACAAAAACAGAAGGGGCTGGCAGAGAGCTGTAGAGACCAATTCCGGCTATGAAGTCCAGCAATACATTGCAGGTGCTCTCTTTGAAGATGACTGTTACCTGGCTAACAAATAGATCTTTTGAATTCTATTTTCAGGTGACTAATTTATCTGAGATATTCTGCAAGTCACTTGTGCATCCATGTTACCTTTGTATTATTCTCCAGGACATGAGTGCTTAAAAGTAAGGCATGGTAATGCCATCTTTAATACAGTTCTCTGTCTTGCTTCTACATCCAAAGTCAAGCAGCCATGCAGACAGCCTTATCTTATAAAGAATCATAGAATGATTTGGGTTGGAAGAGACCTTAAAGACAATCTAGTTCCAAACCCCCTGCCATAAGCAGGGACACCCTTCCCCAGATCAGGTGCCTCATCTAAACTGGCCCCAAAAACTTCAAGGGATGGGGCATCCACAACTTCTCCGGAAAACCTGTTCCAGTGCTTCACTACCCACTGAGTAAAGAATTTCTTCATGATATCTAATATAAATCTTCCCCCTTTTACTTTAAAACCATTGTTAAGCCACTATTTGCCAATATAAAAAGGACATTTCCCTCCCTTTTGTATGTCCCCTTATGATACTGAATGGCTGCAAGGTCTTCCCAAAGTGTTCTCTTTGCTAAGCTAAACAGCCCCAGCTCTCTCAGTCTGTCATCCTGGGAGCACCCTGCCCCAGCCTTCTGAGCATCTTCTCTGGACCTGTAATAGCAGCTGCACATCTTTCTTCTGCTGAGGACTCCAGACCTGCACACAGAACTCCAGGTGAGGTCTCACAAGGGCAAAGCAGAGGGGCAGAATCACCTGCTGGCACAAGAGACATCACTCCCCTTGATGTACTTACCTCAAACTCACAAAAATCAATGACTTTTGATTAGGCCCCTAGAACAGCACAAGGAACTGAAGGGAAACAGATATTGCAGTTATCATAACTCTGAGAAATCATCTATTCCATTTGATATCTGGAAAAAAAGATTTTAACGCTTGACACTTTTGAAGATACTATTCTTCTGCTTAAAAATTTTGACTTAAAAAGTTGCCCAGTCCTGATTATTAGGATGAAAGAAGTATATATTGGTAAACTGTCTGTCACTGTACTGTATTCTCTTGTGTTGTATTTACAAAGAAGCAAGAATTGTGTTGGCGCAGAAGAGATCAATAAGAAGTCTGTTATCAATCTACTAGCAAACTTTGAAGTTAGAAAAAAGGAGAACTATATTGCTTTCAAACATCCTTGACAGTTTAACAAAGATGCAGCAAAGGCAGAAAGAGATGGGGAGGAGCTGTAATGATTGCCCTTGGTAGTAAAGAAAAGAAGAATGACTCAGGTGCTGAGGAGTTACACGAATCATAGTTTCATCCTTCAGAGGTTGAAAAGTTCAAGGCTATTAGCTATTTTCTTCTACTGACAGTGAACAAAAGAACAAAGCAAGAAACACAATATCTGTCCAAACAGGCTTTCCATGTTTATTGGCCTTAGAGCTTTAAAAAAGAAAACCTGAAATAATAGAGCAAAGAGTCATGAAACATGCAATCTTTAGCCTTGAAAAAGACTTTTTGTAAGCCTTCAAAGCAAAATCTCTTGATCTTTTAAACATGCAAACCACATAGATAGTAAAACACATTAAGTGTAATATAAGGCTGAAACACACATATGCATGTTTTTTTAAGAAAAATTTTTTTACGCAGCATTAAATAGTTCCCTCCAAGAAGTGAATTTTGCAAGACACAGAACTGTCTACTATCAGGATTTAATCCATTTTAACCCTTTAAAGAACGAAGAAATCTAGTAACTACATGATTAAAATAAGGAGGTAGCTAAGCAGTTCACAAGGAGGTCCAAAGTATTTTACTGTCTCTTCCACAGTGCCTCCATGGGGTATTATGAGATGTTCTGGCATTTCATATGTGCTCTATGGTCTCTTTGCTGAAAACTGTTCTTCTGACCACCTCATAATACTGAGATTAGCAGCAATGCAAGTCTTTACCTCTGGGACATACTTGTTGTCCTACTGAAGAAGTTCCTGCATATTTTTAATCAAAGATACAGCTTGTGTTTCTTGTATTCTCCCCTGGCTTGATATGAACATGTCTGAAAAAGCAGGAAACTCAACATCTGTGACAGTTTTCTTACTTAGAAAGAACACACAGTATAAGCTCTGCATTTCTTTATGAACATGAATTGTTAATTTAAGTCCATAACCATGAAAAATATCAGACCTTGAAAGATGAGGTTGTATTTCTAGTCTCCATGTTTGCAGAGGGGTAAGAATGTATGTCTGAGTGTGTGAGGTTGGATCCTTCAGGTTCACAGCACCATTTCGGGGAGCTGTTCCTCTGTGGTTCTTGCTTGTGAGCAACTAAACTCCATTTTGAGAACTGGTGTCAGTGATAAAGCAGTACAGATGAGATGAAAAGAATTAGTGCGACTGAACTGATGAAACTGGAAACAATAAGGTCTAACCTTGGGGATTTATATCAGATGATTTGGGAGGTGAAGGGAATAGATAAATGGACACTTTCAACAGAGGAAGAAGGAAGTCCTGAGTAGCACTCAAAAGGAAAGTCAGAGTTGGAGTTGCAGCTTGACTGCTGCTGCTCTAGGACCTATCCTGAGTGAGGAAAACATCATCAGGAAGGAGATTAATCAACATGTGTGAGTCTAGAGCAAAAGGAGGCCGTGAAGTGACATGTGTGTGTTGGGGTGTTGTGGGGATACACTGAGCAGAGGAGAAAAGCATTAATTTGATGTGACAGGTGTGTAATTAAGGTACACTCTTTATACATGCATTTTTTCATTGTTTTCCCCCTCTAGGTTGACAGTTATATCAGGAGAAGGCTTCAAATTGTAGGCTGAGAAGAACAACTGGCTTTTCCTTTTGTTAGCCAAATGACTGAGACACTAGGAAAAAACTCAAAACCACAAAGTTATGTCCAAGAGAAAAACACCATAAACAAAGCAAAGCAAAGCAAAGCAAAGCAAAGCAAAGCAAAGCAAAGCAAAGCAAAGCAAAGCAAAGCAAAACATATCCAGAAAAAAAAAAAACCAAATCAAACCAAACCAAACCAAACAAATCCTCCCTCCCCGCACCAAAAACAACAATAAAACCCAATCAAACAAATCCCAAGGAGAAGAATTGACACAAGTGAGACTGGACCAGTGAGTGAAAGCATGTAAGGACAAATACAATTTAACCAGACAACAAATATAAAGTTCTCTAAACATAAACTAAATCTACAAGGATTGTGTCTTTATGTTAAAAGAGGAAATTAAATTAATTTGTCTGTAAAAGCTGATTAATACGACTTTCCTCTCTCCTACTTTCTCTCTCCCAGCTTCTCCAAAACCACTGAATCAGTATTCGTTTTTCACCATGTTATTTTCTGCCTCTCGTTAAGACCTTTAAATTTCATGCTGCAGACACTGAGTGAGAATGTTGGCCATTAATTTACTACTGAATTATTGTAAAAGCACAGAGAGCATCTTCCTCCCCTTCATTGCCCTTATGAAGCAAAAGCAAAAATAAATTTGTTTGCTACCAGGGTCACATGGAGAAGTGCTATGACCTGTATTTTTACTGGTAAATGGAATGAAAAAGCCCAGACAACAAAACCTCATATTATTTTGTGCCACAGTGAATTCCACAATAAATGTAAGATTATGTACCAAATCAAAGCACGATTTGTATTGCAGCATACTTGTACAACTATCTTGTCTCCTTACAAATTCTCTCTAGACATTGTGAACTAGCCTGGCTGTGACCTACACTAAACAGTGCCTACACTAAACTTAAACCTCCTTACCTTCTTTGGAATATGTTTTATGTTACTCTTAGCTATATTTTGCAACATAAATTTTGCAGTGAGGACTTCAAATGTCCAGTTGCCTTTAATATATGCTTATTTTTAAATCAAATATGTTCTCTTTAAATTTGTAATCTACTGTCATTATCTGGCCTTCTTTTGTTTCTTGAAAATTAGGTTATTTTCTTACAATGATAGGTTTAAAGTTGCAGAAACTCAAATTAATTAGGTGGGGAAAGTTGACCAAAATTTGCTTTTATTTACTTTTCTTTTAGGCATGATTTTAGCTTCTATAATTCCCTAAATCTTTACTTCCTTAGAGCGACTATCACAGGAAGTTAATCCACAAGCTGCACCAGATTCTTCGGATGCATTTTAAAACACAGAGCTAGATAATGGTTCTTGCTGCTCATTCCTGTTTCTCTGCCAACAGAATGCAATGGCACGGCAAGGTGACTTGAGGACCAATGCTCCATCTCCAGTATATTTAGGTGAAACAATCACTGTGTTCCAAGGCACTTTTCAGGGAATTAAATAGAAAAACCGTATTCTGTCACTGAATGATAGCTGAGTGAATATTTTTGTCAACAGTGTTCCCAGAATTACTGAAGGAATTGTAGCGCATTCCATGTTTCAGCCTAATTGACTCTTGAAATGGAAAATAGTAACCTGTGTCTAAAAGAAAAAGAAAAAGTGGAAACCACAGGGAACAGTCTTCAGTAGTCTAAAGGAAGTGGAAGTCTGGAAAGAAGAAGAAATGAAAAAATACCATCATCTTTGTAATCCTTTGTCAGGCAGAAATCAGTAAAAAATTGCAAATGATCAAGAAGTATAGGACTGGACTGTGAATTTTTATTTCTTTTTGTATGCCAGTTAAATTATTCATGAAGAATGATCTCCTGCTAATTCCCTTTTTTCCTTCCTGTTGTCTAAACAGGCGATAGTGGATGGCTATTAATTCAACTAGTTATCACTTTCAGCAAAGAATTCCCTTCACAAATCTGACAGGGATGTCACTACTTTTTCAGACTCTCAAGTCTAATTAAGACTCACTTGTTTTCCCTTTGCTTTGCATTTTTATCTCCTCGTAACAGACTGCACCATATAATTAGTAGAGACTTAAATTTTTTTTTTTAAATTTTGTGGTAGGATGAGAGGACCAACTTGGACCTTTCTATTGTTGAAGGAACATCACAAATCAAAAGGCAAAATGTTTTTCATGACAGAAGGAGAATTTTTGTTCAGACAAACACAATGCAGGTTTTCATAGAGTCCAGGTATTTTATTTTTTTAGCAACATGTTACAGTGGTCTGGACTCTTGAGTAAATATAAATGTGGGCAAGAAGTTCAACTATTAAATGATTTTTTTAAGGAAATAAGAATATTTGGAAGTGAAAATAGAAGCACCCCAACTTCAATAAAGCTTTTTCACCATACTGAGATATTTTAAGATTCTTAATGTTCATCATGCCTTTCTCAGCTCTTATCACCAGAACTGCTTTACCTGTTAATACACTTTATGGCAATCAAGCAAATAAGGAGATTAGATTTGGTGGGGCACACCAGATATTTTGCTAGTGATGCTTAGTTTGCTTGTGCTCATGACAGCTGCTGTCATTGAATGAACATATGGATACAGATGTAATATCAGCACTGAAAATTTCACCTGTTTCCAACTCTGGCTGTGTCTGAAGGCCAGAGAATCTACTGCCTGAAAGAGTGCATAGAAGAGTCTGAGATGACCATGACATCATTCCTGCTGCTGGAACAAACCTCTGAAGCCTAGTTTGCTGAAAGGGACATGGGACAAAAAGAAGATCACTGCAGCATAACAGCATTTCGTTTTAGGTAAGCATAGGTAAGACAATAGAAACCTTCAGTCTTCTCCTCCATATTTGTTAATATTCTTTAATTATTCACAAAAGTGGTTATACAATATACTGATTATGGAATAAATGAACTACAATAGGCATAGGAACCTAAAACAAGATACAGGGTTCTTAGTTCAGGTCTTCACGTGCCATAGACACCTGTTTCCCTCTTCTCTATGTTTCACATCAGAATTGGCAGTAGAAGTTCAGAAAGGCTTCATGACTGTCAGAAACTGGAATATCTGGTTTCTAATTTCTTGAGTGAGTTCTCTAACTACTCAAAGCAATGAGAAACTCTCTCCCATACATTCATATTATAAAATTTAAAAGCTACAAATGCTTTTGCTTTCAGACCCAGTTCTGTCATCTTCTGAAATGTGTGTGCCAATATGGTTTACTTCTAAATCATGGTGGGTCTCAGGCTTAGACAGCTTTTCAGCTGAACAGGAAAAAGCCTTGTAAATGTTGGGCAATTCACAGCAAATGACTGTGGCACTGAGCAAGGAATGAAGCAATCACTGAAATCCATTTGGGACTTGGCTGCCCAAACTCATCATGAATACTATGCAATGAAATCTTCAAGCTTTTTAGTGCCTGGCTACACTGTCCCATCACATTTCCTACTGGTTCTCCTGAAAACATTATTTTCTTGTATCAGAGAGTGTGCTCCTCTTTGTAGGAATATGGAACTAAAAAATAATAAATTGGTGTTACATACTTTTAAATTTTTTTCTTACAACATTTATTCATTTGTTTGTTTGTTTGTTTTGAGATATTGTGTTCCACATATATATTAATTTGGAAAGCTTTTTTCTTTTCAATAGATCTAGCAAATGGAGTAAGCAATATCCCAGCAGCCTATTTTAATTGAAGTGCAAAATTATTTTTATAAGTCCATCCTACTGCTTTTATAACTTTGGCAGTAAAAAGAAGTTATTATTAGAACATCCTTGTTGCATACCAACAGCCCTTGTCAATACTACTTGCAAGGACAAAACAAAAACATAAAGATAAAAGAGGAAGCATCTTTTACATATTAAAAAGGCATCTATATAGTTCCTGAGTCTACTAGTATAGATTACTTATTCAATTGCTTTAAATTGTAGCTGAATGAGAAATAATTCCACAAGTGGTCTCAAGTAATTTATTCCCTTTTATGAAATTAGCACCAACCAATCACATAGCGTAGTTACGAAGATTTGTCTGAGAATGCTACAATGACTGAAAAAAATAAAACCCTTTGGCAGAATCTGCTGTAACAAATAGTGGGGCACATATAATTTATGTGAAATACTTTTGCAGGAATTCACACTTTTATTGCCTTGTCATATAACATACTCCTGCAAACTATGGGTTCCATATGAGCATATCCCCAAACTCCCATATTTACCATCTATCTTTTTCCCATTTCATGTGTCAGACTCCTTGTGACGTTCATAAACTATCCACACATATCTACCCTGACATGGTTAATGATGTTCAGTTGCATTTCCTTCACATACTACGCTCCCAAACGTTTTGTGAATTTTCTTTGCATGAAATACTTCCGTTTAAAATATCAGAGAGATTTCTAAATAGGGCCTGGAAAAACTGGCAAACCTGTGGACATCATCTCACTGATTCTCTCCCAAAGGAAATTTAGGCAGATTTTCCTTAGATGTCTTAAAGCTTTCTGTCTCCAAAGTTAGCTGCATGGGCTGATGGAAAGAACACACACTTAATATTCCTTGCTGACTAGGTGATGGGTAGGAAAGGGAGAATGGCAAAAAGTGGTTGAAATCTAGACTTTTCACCTTCTGCTATGTGGAAAATACAAGTTATAGCATATCCCTGCTAAATTATTTAGCAGGGATATGCTATAACTGAAAGTGCAGTAGTAAACAGCATTGTTTGAAGCAGCAGTGCTGCAGAATGATTTTTTTCTAAAGATACTCATTATTTTATGAAGCAATACATTTATTTGCTCTAATAGAATTTAGTAAGTTACTCTTCTAGGTTTACAATAGTGAAGTTGAAAATCATCTTCTATTATAATTGCAACTGTATTTCTAGCAATACAGAACTTTTCAATAGTGCATATTGACTACTGGTGGAAGGCATGAGCAAGAGCTCCTACAAAGATTTTGATTTATAAGTTACCCATTTTTAAAGGACTGCTAACCACACATTTAAAAGTTAAAATGCAGCAGAGAGTTGATGAGATAGAATGAAATAAAAGTAGATCTTGAGTTGATCATTTTAATAATCTCCTTTTCATACTAAAAATAATTTCAAAATAATTGGAAAGGCTAGTGCAGTATGAGTCCATGTCAAAAGACAGGCATTTTTGAAATGCTCTGCAGCAATCTATGTTTTAATACATTCAGTAATATGAATTTTCACTTTCTAGAAGTCTGAACAGTGAACTTTCATCAAGAAACCAATTAAGCAAACAAAGAATACAAAACCAGATGGCAAACAGAGGATAAGAGTGATATTAAACTTGATTCAGCAACTTGTTCTTAGTGTTAGTAGAAATGACCTTAAAAATGTATTTCAGTATCTAAGCTTAAAACCAATTAAGGAAGAACCTATATAAATCAGAGCACTGTGAAAATGAGATCTGTAAACTGAACTAAGATTATATATATCTAAATAGATTTTTATGGAAATTATGTTCATAGCATTATTTTCGTGCAGTTAGCTAGATATGAGCTGAGTACAAAGTTCCAAATGGCGCCCAAGCTTTATAAAACCTCTATTTAGTTCTAACACTAGCAATGGAAAAGAAACAATCTCTTTCTGACAGATTATGTACAAGGTAAGAAGACTGAACCAAATACATTTTTTACTTAAAACTGAAGGGGAAGTTATCAGTTTTAGTTTTCACCCAATAAATTGTTTAGCTTACACTTCATTTAGGGTGAACATATAGTAACAAAAAATGTATTTTTAGCTGGTTTTCAGTACAGACATGAGTCTGAAAAAGCAATAAACAAAAATATTTAGATTTAATGGTGGTTTTAATTTGTTTTTTTTCTTGCTGAAATGAGAGGGAAAAAAAGAGTTCTTAGCTACATGTATTATTCCATGAGAAAGACATTATTTCATATCAATTGTCAAAAGGAAGCTGAAGGTGACAAAGTCTTGCCTTTCCATGACAAGATAAACTGAGATTTCCTCCTCTCCTTGTCTCTGGAAAAATAGCATTAAGAATATTCACTCGACTAGGACAGTCATTTTCCCCCAGAAATATCTGGATCTGAATCTGTCTCTTTGAAACTTTCTTAAATGTCACTAATTTGAAGAAAAAAAAAAAAAAAAAAAAGGCGGGTTTATTTATGTTGGGAAACAATTATCCACCTTCACTGAAGCTGAAACTAGATAACAGTTTCCTCACACTCTCATGTCCTTTGGAATCTGCTGGGTGTTTATATACCCCCTGGGTCTGACAGCAGATGAGTTTGATTGATGGAGAGCTTAACAGATGACAGAACTGAATTGGTCTTGAGTAGGTAGATAGCCATCCAGATGGAGCTATCCAGAAAGTGATTAGGTCTTGTAGTAAACATCCTATCAAAGGATAGAGCCATTTCATTTGTATAGCACTATTAAAGTATTTTATAGATATTGGAATAGCTCCAGAAAAGAGAGTTCTTCTGCAGGAAACTTGAGATTCAGACGTGTAAAAGCTTCACCTGTGAGTTAAGAAATCAAAGTTCAAATCTTTGTCCTGAAGCAGGAAGAAAGTGAATTTGAGGTAATCTCTCATACCTCTTAGGCAGGTATCTTAATCAAAGGGACATGATGAATTCTAAAGAAGCATTGCCTCATGCTGGAGCTAATGGAGTTAATTAATGTTTGTTGCAGCTCCATGAGCATTAAGTAGTGTCATCAATCCTCAGCTAAAGCAGATTTCAGTAGCTTCCTGACTATCATGTTATCTGACCTGTCTCTGGTTCTCTCTTCCTGAACAATGATACATGTTATGTATTCCATAACATACAACTGAGTAAAAATAGATTGTTTTCATTCATGTGCCCAGGAGTATAGAATTGCAATCAGAGAGCATTGAACAAATATTTGATAATATTTGGTATAGACAGTTTCTATCTATGACTACAATCACAGGAGAACAATAAAGCCTTTTTCATCCAAGGGCAAGGATCAGTTTAAAGATACAGCATTTGATCTCCAAGTTTTTCTAATAAAGGGTCTCACAGAGGTAAGATTTCCTAATATGATCTCAGAATGGCTGGTATGCATAAGTTAGGACCTTGCAGTGCTACCACAAATGTGCCATCCAAATGTAAGGCAGGGACATGCTCAGATGAAAAACAACCTGTCAAACCTTAGACTAGATGTAAACACAGGTAGGAAAGCCAAAGAATTTGGCAACCAGAGAGAATCAATGTCTTTGTCCTCTAATAAGAGAGTATAGAATCCTGCATCACATAATTACAACAGTAGAGGTTTTCGCAGCCCACACCTTCCAAGTTAGATTTTCAGTTACTTGCAGTAGTTAAATAGTGTTAGAGAAGTACTAGCAGAGATGGCAGGAAAAGGAATTTTCTCTCTAAGATGAACTTTAAAAATATTAATAGTCTTGTTAGTTGGTATTTGTGGTACTAGTTGCTAAGCTTTGATCATTTTGCTTTTTTATATTTTATACTACTACATCTTCATTTAGAAAGTGACAGGCAGTGATAGAAGCCTGAAATAGATCTTTCGTGATTTGGAAAAATGAAGGCTTTTTTTTATGAAACATGCAAATATTGTAAAAAACCTTTCTGTCATTTACAAAACCAGATCAAAAGAAATTTATATTGGTACTGTCAAGGTCCATTATTCTTGGTTGTACCAATACAGAGTAAAGGACTACACAGACTGCTTTTTTTAATCAATAATTTTAAAGTGCCATTAAACACCAGAATTCCTTTAAGAGAATATAATTAATATAAATGCAGAAGTAAAATGTTAAGACTTGGTTATTTCAATAAAATTTACAAGATAGGTAAATTCTTGTAATTTTTGCTTCTAACTCTTGATTTTTTTCTTCTTTTGTCCTAAATGCTTACAGAAGTGAATCACAGAAATGACAATACCTATTTTTGCTTCAAAATTTAAAATAAATATTTTAGATTTCATTATTTTTTATTCTATTTTTTGTAATGGATTTCAGAGATTAAGATCATAAGTGAAATACCAGACCATAACCTATAAAATTTACATTAAAAATAGCTTTGTTCATTTTAAAAATACAGTAATCTTAATAAAGGATTTGTAGTTCAAAATGCAAATTTTATAATTATTGTACTCAAAATCATAAAATATCCACAGATAGGTTAGCAGGAGCACTATAAATGTTCAGTCTTTTCCTAGTTCATACAAAAAAATCAGGTAATACCTACAATATCTATTTCATGTTTGTGTGTTTTGCTTGATGATCCTGCAAGAATAGCGCCACTGAGATTTGTCATCATTCATGCTAGCATCAATAAATAGCTATTTCTTTGTGGCATTGGAGAATTAGGATTGAACTGAAGGGCTTTTCTTCATTATTTACACTTAATTTTGGGTATGACTTGCATATAAATTTCACCTATCATAAACTGAATTTACATTGCATTAGTTCTTGATATTCTACATAAGAAACAAAGGATCAAAAATTTTGATTACAGCACACTGTAATAGGTTAAAAGACTAATGGAATTTAGAGGCATGATCAAAGTGATTGTACTTTGGTAAAACAGGGTGATGGTAATGAAACATTGGAAAATCTATGAAATGTTTGAGAGTGTACCCAAGGAATGAACTGTATGATCTTCCTATTCACTCTGTAGTATGAATTATCTCTGAAGAGCGGAGGTCTGTTGGAGAAAGACCTTACTAGAAATCTATTGGAAATGCAATAGAGCAGAGAGGAAAACAGCTGGGAGGCTCCTGATGTGTGTGGAAGAAAACCTCCTGACACAGCTGGTGTGTGAGCCACTTAGGAAAGGCTGGACCTATTAGTTGAGGGCAGGGAAGGACTTGTGGGTGGTGTGATGGCTGAAGGCCAGCCTAGGCATGGTGATTATGAGCACACATTCTTCATTGCTCTTAATATGAAACTTTTAATCCCTCTACAACTTTACACCTGAAGTGTGTAATACTAGCTTTTATTTCCAGAGCTCAGATGGGCCATTATTTAAACTCCTTGGTTTATCTATAGCGAGCATTTTGTAAAGCTGCCTGACTTGACTTGCAATTCCCTGCACTGCCGGAGCTTTTTTTATCAAACAATACTGTCTGGAAAACCTGGAAAACAAATGATTTAGTAATTAAACATATAACTTTGTTCTCTCTCTGTCATACAGTTTCTCATTTTAGCTGAGACATTTCAAGATAACAGTTTATTTTTGTCTGGTCTACACTCTTCCTTAAAAAACTATGGTGAGATGATGAATCATCATCAACAAAAGTCCTTTGAGTTCCTCACAAAAACAGGCATTAAAATAAAAAAAATATCACTGGCCATCTTTGTCAAGGAGTTACAAGGTTAGTTCTGCTGACAGTGATGTGTGATACATTTAAAAAAAAAAATTAGGATTAGATTTCAGGACTCATAAACAATACCTTGGGAAGGTGGTTTTCTTTTTTGGTTTGGTTTGTTTTTGGGCTTTTTTATTTGTTTGTTTGTTTTTTAAATAAACTAGGCTCTACATGGAGTAGTATGTTTTTTCTAAAACCCAGCTCCTAGGAGAAAATACCAGCTAAATGGTCTTCCTTCTCCTTTCAAAGAAATACTGATCATACTACAGAATAAAGCAAAAATGCATTTAAACTGCCTGTGTATCAAATAATTCTGTATTCCCAAGCTGAACATTTCATTAGATACAGAACACATTTAATGTTTTTAGCACAGGTAAGTAGAAACATTTAATGACAGTACACTTTTTCTGTCTTCTTAGACTGTGATTATGAGGAAACATTTTTTTAAAAATAAAAATAAAGGAAAAAGGATTTCTGGAGAGTTATCTATTACACTGCCATAACTATACCTGTACTAACAGTATTTTGGCACTTTCTTCTAGCTGTAATGCCTTTGAAATATTTGAAATCTTGTAATACTGTAATATAAATGCAGCGCATATTCAGTTCCTAGAGAAATGTTGAAAATGCAATTGTTTTTATATAAATGAAATTCAAGATTGAAAATATTTGAAAAACCACTGTAGGAAGAAAATACTGAAATACTGTAGGAGAAGAACTGGAAAGAGAAGAAAAATGAATCAAGCTTAGAAGGGGAAGATTAAGCATGTTAGTCAATAAGCTGACAGAGTCAATAAGAGAGACTTTGCAAAGCATACTGAGGATGAAAAAAGTGTTAATTGCGTACAAGAGTATGTTTATGAGAGAATACAAATAGATTTGAGCAAAACATGTAAATAACAGCATTTGATATAGGAAATATTCCTGTGACCATGGTGGACCTTATATTGAATAGTAAAAGAGAAGGCGACAAACATCAGTGAACCATGGAAGACCAAAGACACTCTGGGTTAGAGTTTGCTATTACTTATTTTTCTCCAATGTTCAGTATTTCACAATCCGTTCCATAAACTGGCATACAGTATCAGATCCAGCTTTCTCTATGGAAAGAAGTAGTTTATTTAAAAGAACAATTAACTATAAAATGAATACATTAGGTTTTAGATAAAAGACTGAGATACTTTGAAGTGTTGACATTTCAATATTTTGAAATGAAAATGCTAACTCATTTTTTTATTATTTACCATCTTCCTGAAATATATTTTAATAATACTAATGATTTTTTAATCTACACTCATAAAATATTATCAAAATTATTAGGCACCTTAAAAGTCTTCCATTCATTTTTCTATAGTGTTTCAGGTACATTAGAAAAGAAAATTATCAGCTTTATGGCTGATAATGTCAGAACTAAAATCACACTGAATTTTCCAAAGTTTTCATTAGTCATAGTATTAAGCAAGTAATGTGTCTTTATAGCTTGATTCTAATAAATAACTTCAGTATTTTTGAAATATTAGACTAACCTAGGCAATAACTCAGGGACTTCTGTTTTCCAGAGACAACAAAATAGGGCCACTTATGTTTATTTTGTCATGTTTCCATCTTAAAATGAGTAAAGAGGTATATTGTCCTCCAATAGCTGCTGGTATGTAAAAATCTGATTGGTCACCTAACTTTACCAGGTCTAAAATTCAGGTTTATTGGATTCTAATGTCTTGAACAAGTATGTTACATATTTTAATTCAGGAGTGGTTACTTATACATAATTTGAAACTGTTCTAAATGTCATGGGTATTATTTTTATTAATGCTTTTCCATTCGTTATTGTTGTAGACAAATCATAAATGTCCCAAGATTCATGACACAGGCAGAACATAAACTTTATCCAGCTCCTGAAACTCTAGCTGAACCTGCTGCCCACTCTAAGAAGAACTCACCAGATTCTTTGACAGTACTTCCAAAAGAAGCCCACAAAACCATAAAATATTTAATACAGTGAAAATCTATTCTAGTCACATCATGAATTAGAATCAAACTACAGAGTCACGGGTGGGCATCTGTTCAGTAATTATCCTTAATATTCAATATTAGTAAACCAAATAAATATTGAACTATAAGTTACCCCACATCTTTTTGATCAGTACTGTTGATGTAATATGGACATTTAAAGAGACTGATCTTGCTATAGGAGAGTTTCTTATACTGTTTTGTCTTCCTTTTTCTTTTCACACAAATTAAGTTGAATGGTATTTGTCCATAATTGTGGTCTTAGGGTATTTCTGGTGCATCATAAATATGTATTTATTACTCAGCACTAAATTACATTTTGTTACTGGCCTAAATACTCGAGATTTAATTTTGATCCTAGTATCCACTATTCAATTTACTGGATCCAAGAGAAGGTAGATATTATCAAGAGAGTTGATGCACAGACTGAACACTTTTAGCAATAACAAAGTAAGATAAAATAGAAACAGTGTGGAAACTCATGGATAAAAAAATAAATGCTACAGAAGGTGATTGGGAAACTTTTACCAGCTGTGGTTTACCTTTAGTTAGTATTAGAGGATAAAGTGGAGAATACTGGGCAAAGGCAGCAGCAGAAAATTTCACAATTTAATAAAAGGATGGTGGCTGGAGGCAGAGCCTGAAGGCAGAATGTTTGGTTGTGTGGCACAAAGGTCAATAGGGATGGATAAGGAAAATTATGTAATATAGGAAAGAAACAACACTTCCCAGAGGGGATCTAACAGGAGAGGCTTGATTTCTGGTTATTTATGCTCCAGTCTTATTAACTAATTGCTTTCATTTGGTAAGTAAAAGTCAAAATACTCTTGTGCTAGCTTCCTTGTGAGAGCAGAGAAGTTGACATACTTCCTAAGTTTTTTAAGCTTCTTTAATTGATCTGGGAAATTTCTGAGGGATCAATTACTGTGGTAGTCTAAAATGTTTTCAAATCAGAATTGTTAAAAACCACCCAGAATATTATGAGTTTACATCTTTGTAGCATATTTTAAAGTCATTTTGGAAAGAAGAATATTTTCTCAGTTTCACAGATGGGGAGCTGGCATGATAAGTGCCTATGTGTTTTCCTTACATTACTCATTTACTCAGAGACCAAGCTGAAAAAAAAATTAAATTCCTTACTGTCCTTTGCTCCACTGTAGTACCTTATTTATCCAGGTAGAGGGAGGATAGGATGGCAAGCAGACATCTGATGCTGACATTAGGCATTTTGGGAATGTTCAACCAATGACAGTGTACTCCAGCTCTCCATGGTGTCATGCTCAATACAGAAAGCTGGAGGAAGAAGAAGAAAGGGGGGAATGCTGAGAGTGATGGCATTTGTCTTCTCAGGTCACCATTCTGCCTTGTCTGCCCATGGGACATGGTTAGTTAATTCCTCTGTTTTGCTTATGCAAGTAGCTTTTGCTTTACCTATTAAACTGTAATTAATAGGTCTGCTCACTTTTACCCTTCTGATTCTCTCTTGCATCCCACTGGAGCAGCAAGTGAGTGAGAGTCTGTGTGTGGCTTAGTTGCTGCCTTGGATTAAACCACAACAGGACACAACTCTGTAACCTGCCAGAGACAGTTTTTGGGAAGGATTCTGTACAAAGGAAAGAAAAAGTAGCAGAAACAGAAAGAGGCAATGAGATACAGATGTAGTAGACAAAACTGTTCTGGCTAAAGGAGAGCCAAGCACCTGTGAAATGCAAACCTCTTCAAACCTTAGAGCAGCAGAGATATTAACCTTTCCTCTCTGGACTCATTCTCTCCAGGCGTTTCGGAGTAGAACTCATTTCAAAATAAAAAATTTGTTCTCACCACCAGTGAATCTCTATTTTGAAAAGAGCTTGTCAATAAAAAGCAGTTTATATTTGACTACAAAGATTGTTAGAAGCCCTGCTTGGTTTTTATTCTGCAACACAGAGACCCATTCTAGACTGACAGACAAAAGGAGCACTGGACTTCCCAACTTCAGAACTGGACAACTCATGGCAGAGAGTACACAAGGAGAATTTGAGCATAAAAGTCAGTATGGCTTACTGCCTGTATTCCAGCAGAGCCTTGAAATTGGCCATGATTTCTATGTTCCTTGGTTGGTTTTTTTTCTGCTCCAAATGAGAGTGAAGAATTCCTTCCTGTAGTTAAAATATGTTTTGAATGAGCAGGTGTTGATTCAGTCAAATTTGCAAGCTAATTTAACTTCCTGGGATTTCAACTGTTGAGGCACCAGGGGAAACATTTAAAAAGTGCTGGCAACAGTAAGCGCCTATAGATCATTATTTCAGATTGTTGTTGTGGGAGGAAATGTGATGCAGTGTTTGGTTCATCAGCTAAAGTTCTATTTTAAAGCATCAGTCAGGCTCAGGGAGGTCAGACAGTACCCAGAAAGATCTCTTCTGAAACCCTTTAACGCCATGAAAGAATAGTTGGAAGCAAAAAATAGACCATGCCAGATGAAAGTTGGTATCCTGGCATAGTTCCATGAGCTTAAATGGAGTGATACTGATTTACACCAGCTAAGTGTCTGCCCTTAAGTCGATTGTTTAGAAGTCATCCAGGAGTATTTTCATACCTTTCAAGGGGAAGTTCAGATGGTCTTTAAAACCTGTGACACTTCAGTAACTGAAGTGTAAAGCTGCAAAGCAGTAACCAAGGCACTTTCTTTTTAAAAATTGCACTCCTAAGAAAAATCAAATGCTACAAAATAGCTTTATACCTAAAAATAGTTCTGTCTTGGTGATTTGGAAAGTTCAGGTGCTGGGGGCTTAACCGTTTGTATTCAGGCTGTGTGTGGTAGGCATTCTGCTATTAACAAAGATAATTTTTTTCCATGTTGATGATGCAAAATGTATTCTTGATCAGTGAATGATGTGTGATCAGGCACTTCCAGATTATCCACACTATTATTATTTATCACGGCAGCAATAGAAAACCTTTTATGCTATTTCTAGATCAATTAGATTGATTTTTTTTAATGTAACACCACTGAAGAGTTTCAGTCTTTCTAAGAGAGAAAAGAAAGGCTTGAATAAATAATAGAACATTCCTATTTCTTTTTGCTTTTATTAATTAGCCTTTTAAGTAATTTTTTAATGCATGAATTCTTTTTGATACATAAAGGGAAATTATAAAAATGGTTTGCAAGTCCAGAAATTCTGCACTGGGAAACACGTGCAGACAGATCTGTCTGTGTCTTCCACCTACCCAGTACTATTGACATATTTTATAGCACCCCATTTTCAATCCCCTTCTTCTCTCTGGAGAGGGCTCTTTGTCTAGACTAGATGGCTGATGACACTCTTTCTTGGACTGAAGTACATGGGGGATTAGGTGAGTTGGAATTGGTGCTGTCCCAACATCTCATCTTCCCCTGAGATAGCTGGATCGCAGGAAGAAAAGAAACTTTGTAGATATCTTGACATCCCTTCCCTTTGGAGGGATTTGTTCAGATAGAATTAAAAAGCAAAGTAATTATACTAGAATAAAATATTTTTTATCCTTAGAGTAGAGTATCCACATGGGGGAGTTATATCAGCACAGCTATGGCACTGTAATTATCCTGTTAAAGTGAGGCTGCTCAGATTCTCCCTCCAGCTAAACCCCAATATGACCTGTTACCACAAGTGGGAAGAAAGGGAATAAAGCAGGTTCATTGGGCCCTTCATCACCTCCCACATAACACCTTCAGATAAAAACTGTAATTCTGGTGTGGATAAGAACAGCAATGAATGAAATAAAGTGAAACATAAAAGCTTATTTTAAGTTTTTCTTTTTTTTTTGGTACATTATTGAAATGTTCTTTTAAACAAAATGAGCCCTACAAAAGAGAGAATATGATGATACAGCACAGAGCCATGCTCCATGGAGATGTCTAGGCAGATCTGAACACCTGGACTAGTGTAATCAGTAGCTTATCTTGTTAGTACATTGAAATGCATTTTTAAAGGCAGTATTTTGCCATTCCTGAATATTTAATTTTAAAATTTAAAAGACATTTGAGAGTTGAGAATAATAGATTAGTTTTTAAAAAAATGCACAGTTTATTTACTTTGCTAACAGAATTTGTGTGACAGACAATAAATCATGGTTTCAAATTCACTCAGGAGATTAAATACAGGCCTCTCTCTCAAAGGTCTGAGTCATAATTCTTGGTCAGATTCTCTCTTAAAATTAATTTCTAATTAAGAAATCTAAAATACCCCTCTAATTTCATCTTATTAGAGTAACATGTTAACTCAGTAATTTGTTCTCTGAGGCTTTAACACTGCATGTTATCAGTGTGTATCATAGAGCCTTACTTCACTTTAATCTTGGTGAAAGCCAGTGTCCTTACAAAAGGCTGTGGTTGGTATAGTCAGTTCCTTGGAGCAATTGTTCTTCTTGTTTGTTTACCTAAGTTGCTTTAAGATATTCTCTTTTTCCTCATCATACCATACTTTGCAGAAATACACAAGTTGTGTAAAGGATCTGTCAATTATTTGATCAAGGTAAGAGACATTCTCAAGAAGACAGTTTATTAAAAAGGAATCGTTGATCAGTTTATCAAAGAAAGATCTGATGTAAAAATGCTCTGGGTGCAATGTAAGGGTTACCAATTCAGTATGTGTCATTTAGAAGTTCTTACAGTACAGTGTGTAAAGTAGCTGCTTTCTTGAACTTCAAGCTCATCAGGGAAGGAGCCATTCTTTTATACTTCTCTGTTAAGCAACCTGTGAGAATGTGGATGCTCAGAGATGTGAAAATGATTCAAACACCACTAATTACTTTGACAAAGTAAGAGATTTAAGTGTGAAAAACCTCTAAGAGATCTATTAATGTTGTAAAAATTAGAAAGGGAGTGAATAAGCCCACGCTTGTGGAGTGGAGAACATATCTCAAAGCACTGATGGCAGCTTCCTCATTGCAGCAGGGTCACCAAGAAGTTACTGGAGCTTTGGGGATAGGACATCTGCAAGAGAAAAAGCAGAGGAATGAACTGACTTTTATTTCCAAATCTTGCATGTTTAGAAAACATTTTGGTATCCTTTAGCAGTATCCCTGTGCAGAACACAGGGCCAGCTCCAAGGCCTGTGGCACAGGGATGACTTCAGTGGAGAGGCAGGGTAGGAGAAGCTTTTTTACCCAACCCCTCTGCAGCAAGCAGTGTGTTCCCCAAGCACAGCTGCCCAGGTAAGTCCAGAAACAGCAGCTGGTTTTAAAGTGGCTGAAGGAAAAAGGTTCAAACATTTTAGCTGATTTATTATGGGCTGCAGATAGGTAGCAAAGCCTCAGCAAGAATCTCATGCTTAGGAATCTGTGTGAATGCTAGAGTAGAAGTAGATTGTGTAGTCTGTAAAGTTAGAAAGCATCAGCCTTATGACCGCCTATGCAAGGTCAATTTTTACCATTGTACAGAACATATCCAGACTTCATTAGACATCCAGATCACCATTTTCCTCAGAGGGACTCTCCTTCCCAGAAGGAATGTGAAGACACAAAGGGGCGTATATAGGTTCTCCCTATCTCTATAAATATGTTTATAAGCTTTAGGTTTGTCATAAATCTCTTTAAAGAGATTGGGTTTGTTCAGTAGATATCATTTTAATAAAATATGTGTTTTCAGTGCTGGTTGTTTCTTTTTTGGGGTAGCATATATGAAGCAATGATAGTTTTTCAAAGTAAGAATTCATTATTTTCAAGAAGATAACCTCAAAACACATGAAATTTAGCAAGACAATATATTGCTAGACTATCTACTTATGTTTTTAAGATAAAAAAACCCCAAACCATGTTTCCTGTCTCATTGTGGATAGGAATTGGATGGATTATGCTACACAAATGCATTATTTTATTGGTGAATTATCATCAGTGTATATTGATTCATCAAATATTTATATTTGATGCATAGTGTGATGTATATGTGTGATGTATATTTACTTATCAAATTCTCTTATCAATGCCTATTGGTATCTGCAGGGAAGGTGTCAAGGGGGTGGAGCCAGGCTCTGCTCTGTGGTGCTGAGCAATAGGACAAGAGGCAGTGACCAGGAACTGATGCACACTGATGAAGTTCCACCTGAATATGAGGAAGAACGTCCTTACTGGGCGTGTGATCACACAAGGAACAGATTTCCCGGAGAGGGTGCAGAGTCTCCTTCACTGGGGATTTCCAAAAGCTGTCTGGACACAATCCTGAGTAACTTGCTTAAGCAGGGAGGTTGGACCAGATGATCTTCAGTGGTCTCTTCCAACCTTAAGTATTCTGTGATGTTGTGTTTTAAGGAAGACTTAAGAAATTATTCCTAAATTTGAAGCTTAGTTTATGTTTGCAGCTTTTTAGCTGTTACCTGCTCCAGTAGAAGAAAGCTTAGTTCACTGTATTAACAATGACTGCAGTGAGCTCTCAGATCAGCCACTGCATATAATCACCTAAAGACACAGCAATAATAAAAACATATTTTCCAAATAGTTATTTGGCAGCGACTGTGCTTGACTGTATTCCCAGCTGAAAAAAGGGAATGACTTGGATTTAACACTTTCAAATGAATGTAAATTAGTTTAATACAAACATAAACTTCACTCTGAAGTGAACACTAGTTATTAAAAATAAATAAATCTGGAACAAACATGTTCCAGTAAAGAAGATTGGCATGAGAGTAGCAGTTATGCTAAGAGATATTAGATTAACATCCTCTAATCACACAATTTGTCAGCTCATTCTATATATATACTGATATATATAGATATATATATATATATATATATAGGAAGTAATTAATCAGATTTCCTTTTCTTAGCATCTCAGAAATATATTTTAAAAACCTTAAGATGCAAAATAAATGTGTGGAAAACAAACAGAATTAGATTTACCTAGCCTTAAAGAACCACCATCCAAAAAGGGATCATATGAAATTTTAATTCCTACACAAGCTACCAATAATCTTTTTTTGACAGGCAGAATGTGGCACTGTTTCT
>JAVTVJ010001287.1:0-294207 GCA_034509425.1 Eopsaltria australis | reverse complement strand
TTATGTGACAGTGCCCACACTCTTAAAAGCAAGAGTTAATGTCTGCTGCCTGTGTGGTTTGGCACAGCCTTTGTGTAACCAGCTGTCTCGAAGGGAGCTTTGATGTATCTTGAATAAGAAAGGTACTGTTATTTATAGAACATATCTAGTGTACATCTCCTCTGCTTCCCACCCCCATCCCTTTACAGAGAATGTGAGTTCTCGTTTGATCAGGGTCACCTCAGAGATGAGATGTCCTTTGCATCTCAAGATATGCTCTTGGGTCAATAACTGTAAATTAAAAACTGTTCTTAAGAAGGCAGAGGCAGGACAAGAATGCAGCTGCATATTCAGTATTGCTCTGCTGTGCTGTCAGTGCATTCCTAACCATGGCTGAATCTCAGGGCACTTAAATTTATTTTTCTGCTTAAGCATATCTTAGTCCAGAGTTAGTTTTTTCATTAAAAAGCAGGTTGTGACTTTATACAAGCTGAATGGAATCTAGTTTGCAGAGAAAGGCAGAGAAAACAAGTAAATCTGGGAAGAAGAGAAATAAGACAGCAGGAGTAAGTTCTAAAAAATGCAGAGTCTGTGTTGTAATACTGGGTCTGTTTTCTGGACCATGTCCTGTATTGCAATGCCTGGTGAATTTATGATGCAATGTCAGATGCTGCTCTGTACTTGCAAATGAGGCAACCAGAGAGAATTGTTCCCTGATGCTGCATCCTCTGTCCCTGGCATCTGTATTCTCTGAGGCCTGTGCAGTAACTCCTGTCTCTGCTGCAAAGTCAGGCTTTGACAGGTTTGATAAATAAAAATCCCAGCACAGTTTTTTTGCTTGAGGAGAATATTAACTCTTGTATTGTAGACAAATCACATTCTGTAACTAAATCACACTGCTTTAAATCTCTTCACCACTTTTCTTTTTCATATGCTGGGCTGCTCTGAAGTGCTGTGTGCTGCTTGCAAAAGGCTTGGGGCTGACAGGAACATGTCCCATCCATAGTTTTGAGACGCTCTGGAATGAGGACTATTCAGATCTAATATATTCCTCTGTTTGGTGCAAGGGATCCCATGACCATTTGACCTTGCACTTTCATGCCCTGTTAAGCAGCTTCAAGAGCTCTTCAGCTAAAATGGTCCCATTCTAATTTTAATTTATGCTAATACTAATTTGTAACGTGTCTGGGCAGCTGGCTGTTTAAGGAGCTGCTGTCAAGCTCCAAATATCTTTGCTTGAGGCTCTGGATTGAGCTGTCCCAGCAACACAACCATGGAGAGAGCCAGGGTGGCTCCAGATTCCCAGTACCCTTCTGTCATCACAGCATTCCCTGCTCCTTCCTTCTTTCTTCCCCAGAGGTGTCTTTTGTATTTCAGCTCAGGAAGATCACTCTCTTGGGTTATTTTTCCCTGTTTTCCTGGTTGTCTTGTTTCCCCTGTGTCCTTCAGCTTGCCTTGGAAGGCTTGTGAGCTGCCTGACTTTGGTCAGTGTCTGCATCAGAACTTCAGGCAGTTTGGGTTTTGCAGAAAATCACCTTCTGTATCAAGTTTGTTGCATCCTGGTTTGGGGAGTGAGGTTCAGACTGGTTCTACATGTACTCACCAGCTCATTTCTGTATTTTTTTTTTTTCTTCACTCCTAATTCTCCTTTTTCTTTCTGTCACTTTGAGCCCTCACAGCTCCCTGGATTCTCCAGGAGTGGCTGCTACAAAGATGTTTGTGTTCTCCTCTGTAAAACTGGTCTTGTTTTGTGTTGCTAGGCTACTCCCTTCCAGCTGCCACTGAAGAAATGCTCCGTGGTGGGAAACGGTGGGATCCTGAAAAAGAGCGGCTGCGGCAAACAAATCGATCGAGCAGATTTTGTCATGCGGTAAGACAGAAACCCTAATGACACATTGTCCCCCCTTCCCCCTGCTAAGCCTCAGAGTTTTCAGAGCTGTTCAGTTGGGATTAATCATATGTTTGCCTTCGCAGGAGCAATTTGGGTCAGAGTGTGAGCAGAGGCAGAAAAGGAGCTTCGGTTTGGTTCTGCAAAGGGGTCTGGGGTATGGGGAAAATCTGCTGTCACTGAAGTTGTGGGATCTGCTCAGTGGAGTGGTGATAGCTTGTGCAGAGTCTCAGGGAGGTGCTGAGGAGCTGCTTTTCTCAACCTTTATGCAGTGATAGCCAGGCTGCTTCATCCTGCTCTGTGCTCTGAAACTGCATGCCATCCATGCAACCCATGGAACTCAGAAGGAGCAGGGGCTGATTTATGGGGCAAAGGCTTCAGCTGATACAACTAAAATCTTCCTGTGTTTTCCTTCCCTCAAGACTGAACTGTGGCTGACTGTCTGAAGAAAGGCCAAACCTCTTCCCTTGATGCAAGGTTTTGGTGATTCTTCACATTTCCTTTCCCTCCAGGCTTTCCTTAATTTATAAGAACCTGTCAGGAGGGATGTTGGACCAGCTACTGCTTTTGTGATTAAATTTGGCACTTTCTACGTCTGCGATCCTTAAAGAAGAAAGACAGAAATTAGTTCCTTCCTGATAAACATGAACAAGGGAAACATTGTGGGGGAGAAACTGGAGGAATGCTCCAAAGAAGATGAGAATTGGAGTTTTTTTAGGTTTCAGATGGATGCACAATGAGCACCCAGTGTAACAAGTCTTATTAGATCCTGATGGCTGATTATAAAACCATACAAATTTGCTCTGAACCATTACTGTAATTTCTGGTTTGCATCTCAAAGGCCAAAAATGCCTTCATTATTAAATGCCTGTTAAAGCAAAGAAATAGAACAAATTAAATGCAAAGGGAAACATAGAGCATTTACAGAAGAGAAGATGTAAAGCACAGGGGGAGAGAGCAGCACTCTGATTGTTATTAATGCAAAACTCCTTAAGTATGCCATAGACTAAATACAAAAAACTGCAGTGAATATGCCATGGTAATGTTTTCTAGAAATTAAAATGCTGTAGGAGTAATCAGTTACAAAAACAAGAGAAGTTAAAAAAACCCAACAACAACAAAACCAAAAAACCCCAACAAAGCAGCAGCTATTTTAGCTTGATCATAAAAACCCATTTCTCTGCAGGGAGGGTAAAGCAACCATTCTATGTACAGAGCTTGTTTTGATTTAGAAATAAGTGATAGGGAGAATCCTGCAAAAATCTCAGTCGCTGCCTGCAGGCTCTTTCGTATCAGTGATATGAAATCATATTTATGGCAAATTTTATTGATCTTTTCTAAATCTCATTTCTATAACCTGAGAACTCAGAAAGAAAGCACAATGGTGACTTCCATAACACTTTTCATCTTTTTGAAAAGAAATTTATGCAATATCTTCAAAGTACTTCTGCAGTGTGAAATGTCCTGCCAGGTTTTGCCCTTGTTTTTAATTCCCTTCACATGAGTTTTGATTTCACTTATGTGCGCTTCCATAACCTTTGTCATGTGAGAGAAGATGGCTGCAGACATGTGTTGTAATTGCTAAGGTTATTTCATGAGTTTAAACTCATCTGGTTGCTGAGCATCTTCTCCAAACAGTTGTTCCAACACAGAGATGGGAGGAGCAGCAGTTTTCAGCCCCTAAGGCGTAGCAAGCTGCATCTGCAATGAGAAAGGTGTGCATGTGGTCTGCATGTTCAGGTATTGTGGTTATAATGGGCTCTTCTTCTGATTTTCAAGTTTGTAATTCTTACTTGTAAGAACAAAAAAATTTCCCCCCTTCCTGCCTGCTAATGCTTATTTTAAGAGAGAAGTGTTGGGTTGTAGTCCTAAGCTGTGATTTTAACTCTATTTTTCATGTACTTACTTCTCAGTACCAGATAGAACAGAAACAGAATTAAAAATAAAGTTTCTTGGTATGAGTCTTGAATACTGAGCACTCTGCTGACCTATTCAAGAAAATAATTGGGAAGGTCAAGCAACTGATTTCCTGCAGTTTCCTCTGGATACTCAGGTCATTTCTTAATGTTTCCTGCACAGTAAGGTGGGAATCAGACTTACTGATGAAAGGAATTAGCTGTGTTTCAATAATGCATCTGTGACTGGCTTATGAAAGAATCTTCATTATTTAGATGCTGAGGTGATAAAAACTAGGGTGAAATCTTAGTCCTTCATAGTGTTTTCAAATCAACTTCAATCAAAAATGGTTTTTTAAAAGCATACCCTCTGAGCTTGTGTTTATTCAAAGCAGCGAGCATTAAATTGTGATCCTCCAGAGATATTTATGCCACCTCTCCACCCTAAGGCAAGTCACCTATGAATCTTCCTTCACAAATATTTGTTTGACTTTTATTTCATTTTACTTTATTTTAAGGAACTCTTCCTCGTTAAGATTTTATCACTTGTTATGTCTGAGAATTAAAATTTCCCTATGCTTCTAGCTTTTCTTTTCTTCCTTTTTCCTTTCTTTTTCCTTCCTTTTTACTTCCTTTTTCTTCCTTTTTCTTCCTTTTTTCCTTTCCTTTTTCCTTTCCTTTTTTCCTTTCCTTTTTACTTTCATTTTTTCCTTTCATTTTTCCTTTTTCCTTTTTCCTTGTTCCTTTTTTCCTTTTTCCTTTTTCCTTTTTTCCTTTTTTCCTTTTTTCCTTTTTTCCTTTTTTCCTTTTTTCCTTTTTTCCTTTTTTCCTTTTTTCCTTTTTTCCTTTTTCCTTTTTCCTTTTCCTTTTTCTTTCCTCCTTTTTTCCTTTCCTTTTGTCATTTCTTTTTCTTTTTTCCTTTTTCCTTTTTCCTTTCTCCTTTTTTTTTCATTTCCTTTTTCCTTTCCTTTTTTCCTTTTTTCCTTTTTCCTTTCTCCTTTTTTCCTTTCCTTTTTTCATTTCCTTTTCCTTTCCCTTTTTCCTTTTTTCCTTTTTCCTTCTTCCTTTTTCCTTTTTCCTTTTTCCTTTCCTTTTTAAATTTCTTTTTCTTTTTTCCTTTCCTTTTTCCTTTCCTTTTTTCCTTTCCTTTTTCCTTTCTCCTTTTTTTTCATTTCCTTTTTCCTTTCCTTTTTTCCTTTTTTCCTTTTTCCTTTCTCCTTTTTCCTTTTTTCCTTTTTCCTTTTTCCTTTTTCATTTTTCCTTTCTCCTTTTTCCTTTTTCCTTTTTCCTTTCCTTTTAAAATTTCTTTTTCTTTTTTTCTTTCCTTTTTCCTTTCCCTTTTTCTTTTTTCTTTTTCCTTTTTTCCTTTCCTTTTTCCTTTCCTTTTTTCCTTTTTTCCTTTTTCATTTTTTCCTTTTTCCTTTCTCCTTTTTTCCTTTCCTTTTTTCCTTTCTCCTTTTTCCTTTCCTTTTTCCTTTTTTCCTTTTTTCATTTTTTCATTTTTCCTTTTTTCCTTTCTCCTTTTTCCTTTCCTTTTTCCTTTTTTTCTTTTTGCTTTTTTCCTTTCTCCTTTTTCCTTTTTTCCTTTTTTCCTTTTTTCCTTTTTTCCTTTTTTCCTTTTTTCCTTTTTTCCTTTTTTCCTTTTTTCCTTTTTTCCTTTTTTCCTTTTTTCCTTTTTCTCCTTTTCTCCTTTTCTCCTTTTCTCCTTTTTCCTTTTTCATTTTTCCTTTCTCTTTTTTCCTTTTTTCCTTTCCTTTTTCCTTTTTCCTTTTTCCTTTTTTCTTTTTCCTTTTTTCCTTTCTCATTTTTTCCTTTCTCCTTTTTTCCTTTTTCCTTTTTTCCTTTCCTTTTTCCTTTCTCCTTTTTTCCTTTCCTTTTTTCTTTTCCTTTTTCCTTTCCTTTTTCCTTTTTTCCTTTTTTCCTTTTTTTCCTTTTTTCCTTTTTTCCTTTTTTCCTTTTTTCCTTTTTTCCTTTTTTCCTTTTTTCCTTTCCTTTTTCCTTTCTCCTTTTTCCTTTTTTCCTTTTTCCTTTTTTCCTTTTTCCTTTTTTCCTTTTTTCCTTTTTCCTTTTTCCTTTTTCCTTTCCTTTTTTCTTTTTCCTTTTTTCCTTTCCTTTTTTCATTTCCTTTTCCTTTCCCTTTTTCCTTTTTTCCTTTTTTCCTTTTTTCCTTTTTTCCTTTTTTCCTTTTTTCCTTTTTTCCTTTTTTCCTTTTTTCCTTTTTTCCTTTCCTTTTTTTCCTTTCCTTTTTTCCTTTCCTTTTTTCCTTTCCCTTTTCCCTTTCCTTTCATCAGTGATTGAACTTTCTGAAACCTCTTATTTTGATTATTTTTTTCTGTCTTCTTTTGAAATTGTCTACCTTCTCTTAAATTGTGGTAGAGCGAACAAGAAGCTGTTTCCTGACTGAAATCCCAATGCATTGTACACATCTTAACAACTACTGTCATGAAAAGGATAAAATGTTCCTGGCAATTTAGAATGTGATTTAATTCATCTGTGTTCCATGTAGACAGGACATTGCTGTCCTTTTCCTTGGCATTTCTTGATGATGAGAATTTAAGGTTTAGAGAGCTGGTGTTTATATGCAGGTAGAGGCTGATACTGCACCACTGTGGTTTTGGTTGGGGTTTGTTGTTGTTGTTGTTGTTGTTTGGTTGGTCTTGGTTTGTTCGGTTGGATTTTTTGAGTTAACAAAAACCGCAGAGAGAAAACCCCAAACTCCAACAACATAAACACCTAAAAGCCTTTCTCTGAGAAAAAAATCCAAATTCTGCTTGTCTCTGAGGCTCATGGCTTCATTTTTGCCTTTTAAGCGTTCCAAATACTGTTAGTATCTTTGTTTTAAAGGAGAAGTTTGAAATGAAAAATGTTTGGAAACCAGTTTTAAGTGTGACTTTTATGTACTGAGTGCATTTCTCTTGTCTGATTCTTGGGGCAGTGAATACGCTTGGATACTTATGTTTGAATGTATCCTCATCTTTATCTCCTGCACCTTCCTCCTTCTCCTGGGTCTTTACAAGGGAGCTTTTAGGACTGCTCACTGGGTGATGTTTCCCTCTGCTTCTGGTTTTTTTTTTTGAGTCTTCATTCTCTGCTTCCCAGAGTAGATTTGCTCAATTGCTTTGGCTTTATTCCATTATCACCCTGCCCACCAGAACAAGACACAGAACTGAGACACACGTATTTAAAAAGCCACCTACTTTTTTTTTCTCAGTGTTTTCTCAGTAAATTCTATAAGATGATGGTACCCCACAGTGTAATATTAAAAATGCAAGGAATAATGCCTGTAATACCACAGAGTGGTATTATCAATCTGGAGCCTGATACTGATAGACAAGACAAAACAGAGTGAAAACCAGAACTTTAAAAGAGTTTGAATTTAAAAATAAAGTTCTTCTGTAGATAGTAACAGCCTCTTCCACAGCCTTTCAGCCTGTCAGAAATGTCAAATGTATGCCTTTGTTTTTGCTCAGCAGCTACACAGCTCTCATCTCTGCAAAAGGATTTATTTCTCTGTTTCCCCACAACCTGGTACAAAAATGCTTATAGGGATGGTGCAGTAGGGAGCAATTGAAGCCTGGTCCAGTCATAGAGCATTTTTACATTTTCTGAAGCCTATCAGTCCTGAATGTCATTTAAAACCTTGCCTGTCTTCATGTGCAGGTGCAACCTTCCTCCTCTATCCAGTGAATACAGCAAGGACGTTGGATCCAAAACTCAACTGGTGACTGCAAATCCCAGTATCATTCAGAAAAGGTATTTTTCTTCCTCTGGTTGGGGGTAGACAAAAAGAAAAATGCTTCACCTGTGTTACAGAAATCAGTGGGTCAGAGTTGGGTTCTTAATAATCTGATCCTGGAAGGGGATCTGGAAAAGGTGAAATAGGCAATGGTTTGGTGCTGGGTAAAATAATTAAAGGCTAAACCTCTGATCCTTTCAGTATAAGCAGGGAAACTCAGGGAGGCATGGATTGATGGGTGTCCCACTCCTCTGCTGAGCAGGACAACATCCCACAGTTAATGAAGATGCTAATTTGGGTTTCTCTTTGTTTCAGCAGAGATGACCTCTGGGTCCTCACTGACTTTGCGTTATTTGTTTGATACTGACTTAGAGAGTATAAAAGGGGTTAGGATGGAACTGCTTGGCAGGGTGTGATCATCCAAGCTTTGCTTTCTTAGGAAACTGGGATGAATTTGTGTTGTTTATTAGAGTTGGTTGAAATTTTCCAAATGTCAGTCACTGATGAGAGTGGGGAAAAAATGTCAGTGCTATCTTTCTGATATTGTCTTCCTGAATTTTAATTGCCGTGGTCTTTGTCTATCATCTGGAATGAGGTAGGTTGTTCTCAGGCAGAACAAGGTCTGATAGTAACCTGCCATGTTCACTGAAAAACACTAGAGAAAAAATATGAAGGAAGGGGATGAGCAGGAAATGATTAGGCATAAAGAAATGTATAATGTGAGTACTGGGAGGTGAAGGATTGTGAAAGGAAGCAAAGCAGGGGAATTAAATGCATGGTAGAAAGCCAGGTGTTTTAAAAAGAAAGGCACTGACTTGAAAATGGATGCTTGATGGTATTTAAATGTAATATTTTTCCTCTCTTTCAGGAATTGAAGGGTTCTCTAGTTTTGTGTGTGCAAGAGATGCCAGTCTTTGACAGAGTAGAGCAGAGAGGGCGAGCAAGAGGGAAATGGAGCAATAATGAGCTTCAAGAGCTGATTGCAGGCAGACAATGCTTGAGTAGCAGAAGGCACAGAAATGCTTGTGGGATGAGATCAAAGCAAACCAAGCAGAATTGGCAGGGGATGCCACCAGGTGCCAGGTGAAATCAGGGAGTTACTCAGGGCAGAGGATCTAAAGACAGGGAATGTGAAAATCCTGTGGAAATGTAGATAGCTAATTGATTTATGGAGTGGAATGAAATGGCCAGAACATCCCATCAGGGAAAGATCAGTTTGGCCATGGCATTTGGGATGAAATGAAGAGGAGCAGTGTGAAACACAACCTTTCAGAGTGATTTACAGTTGTCAAGACAGAGGATTAGTTAACTCAGGCTTGTTTTGCACCCTCCCCTCCATCAAGGTCTGGAGTAGAAAGCTGACTGTAGTTACTATTTTTGAACAGAAAAGGAAAAGAGTTTTAGTGATGCTTTGAGGAGACTGTGGAGCTGCACTGGAGAGACTCTGGAGATTTCCAGCAAGAGGGGAAGGATGGAATGAGGAGATGGTTGAAGAAGCAGATGGAGAGAGAGAGGTGCTACTTTGTGAGGGGTGGATAGCACAAGGAGGAGTGGAAGGGGGTGGGAAATGGGACAAAAGAGAGGAAGGAAACAGGATTATTTTTAATGTCACTTTTCAAAGTGAGTGGGCAGTAACTGTGATGCGAGACTTTGGATGAGAGTGTACTGTGGAATGTATGTGCATGTGTATTGATTAGGGGGAAATACAACACCAGTAACTGAGAATGACACAGGGAACAAATTCATAGCACTGAAAATTGGCAGAAGCCTCCTTTGAGGCTTTGCTTCCTCTGCCTGGTCAGGAAGAAATGTTTTAATTTTTTAATTTTTTAAAATAATTGACTGATATTTCCTGTGTGCTGCCCAAAGTAATTATTTTATCTCCTGTGCGAAGTTAGAGGGGGGAAAAAGGTTATGTCTTGAAAGTTAAAATAGAAAAAAAAAGACTACAACTCTGTCATCACTCCTATGGAAAGAAGCTTTTTCAGGAATTGGAGTTGCTTATATGTCCAGACTTCCATGAAATTCAGAGGCATTCAGATTTGTGACTGATGTATCTGTTTCTAAGTTGTGAGTTAGCTGGCATCACATAATGGGATTATTCATTGCCATTCTTCCCCTCTCCTCTTGTCCTTACTTGAAGAATGTTGATATTGATGAGGCCTGACATCTCAATCATCTCTCAAGTGTCTTGTGGCAGGTTTAGTGAATTGCTCCTGCAGCACCATTCATGGTTTCTAAAAGATTTACCCTTACCAGATAATTTATGGTGATGCATGTAGAGTAGGGCAAAGTTTTCATATCAGGGATGTGAAAGCAATTTTCTGCGTGATTCTAAAACCAGAATTAGTGCCTTTAGAAAATCAAATTGTTGGCAGTAGTTATTGCAGATATACCACCATTTCCCTCTCAATTTAGCACCTGAGGATGGAAGAGTCACCATTTTAATCTAGGAGTGCATTGACTTTAAAAATAACTTCTAAACATTGTTTTTTGCAACACTTAGAGATGGAGTTTCAGCAGGAAATGTGACTCTGCAGGTAGTACAGTTTTCACTTGTGAAATATTTTATGCTGTTCTCATTTAGGTTTGAATGCCCTACCCTTGGAATGTCCTGCCCTTTGAATGTCCTACCCATTTGGGTTTGGGGAATGTCCTACCCTAACTTCAGTCAGAGTAATACAGGAGAACTGACAATAGATGTGCTGTGGTAGAAATTTTCCTGTCTAAGAGGATGTGTGATGACTGTCCCAGTTTCTTTTTTTGTCTCAAATTTTTCACAGGCATCTCTCTTCAGTTAATATTGGAACTCACAGTCCTTGACTCCTGTGTGAAACTCTTCCACTTTGCATTCAAAACTTCACTTTTCTGTCAAAGCCTGTGTTAAGGTTGCAGCTGGGATTGAAATGTTGCACAAAGCTGCTCCTGGGGCCAAGGTGACCTCTCCCACCCTCTGCCCCCAAGTATTGCTGTGAGACTGTAATCCCACACCTTTGATGTTCCCAGTTCATTCCCCTACCATCCTACTCAGCTTGGCTTTGACTGCAGGGAACCACTTTGTAGGGAGAAGATTATTTTATATTTAAAATATAAATGGGTTTTATTTTCTTTTCAAGAGCAGCTGCTGGAAGTCCCTGCTAGGAAAGAGGCAGTGCAGTAGTGACACCTGTGATGTGCCTACAGCCATTCTTAAGACTCTGGGAAAAATCAACAAGGTTATGTGACTTACAGAGGTTGTTTCCATATTCTGAACACTTGTCTGCAGCTGTGGAGAGGGACGAGACAGTGAACATAAAAATGCTTAAAAGGCAGCGATGATTTTTGACCAATGGCTTAAGATTTTTAACTAAGAAACACAAAGATGCAGATATGGATTATTATCTGTTTCTAAACTCCCTGGATATGGGCTTAGGAGAAGCAGATTTTATTAATTTCTTATCATCTTCAACAACTCTTGCAAATGTCATGCAATAATAAGGTGTCTAAAGTTCTAATAAAATGTGCAAACAGATGCTGTTTGCAGCAGCATTCCTTTCTAGTGCCATGTCTGCTAATCTGTCTAACCTCTGCACACTGATATCATCAATAACATGGATATAACACTGCAAATAGGTGCTCCCCAGCATTCAGAGAGTTTTCAACCAGCCAGTGGTTTTGGTGAGTATTTTATCCATGAGCTCTGTGTTTATGGCCTGTGTGGAAGTATGAACTTCCATCACTGGATGGGAACATTTTCCTTTCAGTAAATGAATTCACCTTTTTGATCTCTGTGATATTTGATAAGTTTTTGCTGCATCCAGTGTCTTGCACTAAATCATGGTGAAGGAATGAGAGTGAAAACTGACAAGTGCAATGATTCTGCCTCTCAACTTGGAAATGCCAGTTAAATATCACTGCTGTTTATTAGGTTCCCATGGATTTTGAGTGGGATTAAATTTGCTTTCCGGTGTCCCCCCCATTTTAGAGGCAACTAATAATCTTTCCTGGATTCAGTCCTGAAGACATCTCTGAATCCAACTGACTTAGACTATTAGGAATAAACAGATGGAATTGAAGCAATCATTTAATTTGATAAAAGCTTCCTTCATATTTGATTAAACAAACATACAGTATTATGCCTGATGCTTACACTCATGAAAATGTTTCATGAGAATTCCTCTTCAGTGTGTCTCCATGTAAAAACTACATATTCTGTTCCTAGGTAGTTCCATTATTATTTGGTAATTGCAAAAGATCAGATAAAGAAAGGTAGAAACCACCCTTAAAGAACATTAAAAATGTTCTTGAAGGAAAACCCTTAGTGCTTATCTTGTCCTTTCTGTACAAGTCAAGTGATGAGAATCTCTTTCCCCGTAAAGTCAATTAGTCACCAGAATTTAAATACTTTATATAGAAGTTCTTTTTTCATTCCTGGTGTCTAAATATATCTCAGATTATTTCATTGATAAGAAGTCCAAAGTGATAAGAGTAATTCTTTTAATTCCCATTTGATGTTCTTCTGTAAGAGTATCTGAACATCTGTTCCAAGAGCAAGGGGATAATATTTCTGGGAAGTACTTCTTAAGAGGCAAGACTGTGATAAACTCTTCTGTATATGGAGGTTGCTTGAAGCCCCATTTGTTGGTAATCAATTTTTTCCCCTCCTCTAATACAAAATTTCTTTAAAAACCTTTACATTTACGAATGATGCCTTGCTTTCTCTTTGTGTGGAACATCTGTTTTTGTCCTTGTTTGGACAGAAAAGGAAGCAAAACCGTGGGGATGGAGGGAACTGGTCCAGTGCTATGACCAGGCCAAAAGTAGAGCCAGGAAAGAAAAATTCCAGATTTTCTGGTTTGCTTTTGTGTTTTCTTAACTGATGAACAGAAATACATGGAGTGGGAAAAAAAGTCCTGCTGTGATTGGAACAGTTTGTTGCTATTGTAGCCATGCTTTGAGCCCATTTAAATAAGTGGCTTTTACTCTCTCATCCACCTCCTCTTAAACACAAGAAACAGCAAGGAGCAGAAAGGAGGAGATCCAGGAACCCTCAGCCCTAAGGAAAGGACTTTTGGATTTAGAGGTGTCTCAAAATGCACCACAGGCTCCAAAGAGAAAGGTCAGGTGCTGTTGCTGAGGTGAAAAACAATGGGGTGAAATTTTGGGTTAGGGAAATGGGAACTTGGAAGAAAAGTTATTTAATCTGGTAGGAGAAAAGAAGGGAGAAAGAAAGACTGAGCAGAGCAGTAAGAGTTTTCTGAAGGTACACTTAGGGATGGTACCTGATCAGCAAAAACATTTGTTAGATGTTAGGAAGAGCTTCCCAGAGAACCTATAGAAGTCTCCATCTTGGTGTAATTTAAAGGGCAAATTGATGTGGGGATGAAATGGGAAATTACAAATGAGATCCCGTGAAATCATGGTTTGATGCTTTTTCTTAAACAAAAATAAACATTTTATTAGTAGTTGTCATAAAGCAGACATAGAAGATACCAGGATTAAAATAATCCACTTGGATTTGTGATGGAAATATCCTCAAATTTCAATTCTGCTGTGTGTTTATTGGAGGATTGGAGAGGAATAGGATGCATTACTTTACACACGCATTTGTAAGTCTCTTGTCTGGGATTTTGATGATAATCATCGTTATCTCCATTGTGAATGACATTTTAATTGCAAAATCTTTGCCTTACCAAAATCACCAGTGCTTGCTCATCTGTGGGGATATTCATTAACACATTGTCTCACACATTTTCATTTCCTTGGCAAGCTCTGGCAGGAAGACTGTTCCTTTTCATTCCTCCCCCCTCTCCCACCTCCTGGTGTCATCTTCAGACCACTGTATCCAAGAGTCTGCCAGCACTACCAAACACAGAGACAACCAGCTGTCTGATTTTCCATTATTAGGTCTGTGGAATAGGAAAGCTGGATATGTCTGTGAGCAAATAATGCTTTGAATTAAGGTGATTTTTTTTCATCCTTATATTGTTGCAGTAGGACTTGATATGTGATTCCTTCTTCACATGAAGGGAATTCATCCTTGACAGTGTCCAAATTGTGTTTTGTTGTCTTCAAGTGGCTCTACTGAGGCTCTGCTGGCAGTGTTTAGGTAACAGAGGTACGAGAGCTGAAGCCCTGACCCAGAATTTTCCATATTAATTTTGCTTGCATTGCACTATTCAGAAAGGCTTCTTATCCCCTGCAGGATGCTCAGTGTTCATAGTGGCAGCAGCATTCCAGTGCTCAGGGCAGAAAGTGGGAAGCAAGGTTGATGTTGTGTGCTAACTTTCAGATGCCAGGAAAGATCTTTTGCTTTAAACTATTTGTTTGAGAAATTGGCTGTAATGTGACTGGCAAAGAAGGGGTTGGTTTTGAGAGCAGGTGTGGAGTTCCTGATGACCTTGGTTAGATCTCAAATAATCCCTTCTGCTTAGAATGGAAGTGAGACTGTTTTTGTAAACAGGGTGAAGTTCCTAAGTTGAGCTGGGATATTAGATAAGACAATTCCCATTTTCTGGTCTATGCTTTATTCAACCATTTATTCTGGCTTTCAGTGTAAAGTAACATTGTTTAACTGAGGGTGTGCATGGGGGCTGAATCCAGCCTTTGGAAACCTGTCCAGTCTCACTTTCAGTGGAGCAGATGGGGGATAGCTGGTCCATCAGCAAAGACAGTCTGAGTAGCCAAGTGACTCCTTCCCAACCCCACAAAGTGAAAATTGCTGCTGCTGAAACCAAGGAGCACTGGCAGGCACAGACAATGAGCAGGAAAAGCTTGGGGATGGCAGAGATGTTGGCAGATAACAAAGATTTAACCCCCAGCTCTGCTTCTCCTCTTTCTTGCACTGTGCTTCCCCCTTTCCTCACTGAAGATGTAACAGCAGCTCCGTGTGGAGGGCAGCCAAACCACGGCAGTGCTGCAGGATACTTGGCCAGGATAATTTATGGGGCTGATGTGGGGGCAACGTGTGCCCTTGAGAAGGCACATGTTCCCTGTGTGCTGCAGACAGAGCAGCCATGAGCATCCCTCTGCAGCCTCTTGGCAAGGACTCTGTGTCTGTGAATTGCTCCTGAGGTGCTTTGCCACTTCTTTGAGTGCAGTTTGCCAGAAGTTTGGAGCCATGCAAAGCGGCAGAGGGGCTGCATGCACAGACTGTGATCAGGGAGTGCAAGCTGTTCAGGCAGCTCTGACAGCAGCAGCCTGAGGAAAGAGGAATCCCAGGGTGTGAGGAAGGGACAGCTTTCAGGAGGGTGGCTCACTCACAGAGCCAGGTGAATGTTGTCACTGCTTTTCTGTGCGTATCGTTTCACTTGGAGAGAAAAATTGGCTCGAACCTAGATTTTCCCTCCCTTTGAACACTTGCTCACAAGAGATGAGTAGATTTATTTTTAAAATATTTGCTGTAAATTTGCTCTGAATTCAGATTAAGGGGCGGGGGGGAAGGGTGGCTGAATAAAGAACTTTAAGAGCAACCTGTTTATAAGGTAGGAATTCATCAGCTATTTCCCATCTTGCAGCAGCTGTGGACTTTGAGTGAGAACAACTTGAATATGGAGTGTTCAGTGCTCATAACAAGCTGTTTTGAAACTTGCACAACACGGGTCATTTCAGCAATTAAATAATTTCAATGACTTTTTGATGTGCACATGGATCACTCAGTGGGCTTAGGATCACTCAGCAGCCCTCCTAACAACTGGTCTTGGTTTATTTGCTCTGCCATATTCACTTAGCTCTTGAGTTGTGAGTTGATGCAGAAATTATCTGTGAGTCTCTTCTTGATAAATTATAGTTTATTATATTAAGCAGCATGCTTCATGCCTTATAAGCCTTGACTCAAAGATCTGGCTGGATTAGCCCTGCAGGCACAGCTGGAGTTATGGATAATGGATAACATCCTCAGCTGGTGAATTATATCCATAGAATTCTAGGGAAGCCAAGGGAGCTGCACTAATTCTCACCATCTGAACAGCTCCAGTTCCTGCAATTGCTCTCTTTCTCTCAACTGACAGAGCTTCTGTTTGTGCCTTTGTGCTTCTCCAACAGAACTTAATGATATCCCTTGTGCCTGAGTGGGGCCTGAATTGTTTATATGCCCTATAAACAACAGGCTTTGTTTTGAATTGCTGAGTCTTAGTGTTGGGAGCTGCCTTTGCCTTTCCTCAAAATTCAGGTGTGTGCAGCACTTCTGAAGGATCAGATTTGTGAGGTACTTGTGTTTTTTACTGTACCCTTCACTTGTGATGGAGATAGCACTGAACTGAGGCTGGTTATTTAAATTAGCAATTCATAAGCCCATTTCATACCACGGCTCTTAATTAGAGACAGATTCCCCATTTCCTTTACCATTTAAATTATTCACACTTGGGTTTGCTTTCCAGCTGTCCACAGTCAAACAGCCAAATACAAATTATTACAGAAATCCATTACATAAACAAGCCTGTACTTCTTAAAAACACAGGTCAGTAATTTCTGAATATTTTTCAGAAAAATAGGTGTTTTTCCCTAGTCCTTGGGAGAATTTTCATTACAAAAACCCTACACTCCAGCATTATTTGTGGTTTTGGCCAAATGTATTAAAAGTAGTTTTTTGGACTGTCTTAGCCCTCCTCCCAAAACAAATCCTCTCCAGTCTCTCAAAGACAGGGGAGCTGCTTTACCTGGTGAACAATGTTTGCAGCTGCTGTATTGCACTTCAGAAAGCATCTTTGATAACTGTATATGCATCTGAACATCTTGGATGGAAGGGCCCATGAAAAATGCCACCTAATTCCCATCAGTTAGCAAGGTCAGTAAGCAGAAAAACTCTGAATCAAACTCTTAGTAGCCTTTTATTCTCATTGTAGTGTTCTGTCTCCCAAATCAGTTACTCTGGATTTGCAGTTATGTAATTAAAAGCAGAATTTGGGTTTGTTTTGTAGAAAAACTCTACTTATTAGGAACCAGAAGCTACTGGTTATTAGCTGAAATTGTAATTTCTTGTTACATCTTGTCCAATTCATCTTCTAGTTCAATGATGAACTACAGAATGACTAAAACAGCCCATCTGGCAACGATAAACATTGACAGAAACCTGAGTGTTTCTAAAAGCCTCTCACTCTCAGTTCCTATATATTTTCCAATGCCTATGCCTTTAAATTAATGTGATTTCTTTAGAGAGTGTGATTGGATATTTTTATGGTGGATAGCAGGGAAAGCTGCCTCATATTTTGCAACCTGACGTTATGACAGTGCTCTTGTAAATATTTGTACATGGTAGCTGGAATAAATCACTGCTTTTCCTCTCTCAAATATGAAGGAAGAATTCTTGGTTACAACTTGTTACTTTTCCTGCAACAGAGCTGAGTTTTACCCAACACCTGTCCATTACCTGAGTATTGCATTTCTCAGTTCAATAGTTTCTCACTCAATCACATTTTGCAAATGACTGTTAAATCTTTGCATCACTGTACAAAAAAAAATGTTACTTAAGCAAAAATCAGATTTTCAGTGTTTTGTATTATCCTCTCTTCCCAGTAATGTGGGCAACAATGGTGATTCTCAGCTCCAAGCATCAGAAGAGAATCTGTTCTATACATTACTGATTGGAGCTCTCTGCTCAGTTGCATAAAGCAGCAATGTGCTTGTGGCCACCAGAACACAGATGTTCCTTTCTCTAGGAATCAGCCAGTCAGCAACCTGTGTGGCAGCAGCAGTGTCTTATATAAAAAAAAGGACTATGTTATCCCATTTTTAATTTCCTGCTGCTTCATTTTGCTTTGGCCAGGGGACACTTGGAGCAGTTTGAGTATGAGGAAAAGCTCCTTTACCTTTCCTGGGATGTAAATGCCCAGCACAGGTGCAGTTTCACAGCTTCACTGTTAGTGAGAACAGTTTTGCCTGGTCAAAATATGAGGGGAAAAAAATACAAATCTTTTAGCTGAGCACTGAGAACTGAAAGTAGCACCTGGCAGTCATGGGCTCAGACAGAGCAAACATGTGAAGCCCAAGGGCTGGTGGCTGAGCTGGACAGACAGACAGCTCATGTGGCAGCAGTGCCTGCCTACTCTTTCAGCCTGTTCTAGCAGAAGTGAAACAGGAATTTATATCCTCCCTGCAGGACATCAGGAGAGCCTACTCTACCAGCTGGTTATTCACTTCAGCTCTGAAATAAGAAAATACTTTTTCCTGTTTATTTACTGTTCTAATGATTTAAAATTGAGCTAATGAGTAAAGTTTTATGTCTTTAACTTTTGATGTTTAAAAAAATTCTGATTGAAAGATAATTGACTAATTTAGGGGTGATTAATCATTTTCTCAGAAAAAGTATTTTTATACTAGTTGGTGGAATCTCTCAGAATGATTATTCAGATAAACTTTGAATTTCTGACCCCTTCCCATAGACACACATGTGTTACATGTGTATTTATTTTCCCAGTGCTGTACCTGGGTTTAAGTGCCTTATTCCTAGCTGCTTGCTACTGATTTGATATGGAATTTGTGGAGTTGGGTGCATGTTCCATAGCTCAATTCATCTCCAAGTGTGGCTTCAGCAAAGTTGCAGAGCTTCAGGTTGAACCAACCTTCACAAGTTTCATTTTCCTGCTTTTCCTTGGAGTTAATAACCCCTAGCAGGAGGTGAGAACGAACACTTGGGAGAACAGGTCATTACATTTTAAATAGTCTTACAATGAATGTGAGTCAGAGCCTCTAGCAATTCTGAAAATCCCTCCAACTGTTTCTGTTTAGCTTTCCATTGTGAATTGTAACCCTTTTTAAAGAGAATCCTTTTGTCTTGTCCTTGCAGTCACACCTCAGACCTGGGAGGTTGAGTCTCTCACATCAGCCAGCATCTCTGTCTCTTAATATCATAACCCCTGGATTTTAAAAAGAATCACCCCTGAAGTGCATTTAAAAGTGAGAAATCAGCAGTGATTTGTGGGAAAAACCCCACAGGTGCAGGGAATTTCAAGTTGTTCAGAGAGTGATAGAAGGACAGATGGATTTGGCCACGCTGTGATATCTGGAGGGAACATTATAATCCACAATTTTGAATGCTCCACAGGGAGGATAAGTTTTTCAGTGAAGTGGCATCAGCCTGTTTGCCTCAGCACTGCAAAATCTTAGATGATCATCCTAAGAGTTCCCTGGCATGGAATGAGAGGCAGAGCTTACAGTAAAGCTTTTTTTAAATCAGCGAAAGGGGGAAGTTGATCCCTGAATTACACAACAGCCATGCCAGCTAAAAATGGATTGGAAAAAGCTGTTTTCAGCATCAAGAGTTTTCTCCCCAGATAACCAAAAGTGTTCTCTCATTCACAAAAAAGAAAATGTAATTTTTTTCTATTGCCCTGATAAGCTGGGAGAAACACATTCAGTGTGCTCCAGGACTGAAACAGCGCTCGAGGTCCTTTTTAATTTTCTTCTCTGTTACAAGCAGCCCTTTCATCCCCCAGCCCTAGGCCAGGTCCATTTAGCAGAGTCACAAAGAAAGGGATGGTGTGTCTGCCTTGTTTCTGGTGTAGATCTACCTCCAGGAAAGAAATCTTTTATGCAACATTTCAATGATGAAGGTGAAAAGCATTAGGACTGCCTGGCCTTTACATGCTGTTCTGCACTCACTCCTCCTTGGTCTCAGTACAAATTACATGAAAGAAGTTCTATAAATGTGTGCTCAAGAGATCTGAGAGTGAAAGCTGTGGTTTGAAATCCCAAAGATGATTAAAGCTTATTTCCTCACTGATTTTGGACTCAGTTACAACAGTAGATTTTGGTGCCTGTCTTTGGTGCCTGTCTTTGGTGCCTATCGTTTCCTGGGAAGTAAAGGTAGAAATACCCTTGGCTCCACAGGGAATAAGGCAGCTCCTTTTTTATTTGTTGACAGCTTCCTCAGTAGAGGAATGCACAGGTGACTTTTACCACAACAAAAAAAATGCACAGCAACGTGCACAGTGTTTGCATTGAGTGATTTTGTGGGACTCCCACTGGATCAGAGCCTCCTCCAGGCATCCACCCCCTCTGGCATGGGCATCTCCCCCAGGGGCTGTGGGGGGATCTCTGCATCCCCATTGATCCCCATGGGCTGTGGGTGGATCTCTGCATCCCCATGGATCCCCATGGGCTGTGGGTGGATCTCTGCATCCCCCATGGATCCCCATGGGCTGTGGGTGGATCTCTGCATCCCCCATGGATCCCCATGGGCTGTGGGTGGATCTCTGCATCCCCCCTGGATCCCCATGGGCTGCAGGGGCTCAGCTGCCTCTCCATGGTCTCACCACAGCCTGCAGAGGAATCTCAGCTGTGGCACCTGGAGCCCCTCCTGCCCCTCCTTCTCCACTGACCTTGGTGTCTCCATGTTGTTTCCCTCACATGTTTTCACCTCTTCCTCTTCTCTGGCTAGAAGAAAAAACTATGCCCCACTTTGTTTTGATTTTCTTCTTAAATCTGTTATCACAGAGCTGTTACCAGCCTCTCTCATTTGCCCAGCCCTGGCCAGCAGCGTGTCCATCTCCAGAGCCATCAGGGATCGGCTCTGCTGGACACGGTGGAAGCTTCCAGCAGCTCCTCACAGCAGCCACCTCTGTGACCCCCCTGCTACCAAAAACCAGGGGGTGGCAAAACCAACACAACCTGCTTCAAAATAATTTATCAGGAAACATTAGGCTGTAAGTCAGTTGACAAGGGTGCTTTGGAGAGGTTTGTGGGGAAGAAAGCATTTTACTGAGCTGCCTCAGTTTAATTATGGCTTTACTAGTGTTCCCATAAGCAAAATAAATGCTCTTGCTGTCATGGTTGCAACTTCCATTTACCACTGAATGAAATGTGAGAAATTAAATCAGGGTATTCAGTTATGTATTTATAAATCCAAATCTTGCAGAATTAGGCATCTGAGGTAATGGCTAGGCTTGCTTTTTCTTCCCCTGAGTTTTCCTCTGCAGTGGATGTTGCAGAATTTTAAGCCTCCACGAGCCCCATCATCTGTTTGAACATGGATGCAGGTGTGAGTTCCAGCACTCTGCAGATCAATCCAAAAGATTTGAATGGGAAATGGGAGCAGCCTGTGTGGATTCACTTATGCTCACTCATCAAGCTTCTTGCAAACCACCAAAGATCAGTGTGTCCTCATCAACTGAGCTGCAAGGATGTCCTCATCAGCCTAATGAGAGAGGATGCCCTGAGCCTTTGATGAGGGGAAGCCCTTGTAGTCAGCCACAGTGAAGGTATTGAGAGGTTTTGTGGTGTGGAGAGATAGTGGCTGGACCAAAGGGGTGATTAATTGTTACTGTGTCATTAAATCTGTTCGGGAAACCCTGCAGGACCGACCAAATGGGAGATTCTCTCTCAGGTTTTGGTTTGCTTGGTTTCCCTCCAGTGTGAGGGAGGCAGGTCAGGAAGATACTGTTCACTTGCAGCTGTAGCTGCACTAACTGACGTGGCAAAGGGGCTTCAGGGTCCTCCAAAGGATGTTTTTACTCCTTGCTAAAATGAGAGCAAGTTTTAAAAAAGAGCTGTTAGTTAAAAAGAGCTCCTCTGCTCTTAGTAGGAAACACGTGCTTCCGTGGAGAGCAGCATGGATGTTGGATGACAAAGGGTGTCTAAATGGCACTGAGTCCCACTCAGTGCCTGTAAGAAACAGACTGATTTTCTTTTCCTTCCTTGTTTCTGCCCTTTAAATCATTTCACAACAATGCAATGAGCCTGTGAGCTCTGCTGCTCCTTTTGTTTGCTACTCCAGTTGCCTTGTCCTTGTCTTTGGTGCTGACCTGTCAGTCACTCATTATCTCTTCCTGGTTAATCTTTTCCTTTTCCACTTGCACTGTTTGACCACAGTGCCCTTCCCCAAGAGGCTTCATTTCCTCCATGCATTTCCTTTGGCATCTCCTCCTTGTGACTATGTGGGCCCCTCCTCTCAGGAGCTGAGCACATCCCATAACAAGCCATTCATTTCCTTCCTCCTCATCTGTCTTTTTTCCTTCTGGCCATCCCTGCAGCAATTTCCAAGAGATTAATGGGAGTGGAGAGTGTGTAAGAACACAGGCTGGGCCAGGTGCCCATCTGTAATCATTAAGCCACATTGTCACAGCACATACACAAACACAGCAGATCCACACCTGGGCTAAAGCTGTCTGCTACACACCTGAGCTGTTGGAGAAGCTCTGGTATGAAAAGTGCCTTTTAAAGTATCCTAAAAATGTGTTTTTTCACATGTCTCTGTAGTTGCAGTGTTTTAGAAGGTTTAGAGTGTAGCCACTTCCTTGGCTTTTGTTTTTGTTTTTGCTGGGTCATAAAAGAGGATAAAAATCCCTGAGCTACCTCATATTCTGTGAGGCTTTAGTTAGTGTGTGATATGTTTCTTTGACATTATTTGGTGTCTCAGCAGTGTTTATCAGTTTGCTTTGTTTTCCTCCCTAAACTGTAACCTTTTCTTTGCAGAGCCTGTATTGGGGCCACACCAACCATTTCAAGCACCCTTATTGAGCCTGGTAATAGTGATAAAACTAGAAAACAAGGAATGTCATAACTCACCATGAACAATTTTCTAGAAATACAGGCACCAGCACATCTTTTTCTTAATGAAGCTCTCAGCTGAGTGGCCCTGGGATCCTGGAAATAAGGAACTAGGAGGCAGGTGGGTGATGGAGCTGACTGTGCCAGGGTGGGTCAGCAGGTGGCTGGCAGGGACAGTGGTGATCTCTGGGCTTTAGATTAATGCTCATTAAGAAGAGAGAGAAAAGATTTTGCTTTCAGATGTTAGCAAAGCATTAAAACCCTGTTCCTTTGGGCAGGAATCACAGCCTGGAGAAGGCAATGGAGAGATTTTTGAAAGGTGTTTATATTTCTATATAAACCTGTGTCACTTTAGGTCACATTTGTCTTTCTCACCCTCTCATAAACTGAACTCAGTCTGTGACTCCCTTGGGGTTTGCACATTGCTAACTTTAAACATTTCTCTCCACATAAATGTCTTCAAATGTTTTATTGGGAATTTACTCCCTCTGATTTTAGGCTTCACCTCTCCAAGCATCCTTCCATGGCTTTGACCTCAGCCTGTTCCTGGGTGTGATCTGTGTAGCCTTTGCATCTTTTTTGTCTCTGCCTTTTCTTTGTCTTATTATCTTGCACTCCCAGCTTTGCAACAAAGGCATGATGAGCAGTTTGAATAGTTTGCATCTGCTGCCTGATCCAAGTCCATGCAGCCACATTGTTTCATAACTTGCTCGAAGTACTCCAAGGTAAAGATGATTTTGCACAGTGAAATTTTCTTTTTTTTTTTTTTTAAGAGGGAAGTTAAACAGCTCAAGAAATGAAGAAATGTGTTAACTATGAAAAGGCAAAATGCTGGGGCCATCTTCTAGGCAAGACGTTACCTTGGGGGGTTAAAAAATGGTCAGGCACACTCATACCTGGTCTTTGGCCACCTGCACTTGTGCTGTACAAGCAGTGCCCTTCCTCAAGAGGTTGTGCTGATGCTGATGGGGCTTTTTCTTTATCCACAATTGCAGCTGCAGTGTTTTCCCTGAACTGTGGGGAAATTGTTTTCATCATTCCAGTTTCTTCCTGCGTGATAAACATCTCCAGACGCGTCCTTTCATTATTTATTTAAAGGCCTCAGCATTTAAAGGCCAAGGAAGTTTTTTGAGTGGCTGTCCTTCAGGGATTGTGGCTCATTTCTTGCAGAGGTTTTGGAGTTAGCAGGATACCAGATAGTTTCCAACTGTCTATTCAGGTGTCTGTTTACAAAGGAGAGGCAGTGTCAGACAGCCAGAAGTTTGTCTGGACTTCTCTGTGTTTGGAAAAGGTGTAATGTGGAGATTTTGGAGTGTTTTAGTTACTGTTCTGATAGACTCTGGATGTACCTCATAGCCCATGTTATCTTTGTCCATGTTCTCGTTTAAAGCACAGCAAATACGGGTGTGAAGAGCATCCCTTAGGTGGATTATGAAACACCTGGGAAAAGGGTTTAGCTGAGGCTGGTGTGCTGTTCCTGACTCCAAAAGGCTTGAAGAAAGTCCCTCTTCCTTTCCTTTACTCCTTCCCCTGAGACTGCATGTTTCAATGTGCTGCTGCTGGGCTAATTGTGCTCTAATTGAGGGGAGCCCTGGAGTGACTCCTCTGGAGTCAGACATGACATCAGCAGCGTTGCCCAGGCAGCAATTCCACCCATTGTTCTGTGCCACACACACTCCCCTGCTCCCAAATCGGGTGTGGAACCACATCCAGTGACCACCACCCTTGAACAGGAGGTGCAGCTTCAGCACTTCAGGCACAGCACAGGGATTTGGATGTGGTCAGTGTTTGCACTTGCAGAAACAAAGCAGACTTTGCTGTGTTATCAATGATTTTGTTGTCTAAGCAGCACGTTCAGTGTAAGATCCTGGCATTAGAGAAGGGATTATTCCTTGCTCACAAGCAGATTACTTGTCACAACATGTTCAGGGTGCACTGCTGGTGCCTGAGAGACCCATCTGTCATCCCTTGAATTTACAAGGATAAATGCAGTCCCTCACGCTAAGGTGTCATCTCAAAAGTGCATCTGGGATCTGTATCAGGGTGCTTTTGAATCCATCTTTGTTACATTTAGATAACTTCATCCCGGTGAGTTGCTTGCTATGATAATGATGCACCTGGATTGTTAAGTCCTCTTTCATCAAATAACAGCATCCCTTCCAGACAGTTCTTACCCTGTTTGATTTGTGCTGTGTGTTCCTGGATGCTGCAGTCAACAGGAGTTTCTTTTGGGGCTCTGTTGGAGTGGGATCAGACCCTTTTGTTTGAGAGAAGTCTCTTGTCTTTGATGGCATCTGTTTCTAGACTACATTGGCCTTTCCCACGTTCCACCATCTCCAAGCCCTTTATTTCTACGTGCATTTTAATGACTGCTTCTGGCTGTTTTCCCTCGCTCTCATTAGAGCTTTTTTGGGTCTCCAGTTGAGCTGATGAGACATGGAGTTTGTGCAGTGTTTTTTCACTCGGTCTCACTGAAGACACAACACACTTGGGAGGATGAGTCTGGCTGTGTGTGCCCTGTCACAGAGCCAGCCTGGCTGGGCTTCCATCCAGCTCCAGCAGTTCAAGGGTTACCAGGACCATTTGCTCATTAAAATTCCCTTTTTTATCAGTTTATACACTCATCATCACAGCTGTGCATGTGATTTGCCCCAGCCAGGGTATTGATACAGCAAAATCCACTTTTAAAGGTGTTTTGGGGTACATTTTTCAGAAGAGTAATTTATTAATTGAAAAATAAAATGTACGTTTTTTGTATTTTCAATAGCAGTTTACAAGTTCTTCTCAGGATAGTATTTTTTTCAATTAAAAAATTAGTTGATTTTTACTTTTCCTAAATGGTCTGCAGTGGTGATGATGACTGAAAGTCCAGAAGCAAATATAAAATAAGTATAAACACAAAAAAAAGTGTGTCAGTCAGATCCCAGGTCAGCAAGTGATTTTTTTTTTTTTTTGCAGAACATGATAAGATCCCTCTCTGGGATGTAGTTGTGGTGAAAAGTGGAATGATTGAAATGAGTTCTGGCTGGTTTATTTGGGTACCATAGTAAATAGCACAGACCACTTTCCTATTAAGTTCAGCCACTCTTTTTTTGAGGAAATTTGTTTTAATCAGTTTTTCATGGCAGTTTTCTGCTATCTGGAATATACTACAGGCAAGAACTTCTACTGAATTAGTTAATTAAATGGTAAATTAATACCTTGGTACTTAATTTCTACTCCCTGTCTCCTCTTTTTTTAGTTTTTTGTTTTGGTTTGTTTGGGTTTTTTTGGTTTTTGTTTTTTTTTCCTTTTGTTTGTTCAGGTTTTTTGCCTCTGGCAGTATTGCTTTTTCTATTCCTGATTTGAAAGAGTAAACAGTGAAAGGACAGTGGTTTTCAAGATGCAAGGAGCAATTTGGCATGTTAAGGCTGGTCCACTGGAATTCTTCATCTTGGTTTCATCCTTCTTCCACTGTAGCTGGTTTGTTGGAAGAGGAAGCAGAAACCTGGCAAAAGCTGTCATGGTGCTGGAAGAGAACCAAATGGTGGTGCTGAAAGATAAAGCAGGATGGGGCAAACCAAGCTGTCAGGATGTACAGTGCCATTCAGCAGGGCAGAGAATAACCTGGCTCTCATGGCAGAAAAATTACCCCAGAATGATTACAAAGTAGGACCTGAATCTCTGCATCTTATTTTGGTAGCAATTAAAAAATGATAGCTGTTCCGAGGAGCTTTGAGAATAGATGAAGATGGGAAAATAGATTGGAGAGACTTTATTTACTCCTGTAGCCAATTCCTGACGTGTGGGTCACTGAGAATTTTCCCAGATGAAAAACCCTTAGCAAAATTCTCTCTTCAGCTTCCACTGATTTTTTTAGCTAATGTGTACTTCACTAATGACAGTCACTAATCTTTCATCAAACACACAAACAGCAGTGCAGATGCTTAAAAGATTCATGGCACTGAAATATGAGGATTTGTGGGAGGAAAATGGGGAAGTAACTTCTTCCATTATGGTTGTAATAAGCTATTTTTACATACTGTAAGAATAACTTAACTCTTGTTAAGTTATGGCTTTGCTGTGAGTGCTTGGGGATAATGTTAAAGAAATGTAAATAGGGAGCTTTTTATTGCAAATTGGTTTTTAGGTTATTTGGGAGCTTTATTTAAAATATTGCTGTGTATTTAGAAATGTTGAACTGGTAACATAACTTTTATAAATGTGGGTTTGAATATTGTGATCCTAGAATTATATTCTTTATTATCATTGGTTTTCAAACATGGCAATGATGTTTTTTAATGAGTTTTTATGTGGAGGGAATGGGCTGCTAATTCATCACATTTATATCTGAAAACATAACATGCTCTCAAGTGTCAGAGCATTGCAGAAGAAAGTTGAGGGCTTTTTTCCCAGTTCAGGGCAGTAAATCAGAAGGCAGCTACTTGAATCTTGCAGGAGCTTTCCCAAAGGAAATAAAATCTGGGAAGATGACAAGCAGGATATTTTAAGTGGGAACTTGTACTCGTACGGATGTTGAAAGCATGTGAAAGCCTATAGCACTGTAGTCAGCATAAATGTAAAAATAAACTAAAAAACTGTGGACAGTGCACAGATTGTGCTGTAAAAAGTATAACACAATGCTCCATCCCCTCCTGTGAGCGTGAGGAATACAGCACTGGGATCCTTCAAGGGGAGACACTGAGTCACTCTCCTTCCTTGGGTCCTTCCTCCCTGAGCTGGGTACAGCCCAGCTCTGCCCCTACCCCAGCCTGTGGTCGCCTCACCCTGGCTTTTTTCCTGCAGGCAGTACCTGGAGCAATTGGGAGTCCAGCTCTTCTGCTGGCTTCAGGTGCTTTTGAATGGAAAGGGGACAGTCAGTTTCTGAGCAGTGTCACAGCACTGTGTTCCCAGCTGTGAAACAGGAAGGCTGCACAAAACCATTCTTCTGAAAATGGGAACTTGCACAAGGTCTTCTGTTCTCCCTGGAAGAATTTTTAGAACAAGATTTAGACAGTGAAGATGTGGCTGCACTGAGTTGTCTGCACATCTGACTTTGAAAGAACAATGCTCTCTCTATCTGGGTTGAGCAAGAAGTTTTTCTCCATGCCAAGGATGTGAATTGTGAATCTACTCACAGATTTTGCAGTATAGCCACAGATAGCTGCTTAAGATCATCTGTGAACTTTTTATAAAGCAAATATCATAGCTTAGAGGCAAGAGGACACTGCTGATATCCCTGATTTCTTCCACTCATTTTATTTTTGTTTTGTTTCAGCGTCTGACAGTCTAGCATTTGATTTTTTATCCCAGATTTTGTGATAGTTACAGGACATTACAAAGCATTTCAGGGCTGCTGGAAGCTCATGAAGAGCCTTCTGAAGTCAACATTTCTCACAGTGCTGACACTGCCAGATTTCCAAGGAGCTTTTTGCATCTTCTCTGTTCCTCCTTGGGTTCCCTTGTGGCATCTCAGCCCTGTCAGAATATCTGTCCCTGACCCAGAAACCCTGAACCCAGGTGATCCTTTGCTCCCTGACTGGGGAAATCTGTGCTGCCACATGCAAGTGAGCTGCTCCCAAATAACTGGAGTTAGATTGTGCTGAAAAAGATCTGGACACCTGGGGGACCTGGGCAGGTTGGTTTATGCAGCTCAACTAGGTCATCATCTGCCCTGGGTGTACCTGGTACTCCAGCACTTGGGAATGCAGAGGTGGCATTGGGAAAAACAAGCCAGGAATGAGAATTGGCTGAAGGCCTTTCACAGACTGGCTTTGGGAAAGGAAATTCCTCAGGCACACTAGCATGCTCTCGTGCAAATTGTTTTGCTTTTCACTGCGTGCTCCCAGGCCCATTAAGCTGGAAGTGGAACTGGGAATGGCTTCTGGAACACAGCACAGGACTGTTTTTGCCAGAGCATTGGTGCTCCGTTTATTTTTCTCACTTCATGCTCCAGCATAGCTGCTGCCATCCCTCATTTTCCCTGGTACATTAAACCTGGTTCAGGAATGCGAATCATTATGCTGAATGAATCATCTCCATAGCCTTGTGCACCCAGATGATATCATTGTCTTTAGCTGTACGATCACAGTGTGCTTCTTGAACAATGCAGTGTGCAGGTGGTCCCTGAAACTTTAAGTGTCTGGCATATGATCTCATCAGAACTGAGCTATATCCTGATTTGATCCAATTTGTTGTAAATCCACTGGTACCAGGGGAATTGTGTCAATTTAAAACTCCAGATAGGATCTTTATGATTGTATTTCTACTCCGTGTCAAAGTATATTCAGAATAAAGGATTTGTCACGTTTGACAGCACTCCTTAGGTTGGTCATCTTTAACATAAAAATGCAGATGTGGGGGAAAGTAGAAAAAATGGTCTGTTAGAACAAGTGAGACCAGTTTAAAGAGGACTTGGTATTGCAAGCAAAGTGCTGGATTTACTGGAGTGTGTGAGGTTATGCCTGGCTTGGTGAAGCAGAGCAGCTCAGTGCACTGTGGCTGCTGGAGGAGCAGATTAAGGAAGGGAAATTCTGGTCCTGAGACAAAATCAGATAAAGATGTGTCGCTTGTTAAAAACCACATTTGTTTTCCAAATCATTATCTGGGTAAAGCCTGTGGATAAAAACCTCAGCAAGAGCTTCCCAGGGTTGCACATCACCGGACAAATTATTCTGGCCCCCGTCTGTAAAAACACAGAGCTGATTTCACTGCTTGTGCTGTTTGAGTTGCTGCTTTAGGAATATGTGAGCTGAGCTGCTGGGGATGTAAAGGGCTGTCAGGCATCATCCCTGAATGATCATTCCAGTATCTGGGAGTGTGACTGATTCCTCAAGGGGGAGTTTATGGCTGTGACTGTTCCCAGTGATTCATGGCCAACCTCAGCTTCTTTGGAGCTGCTGACAGGCAGCTGCTGACATTTATAGCTGCTTTCAAACCTAACATTTGGACTTGTCTGAAAAATACTTTGGCTTTCTCTAACGGCTGCCCTTAAAGTATTTTCTTCTCTTGTGTCTGAGCTGTGCTGTAGACCCCAGACCATACCTCCCTCAAAAACACCCTTAGCCTGCTTTTTGGGTCCACATCTACATTGTTTTTAGATAATATGTTACTGCTGCTTCAGGGAGCCAAGGCACTAATGGTAGCTTTGGTTCCTGTTTGATTAGTCAGTAATACTTTAAAATAGTGGCTTAATCTGTGTTTGTGTCTTTGGTGTTTATTGTAATCACATAAAGCATGTGGAACTTATTTAGTATTAATGTGATTTTCAGAAATCCCTTGATAGAATTTCTACTGTAATTCAGGATTAAATGTCCTGAGCATTAAATAAAAGGAGCTTATTTTTGTGCTGCCTGAATCTGAAAGAAGTGCCAATGCTGTCTTCTGGAGTCAAGCTACATCCAGTTCTGACAATTCCTTGGGACTGACCATTCCCTGAGATAGGGAGCAAAAGGGAGAATGGTGTTTTTTCATGGTATTTCAGATTGTGAGAAGGTGGGGCCACATCTGAGTTATGGCACATTGTATAAAATAAAGAGCCACTGCATCTTTAGATGTGTGGTAGGGGAAACCACCAACCACAATTATCAACTTGCTCCTAAATAATATAAATATCTCTGCCACTGAATCTGGCATTTGGAAACTAAGAGAAATAGGGAATTGAATGTTCTGCTCCACTTTCCTCAGGCAATGCACAGAGAGCTCTAAAGTACTCAATGGCTTTCAAAAGTATCATTTTGTCCTACCAAATAGCACTTCTTTCCTGCTACCTTAGAAACAAAGGTTGCTTTTTACTTCTTTTACACTGTGTCTCCTTTAAATGAAGTTAGTGAAGGGTAAAAAGATGCAGGAACTTGAACTTGCACGGATATAAAAATAGTTGAAGATATTAGAAAAAGCTCCAGCATATTTCAGCTATCTGTACTTTGATTCCATTCTATTATTTTGATCAAGAGTGTTGTAGCTATAGCAATTTAAGTTGACTACAGGCTGTACTAAGAGTGGAGAGGCAACTTTGGCAGTTTGATTGTGTTGAAAAGAAGTTTTAATTGGCATTCTCAGCCTTAAACACCAAGAAGTATCTTAGAAAATTGATCTGGATTATCTACCCAAAATAATGGACTCTCCTAAGGGTATCACATTGGATAAAGTGCCAGGAGCATCTGTCAAGCCTTAGGAAAAGGTAATGGGAAGTTGACATCAGTAAAGGACAGAGACAAAGGAGCTTAATAGAAATGGAGGAAACACCCTACCAAAAGCTGGAGCTGTTTCCAAAGGAAATTGAATCTTTAATAAGCTCTGGCTGATAAAATATTTTATCTCTGACAGGTAAAAAAAGTTTCCAAGAACAGCTAATCAGAGGGATGAAAGCCCAGTGCTACAACCTCTTTCCAGCAACAACATAAGCCAAAAAGAAGCAGAAAACACCCACCCCCACCTGCTGTGTGTGTATGGTTAGTTGATGGCCAGCTATAAAAAACTGGTATAAAAGGGAGGCTGTACGAATTATTTGCATCTTTGTTCACTGTGGAAGACACTGAGATAATCCCCTGTGCCCATGGGGAGGCTCATCAGGCTGAGAGTGAGATAATTTTAAGTGAATTTATGGACTAGATACAGAATGGATGTGAATTTATAGGCAGAACTGGGCTCACCTGTGAAAGAAGAGTAGTGTGTGTACTTCCTCACTGAAAACTGCCTTGCTCCTTGAAGACTGGAGGGTGTTAGAAATGGGATCAGTGTTTAAAAACAAATTAAAAGTAGCTCAAGTGCATCTGTAAACCTGACCTCTCTTCCAGCTGATTTGGTGGGGACTATAGTAGAAGATAATATTAGTGAACACCTGGATAAATGAATGTGCTCTTGTAAAACTTTGGGGGTTCTTTGAATAGGTGCATGTGGATATCCAGTAGATGGAGTATATTTGAATTTTTAAAGGCTTTTGACAAAGGGATTGAGGCCATCAAGAAGTAAGAGGGAAAGTATTGGTAAAATAATTGTGTAAGAAGATGCAGAGGATAACAGATCAGGCAAATATTTGGAAGCAAGATTCACTGGGGCTCCTGCATTGACAAACTACATCAGTATCAGGAAATCTGAGCTGAAAATACTTGGATGAGCAGTTGAAAGTATACTGGTTTTGTTTTTAGTCTTCCTCAGGGGTCTGTATGAGTTGCAGAAGTGAAGGAAGGCTCTTTCAAAGACCCAATGTGCAGCAATCAACACACCTTGGAGCCCGCTGGAAGCCTTGAGGAGCATCTAAAGCTTCCAGGCACGACTGAACAGCACCAAGATTGCTGTAAATTGAAATTAGATGGAGGGAAAGTCTTGTTCTGAAGGTCTACAGCTGCAGTCCTTGGGCTGGTTTGAGTTGCCCTTATTTCCAGGAATTTTACCAATGGCCTGAGCTTTTGTGTGCCAAGGACTGGAAGGGAGTTCCTTGTCTGTTGAATGGCTGTTTGTTTCTCTCTTTTTTCTATAATTTCAGCCTCATGTTTGGATCCAGAGCAGTTTGTCACCTCTGTTCATCCTCAGGTGGCCAATAGTTCATTGCTCAATTGCAATGCTTGTCCCCTTTGGAGTGCAGATGAGGTTGCCCAGTGGGAGCAGCTAACAGAAAAAATACAGAGATCTTCTTTGATGTATTTTAGAGTTGTGTGAGTTTATTTTACCCCATTTGAAATATTTTAGATCCACCACATATTCCTGTGGGCTCTGAACTTCTGATGGTCTTACCAAGCTTGTAGTTGCCAGTGTTTAAGAGGGATTTGTGCTGCAGCTGTGGCATCATCTCAGAGCACACCAGTGACTCATGTACTAAAGTTTATAAAGGATGCTTATATACCTAAAGGAGAGCCCATCCTAGTTACAGTTCTTGCCATAATCCCTGTTGAAACATTTACTGGTTTAAATAATTTCCTTCAGTCTATAGTTTTTGTAGCAGAGAGCACCTTTAAAAAGAACACACATTCAAACATTGCTGTTTTCCTCCAGTTTTTTTTTTTTTTTATTTTGGAGAGAGCTCCAAGAGTCTGAAGAGAGGATACAGCTGAATGTCACCTTCAGATATTTGCAAATTATTAATGTGTGAAGGATGTCACGACATCAAAGAGAAAACTCAAAGACTCAGCAAAAGCATTCTCAGCTATGAATAGCTCTTTCATAACTGCAGTCATTTGGTTACAAAGCACAGGAGGCCAGCACAACCAGGAAGGTGCAATGTTATCAACCTTGTGTTTCTGCAGTGCTGCACAGGGACCTGTGTCTGGAATTTTTGACTGAAAGATCAGGAATTCTCTGTTCTGTTCCTGTTTTGTTGCAGTCCCAAAGACACAGCAGACAGTCTTAGGGGTCACTGTCTTAATCCAAAGTAAATCTCCTAAAGTCTCTGTCTGGGCTTTCTTGTGATTCTTTTTCCATTAAAACCTGAGAAAATGTGTGATCTGGTTGTGTTTCTTCTCAGCTCTCTCTGGCATGCAGTCCAGTGAAATCCAATGCAAAAGATATCAGACTTAGTTCTGTGTTGTTTGGGGTTTTTCCTTGCTGATTTCAATGCTTCTCCTACTTTCCCATCCTTCTAACTTCCAGCTGTAAGAGTTTGGAAGTATTCAGAAGGCTTAGAAACACCAGGCAGCAATTTTAACAATACAAGTAATTTACATCCATGCTGTTCTGCCTGTCCTTTGATATTATTTCCACTTGTGTGTGACTACAGCAGACACAATTCTCAAAGAGTCACACTAAGATGAGCAGCTCATCTTCTGAAAGCTAAGATCCAAGCTGTCAGATAACAGAAAGGATTGATGTTTACCTTTGCTGGTTTGGAAAGAGTAGCTATTAAAAGCACATTTTAATTTGAGTTGACAGAATAAGGATCACACACAGTCCCAAAATACCAGTGAACAGTGGTTTTAATGTTTCATTGCTTTGCTGTACAGGGTAGCTCTGTGTTCCATTGAAAAAGTCAGCTTTCTCTTGGCACTATAAATAGATAATATTTCCAGGGCCACAGAGTAAGAGCAGTAATGGGTGGAGGTTTTAAAAAAAATTGAATTAATGCTTAATTCAGTCAAAAAGGGAGCCTACCCCTTCATGGGCACTAAAACACACCTCTGCCACCTCTAACTGGACTTTCTGAATGCATCAAATTATTCTGAAGATCGTGTGCCAAGGACAGTGCATCATTAAGAAACAGATTGGCCCAGAAAGTCACTGGAAGGAGTCACTGTGTTTTTCCCTGCTTTTGGGTATTTGGGGGAGGATGGTGGAAGTACCCAGAATCCCTACACTGGAAAATACCATTCAAAAGGTTTGTAAAACGGAGAATGAGGCAAATTGCCTTTAATTATTGGTATCAGAGAGGACAGAGAAGAGCAGGCTCTTGGAGGTTGGAAGCCCCTGTCCGTAAGAAGCAGCAGTGTGGGGTCTCAGCAGGCTGCAGGAAGGGATGAGCTGGAGGCAATTTGGGAGTCAGTCACTCCCTGAGAGGAGCCAGCAGGGAAGAAGGACAAAGGGGAAGGAAAATCCTGGAACAACAGCATCACCCCACCCATGCCACGAGCTCTCAGCTGTGTGCCCCTGGTGCCTGTGGAGGAACCCACAGTGAGAACAGCAGAGAATCCCTCCTGCTGAAGGTGTTTGGAGTGAGGTCAGGCAGAGCACTGGGGATCTGAGTTGGTTTTGCCATCGACTTTAATGGGATTTTAATTGATTCTTAAGTCAGGTAGCCATCCTTAAGGTGAGTAAACAGTGGCTTGTGTAGTTAGGAAAGCTGGGATAAAATAAGAAAGGGGGTCCATTTATAGTGCTTTAAGTGCTCAATTCTGGCTCCCTGGGTGGACAAGTAGAAAGTCTGCCTTGCACCTAAAGCGTGCAGAAGTGCCCACATGGGGAATGAGCACATGGAAACAATTTGTTAATTGAGACACAGTGTGTGTCAGTAAATTGTCTGCACAGCCCCAGAGGGGCACATCATCAGGAAGAGCCAGATATGAGTGAGAGCTCAGGGCATTGAGGAGGGCATTGCTGCTTGAAAAGCACTCTGAGAAATGAGTGCAGTACAGCCCCTCTGCCACAACACAGGAGGCTCAGATCTGTGTTTGCAAGCTGACTTCTTGTGACCCCAGCTGTAAGCAGAGTCTCACAGCTGCAGCAAATTGCTAAATCATTCTTGGCTAATGCTGACATCAAATTATCTAAATAGTTTTTGTGAGGTTACTGTTTATCACAGAGACATGACAAACATAAATCTTTATACTTTCTGCTCTATTCTCTTGAGCTCTGTCATAATTTTAAAATAATGCACTATTTCTTTGCCATCTGAGCTGTTCCCCTAATTACATAATTTTATTTTTTCCCCTCTGTTAAGTCAACTCCCAATTAATCCAGAATGCTGAACTTGTGACTTTGCAGATGCCAACAGAGTCAGTGCCTGGGATATCGTCACAGGCATGAGATAGCGACTCTCTGGGGAGATCAAAGAGAAACCAAGATGCAAGAGAATGCTGCCATAATTATCCACAAGAGGGTTAGCTCAATGTCACTGCACCAAATTTCTTGTGGTTGCTGAGAACTCTCAGTACCAGAGAGCAGCCCTGAATATCTGCTAAAGAATATCAGTAAGAACATGAAAGACAGATTAAAAACAAAACCCAAAACACTTAATGCTCTTAAGTCTTTGATTGTTCTGTCATGGCAATGTGCAGTGGCAGTTTTCTCTTGGATGAATCTCTCTGGAAAAGATTTGAGCATTTGAGGGAATTCTCCAGCTGGTAGCAAGGAAATTTTTTCTCTGACATCTGTGTAGCTCTGCCTCCACATGCTGCTGAAAATACCTGACAGAAAAATGTAGTGCTGATGATTTGAGCTGTTCACTGTCCACTGATGAGGGCAGTGGAAATAGAAGTGTCTGGGCTGGACCTGCTGTGGTCTGTTTTCAGCAGGGTTCACAGTCACTCGTGCCTCTCTGGGCTGCAGAGCTGCCATGGAGCTGCTGGAGCACATCACTGCAAATTCCCAGGCTGCTTGTGGAGTCTCCAGGTGCTGCTCAAGGCTTGGAAGATTTCAGCTCCAGTTTTATCCAAATGCTAACAACCTACCACACATTTGTGTGAGCTTGACTGCAGAAGGTCAGGGGAGGACCCTGAAAGCAATTCAGCTGCTTCTTGCTCCAGGCTGTGCTGAGGAGATAACATTGCCTGAGATGCACTCTTGCGCAAAGCACCACATCTTTTGATGCATTTCTTTGGAAGCTGTGTGTGTGTGGTGGAGCTGCAGAGCTTCTGGGCTGAGCCAGAGGGGACTGAGTGCTCAGCAGAGGCCAGCACTAACCAGGAACCAGCAGCTCCCCATTCTGGGTGAGGGTTGGCACAAGGGAAGGCATTGGTGCCCGTGTGGATGCAAGGGCTGCACCAGGCTGGTGGTGCCTGTGCCAGGACATGCAGGAGACAAACGTTGTCGTGTTCCTGTCATGGGCACTGCAAAACTTCAGGGGGAAAGCCTTCCTGGTCTCTCTGTCAAGCATGGAGCAGCCTTCTCTCTGCCTGCTGGGATGGGTGTGGTGTGGTACCTTCAAAACCTGCAGAGCTCCCTGTCTGGATTCCTGGAGTTAAAGGAAAACTCACTTGAGCTTCCAGCACCATCTCTAGAAACTTGCTTATGCACAGCATTTGTCCCCAGATTTCTCAGTTTCTATGCAGCCTGTGAAGTGTGCTCAGAATGCAGGAGAGCACTCCCATTTTTACAAAGAGGCAACAGAAATTTTCATTTGTTTCTAATATGTCCCCTCATGAGGTGCTCAAGATGGGCAGCAGCTTTTTGGCTGTTAGACCATCAGCCCAGCCATAATCAGCATGTTTGATGGTCCTCCATGGGCTCCTGGCCACCTCTGTAACACCCATCTGCTGAACTGGGCAGGATGCCTACCAGCACTGCCATCCAGATCAGTGGAATGGGGCACAGGTTTCCAGGAGGTGCTGATGGTCCTGAAGGAGAGTTTGCAGTAGGGTGACAAATGCTGCTGTCCCTCCTGCAGGGAGGCCCTCCATGCACAGGTCTCACGGCACTGCTGTGTGCTTCTTGCTCAGAGTGATCTTCTCACTCTGAAGGCTTTGGATATTGCCAAGTGATAAAGCTGGTGGGGAAACTTATAGCAAGGAAAGTTCATAGCCTGTGATACTGCTTGTGGAGTAGTTTGTCAGTCAGACATCAGGAATAAAACAGCCTTCAGCAAATAGCTATTGACAATTAAGCAAATTGTAATGTGCTGTTTTCATATCAAAGAGATAATCTGTACATATACCTTGCCCTCCTAATCTAACTTGGGTTCTTATTTTAGTCTGCCTTTAAGAAACAAGAACAACAACACAGATTTTAAAATTTCTTTCATAGATGCCCTTACCTGAAAAGTCTGAGTTTGTTTTCAGACAGATGAAAAATACTGCTGAAAAAGATTGAGTTATGGAAATGTTGTCAGTGTTCATTTGGTTTTTTTTTTTAAAAGATGAAATCAGACAGGGTTTGGAGTTAGCAGGATACCAGATAGTTTCCAACTGTCTATTCAGGTGTCTTTACAAAGGAGAGGCAGTGTCAGACAGCCTGAAGTTTGTCTGGACTTTCTCTGGGTTCAGAAAAGGTGTAATGTGGAGACTTTGGAGTGTTTTAGTTACTGTTCTGATAGACTCTGGATGTACCTCATAGCCCATGTTATCTTTGTCCATGTTCTCGTTAAAAGCACAGCAAATACGGGTGTGAAGAGCATCCCTTAGGTGGATTATGAAACACCTACGTGTGACCAACTCATTTTCCCTTGTGATTTTCCAGGTTCCAGAACCTGCTGTGGTCCCGAAAAGCCTTTGTGGACAGCGTGAAGGTCTACAACCACAGCTACATCTACATGCCAGCCTTCTCCATGAAAACAGGGACAGGACCCTCCCTCCGTGTCTACTACACCCTGGAGGATTTCGGTGCCAAGCAGGCAGTGCTTTTTGCCAACCCCAACTTCCTGCGGGACATCGGCAAGTTCTGGAAGAGCAAAGGTATCCACGCCAAGCGCCTTTCCACGGGGCTGTTCCTGGTCAGTGCTGCCCTGGGGCTGTGTGAGGAAGTGACAATTTATGGCTTCTGGCCCTTCTCTGTGGACCTGCACGGGAAGTTTATCAGCCATCATTACTATGACAATGTCCTGCCCGACTCCGGGTTCCACGCCATGCCGGAGGAATTTCTACAGCTTTGGTTTCTTCATAAAAGTGGAGTGCTGAGAATGCAGCTGGAACCCTGTGAGGACCCTCTAATCCAGCCTTCAGCCTGAGGATCACGGGAGTCCATCTGGGAGATCCAATAGTTTTTAATTTCCATGCTCTCCAACAGAGAGTTCTGTTTTATGCTGGTTATTTTTAAAGGGATCTGCATGGACTATACAAATGCTACTTGAAGGCCAAAAGGAATATGTCCTTATTGTTTAGTGCTTTATGGAACTGGGAGGAGATGAAATGTATCTCTCCATCAAATCCATTCAGCAGCAGTGGGAAAACAGTATCAGAAGCAGCACAGCTGAACTTTCCAGGGACGTTTTTAAGTGACAAGTGTAAAAAAGGGCATTAAGGCTCAGAGAGTCACCGGGCCACTCATAAGCTTATGCTGACAGTGCCAAATATGACTATCTGTTCCAAATTCCATTTCATTCCAGATCAGCACCCTGTAGAGCTTTCCTTTTTCCTTGCTTTTTTCCTCTGTTTGGGGGTGTGTGTGTGTAGGACAGCATGTGTGTGTCATTGACTCTTTGTTTCTTTTCCTTTTATTCCTTTTTTTTTTTTTTTTATGTGTCCCCTCCCCCAGAGGAAGGAAAAGGAAGGGCTTAAAAGCCCAAGGAGCTGAGGACCATCAGCTCCTCTGAAGACTCTTGGGAGAGTGAAGGTGCTAAGAATCTGGTTAGAATGTCATAGGAATGCCTTGCTTCAGGGGATGGATAGACCCAAACTCTGTAGGTTTTATCAGGATAATTCAGGTCATTGCACTTCCAGCTGTGCCAGTGCTGTACTGTGGGCAAGAGCTGCTTAAGGCAAATTGGTCTGAAAAGAAAACATGTTACAAAACCAGCAGTGAAGTGCAGCCTGATTTCAGTGACCCGCTGCAGGATTTCCAGTGACTTTCATAGCAGGGATGGTTCCTGACCTGTTTTGCTGTCCAGTCTTAGGGATTAATTCTGCACTCATTTGGACTCCAGATATTCGTGGACTGTTGAGGGTATTTGAGGGGTTCAGTGGAATGCAGAATGAGGTTCTTCATGTGCTTCTAGCAGGAAAATTGCAGAAATGAATGTAAGTGTCATTTAAAATGAGTCAAAGCTTTGAAAATCGTTTCTCTGCCTGTGACTTGCTCTTCTGCTTGGATTGTAACGTTAGCCTTAAAGACTTGTACTTCTCACACAAGATTGTCTCTGCTTAAAGAGAGTCTGGGAAATAAAACAGCCTTTGGGAGCACTGAAAAGCTGCACAGCCAGCAAGAAAAAGGAAAAGAGAGAAGGGCATGCCTTATGTAAGGCAGCCCTGCTAGCAGTGGTGAAGTCTGTCAGTGTGCACAGTGCCTGAAGGACTGTTTTATTTTGGGTTATTACTTGGGCAGCAGATGGTCCTCTCACCGTGGAAATGAGAAATCATTTTGTTTGTTTGCTTTGGTTTAGCACTGGAGAAGAGGAGAATCCCAGCTCAGTCTGTGGTGCAATTTAAGCTGCAAGATGTTGCCACTATTTACTTGAAATATCCAGATCAGTGTTCTCTTCCTTATTATCCAATTACTGAAATTCTAGTCAAGGTGTTGGAAGAACAAAACTGTCATCAGCTTTCTACAACAACTTCCTGTGCTGTTCTAGCTCCAAAGTTCTAGTATTTTGGGGAATGTGTCTTCTCATGTGTTGATAAGGTCTCTCCTTGTAGACTACCAGCTGCAAGTTCTATAGATATAAATAATTTTTTAAAAAAGCAAAATCCATGGCTCTTCTTTAAAAATGAATCGTTCAACTCTCTGTGTAGGACTCTGGGGAAAAAATTGTCATGTTTTCCTTTTTAAACCTATGTTTCATAATAAAAATTTTCATTTGGAATATGGATATTCCAAGTATAAAGTGGGATATTCCAAGTGTAAAGTGGGCACTGCTTCATAGGATTCCAGGGCAATGCCAAAGGCTGATGTGGAGATTTTGGAGTGTTCTAGTTATTGTTCTGATAGAATCTGAATGTACCTCACAGCCCATGTTATCTTTGTCTGTGTTTTTGTTAAAAGGACAGTCAGCACACTGATGGAACATCACTTGATAATTCATTCTGTTTCATTAGTGCATTATCTGTCATGTGGGGACTTGGTGAGGAAGGATTTGAAAGTAAAATATTTTCCTTGCTGTTTGTTATGGCAGAATTTGACTGAGCTGCCTTTCTTGGAGACGAAGAGGTGTCTGTATGGTTTTTATTTGGTGCATCAAGTTTGCCCTTTTTAGTGCTTTATAGATTACATTTTCTGTGAAAACAACAGTTGGGATATGATGTGCTAAAAATGGCACTTCAGAGGATGCCAGCATTTCCTTGGGACTGGGAGGAAACAAGGAGAGTAGGGGGCAACTGCCTCTTTGCTGGTTAACTTTTGGTATTTTTACCAGTACTTGAGAATTCACTTCTGAGCCTCTCTTACAGCTCTCCACCCCCTTGGTAATTATTTGTTCCATGTGTTGGGAAAATAATTGGATTAGAAGAACAAGTATTTTTGTAGGAAAACTCTGTCCAGTGTTTCATAAGGTCTGGCTTGTTCATGTTCAACCAGTGCCCTGGATGTCTGGAGTTGTATTCCCCACCTCTGTAAGACTGAACCTGAGGCCTTTGTGAGTCCCTCCTGGTGTCTGCAGTCCTGATCTTTGCTGGGAGGTGGCTTCCAAGGAATTATGAGGGCAGGAGAGACCCAGGCTGTGTGTGATGTGTGGCTGATATTGGAGAAATCTGCAATTCTGGCTCTGTTCACATTCACGTATAGTGAATATAACTGCATTGTACAAAGACAACCACATTTGATGAGGAAGTAATGGCTTCAAGGGTAAACAATTTTCTATAACTTCCAGAAAACTGGCAGTCGAGAAAAGGAGAGAAACAAAAATAAATGTCACTTTTGAGAGACAAAATCTGTTTTAGCTGACTTGTCAGTCCATGGAAACACTGGCCAGGAATCAGCAGGTAAAAAGGGATGCAGGAGAGCACTGTGGCAAATCTTCTGTGGCAAGAGCAGTTGAAAAGACAAAACCAAGCAGCTGGGAACACAAGAGTGGCTGTTACCTGGCAGAAATGTTGGAGTGAAGGTTCTCCATCCATGTGGAGTGTGGGGCTTGCCTTGTGGGGACGTCTTGGAGGAGGGCAATCCCTGTGTAGGATCACTGATAGGAAATAGGGCATTGCATGGAAGGGCCTCAGAATGTATCCACCTTCAGGAGGGAGCTCATTGCTTGTGTTGCTGTATTTTTAGTGAAGTCTTTTGAAATCTTAGTATTTGTTAGTGAAATTCCCTCCTGTAGCACCTCTATTTCCACTACCTGAATTTCGCTGATAGCGCAGCTAAAGCTGCACCAATCTGCCAGGTTGAAAGCTACTGCAGCTCATCTTCAATAAAAACTGGTTCAGGTTGGCCAAATTTGTTAATATTCATAGTTACTAATTTTATCATAGAGCTGACAAGGGACAGAAGTGCTGGAATATTGCTCTGCCTGCACAGGAATCATCGTCCCATGTTTGTAAGTAGAATAAATTAAATACCTTTACAAGAAAGGGATGCACTGAAATCCCTCTTGATACAGTCTTTTTGGGGCTATATCTGTTCTTGAGGAAATCAAGACCAATTTTTGGACTTGTGACAAAACTATGTAAAACTTTCCCTCCTCGTTGATTAGGAAGCCTCTTGGAGCTCTTTTTAGATCAGACAAGTAAAACAGAAACCAGCAAAGCAAAATCCTAGGGAAGGGAGTGGGAGGTGTGCTCATGAGAATAAAAACATCTCTAATTTTGGCACAGACTTGTTACAGTGGCTAGAGCTCTTGCTCATGAATGTTGCATTTTTATATTTTTTCTGGAATGAAGATAACAAGTTTGGTGGGAGGTAGCTAAAGTCAAAGGTGTAAGCCTCTGTTACAGCTGAAGTTTTACAGAATATGGAAATATTGGCTGTTTTTTGACTTGACTACTTTTATCTTTTGTTATTTTCCTCAAAATCATGTTGTTATCTAGGCAGCTGAGCTAGCACCTCTGTGAGAGCTGAAACTAAGCAAAGCATCTGCTTTTTGAAACTCGGTGTCCTGAAATGTGGTAGTTATAGAAAACCATTCCTGGAAACAGCTTCATGAATACTGACTTAATATCGGGCTCACCCTTGCCTGTAATTAAGGCATAAGAGAACTTTTAATCTAGAAGTGAGGGAAATGAAGAAGGTGACAGCAATTTCACCATTTGCTGCCTCTCTGACTCTTCTTCTGCTTAATAGATTAGTGAGTATTGGAAGAAGTCCAGGTTATAGGAAGGACAAGCTGATCTTTCCTGCCACTCCCATCAAAACACAGATATAAAATGGACTAAGCAGCTGCTCTCTTGAATCATGGCCTCCTTCAAAAAATCATCTGGTGGAGTTTCCATCAGCTGATACTTCCAAGTAAGCAAAATTCATCAGGCTTTGTCCAGAAATGCCTATTCCCCATCTCCATGACTGTTTGAGGGGTGTTCTGGGTGCTGTAGCTGTCCCAGTGTGCAGTGACCTCCTCTTAACGTGGACTTGTATTTGTGCCCCAAACCGTCATCCTAAAGGATCTCTCTTCCCTATCCTTCCAGATGACCATTCCCTTTGGTGACAGAAGTGTGATTTTTAAAAATCTAGCCATAAGGCAGCTGTTTTGTTGTATGAACCAGCTTTTCTTTTAAACTGTTGACATATCCACTAAGAATTCAAAATAGCTCCAAATATTAAATATTGCTTCAGCCAGCTGTTGGTAATTCCCTCACTGGAGAAGAGATGGATGTGTTTTTCAAGGCAGTTGTTGTAAAATAGTATCTGTTTCCTTGAATCCCCATATTTTATCTCTTGGAATCTATCATGTGTTTGATTTTTTTGTAGTTTCCAAATAGAACAATTAGTAAAAGACTCGGAGTTCTTTTTATTAAGTATTAACAAACTCGTTTCTGTAAGTGGAATCCAAAGAGCCAGCAGGAGGCTTAACCCTGGCTGATATTTTTTTGGCAGCAGTGAGAACTTAAACAGCTACTCATTCCTCTCTGATTACTCATTTTCATCAGTTTTTATTCCAGCGGGTTGAGCCCTGGTGTATTCAGCCTCTTCAGCTTAAAGCATGTGCTTTAGAATGAATCTCCCTCTGCTTTTCAGCTGTTGTGGTGAGGGGAAAATAAGTGTTGCAAATTGAAAATGCTTGGTTCAGTACAACCAGGAGAGAGGCACTGCCAGATTCAGGCTTCTTGTGGCCATTCTGAGTTCTCTGCAGGACTGTGAACACATTCCAGCTGTGGCTGTGAGGCCCAGCTGTGCAGGACACAGCAGGAGCTGGAGCTTTTTCCCTGGTGGAAAAGGCTGGTTGTTACTCGTGGCCGCTGCTGTGGCTTTGCCCAGGGCCCCGTGATGCCACCCTGACCAGGGGATGCAGCTCCATGAGCAGATAATTACCCATGGCATGGTAAGCCCTGTTCTCCTTCACAGTCAGGAGTGCTGGGCTTACTGGAAATGATGGCAGCTCATCCCTTTGGAGAGCAGCCTGCTCCTGGCAGCACCTGAAATCCCTGGCAATGCTCAGAGAGGCCCATTAAAGCTGCATCCTAAATTCTTGTCTGTGCATCCCCTCTGCTGTGGACGGTGTCAGCTTTCTGCTGAGCTGAATATTTATCCTGCCTGGAACCCTCTAAGGCAAGGGAACCTTTAGCTCTTTGACCATTTGATGGCTTCACCTTCCTTCCTAGTTAAACCCTTTTCTTCTCCCCTTTTATACTGGATTTAACTCCTGTGAGTGAATCCAGAGTGAGTTTAAGAAAGCAGCACCACTAGTAATCATTCTCTGGGTTTGTGAATAAGATGGTGTTCAGTAAAACACGGGAGTACCTTTTGGACAGTTCCTGCTGATTTCTAATTGTATATTCAATTAATTGCTTCAGTCAGATGGGACCCATAGCAGAGATGAGTTGCATCATTTTCTGTTTATTGGAAGGAAACAATTACAGAAGCTTAATACGTTTCAAGCTAAACTCTTGCCAACAGCTTACGGAATCTTCCTTCTGCAGGAAGCTTTGTTATTGGGTGATTATCTCGATAGTAAATGAAAATTCTTCACTGAAAAAAAATGCATGGAGGAAAAGGAATTTTGATTAGAACTGCATAATCTGGAGTACTGAGCCACTGATTCGAGACTCTACTCAGATATCTCCAACCAAGATTTTGGTGTTCTGCAAAAGCACCATAATCACAACTTATTTTTTTCTTCTGTGCACGTGTTTTTATAGGAAATGCTTGAATTTTTTTTTTATAAACCCTCCATGGGCTGAAAATAAACACTTCTTCTTCAGGAGTGCAGGTTTTCTTTTTGGGTACCCATCATATGCAGAGTAAAGCTGCCCCAAGATGTGCAGTTTTCAGGAATATACTGGTTTGGAGTAGTCTGGCTGGACTCCTTTGAGCATGTGAGTTGACTGCTGCCTCCTGAGCTGTAGAATTTGGGCAGATGATACAGAGTGTGCTGCACTGACAGGAAAAAGACGGATATTTTAGCCACAGCTCTGCCTGCTTGATGTGTCCCCCTGGTGAGGGATATTCTTCATTCTGTGAGGGCCCTTCAAGGACTCTGATCCTACAGCTCAGTCATGTGCTGGCTGGTTTTAAAGGCCTGGGCTTAGCACTGAAAACTGCCAGGAGCATGGAAATGCCTGGAAATTCTGTCCTTTAGTGTATTTTCATTTGGTCACACTGCATGATTTGGCCTGTTACAAAACATATGCATAGAAATCATTTGATCTGTGTATCTGAAAGCCATCTCATCTGGGTGTGAGGCTTGCACACAGGAGGAGGTCACTGGAAGGTGACTGCCTGATGCTGCAGAGTGCAAGAACTGCTGTGCTTTTATTTCTATCAATAATGAAATCCCCATTGAGGCAATATTGGATTAGGTCAGCTTTCAATGCTCTTGAAATTCCCACTCCATGAACATTTCCAAGAATTGTTCCATGCAAAGAGGCAGAAACAGGAGACTTTTTTTTTCTTGTTCATGCACGTCACCTTGCATTGAGAATGGAACAAAGAGTCAATCAGAGCTCTTACCCTTTTCAGAGGTCTCTGGACACTCCCTGAATAATAGATAGGCACACAGTTATATAAATATAAACAAAATAGCCTGGAGTTTGTAGCTCAGGTGCTGGTTAGTATCTCAAAAAATTTCTTTCAAATCATTTAGAGGAAAAAAATTGCAAAAATTTGCATGTAAAAATGCCCCGTATTTTTTTTTCTCCTAAAATGCACTAATAACTAAAGAAACCATGTTGAGAGAGATGTGAATTTTCCCTGGTTTCCAGCTTATTCTGCACTTCTAGCTTTGTATTCAAGTCCATACTTTTGCAGAGCTTCCAATTCTACATTATCCCATGTAGTATCCATAGACTGAAAAAAAGAGTTATACTTCAAATGCAGTCAAAAGAAGAAAAAAACAAGCTCAGGACAGAGATTCAGCTTTTCTGAAATCTGTGACTGTTTATGTGCTGCCATTTAGTAGTGGTGGCCAAAGAAGTAGATAAAGATCAGAAAGGAGATAAATGAATGAAAGGACACAGTATTTCTGGTAAAGATAAAGGGGTAGAAGCATAGGTTTAAGTGCTTGGAACCCAAAGTTACTCATAGATTTTAGATCTTTATTCTTTTGCTTCTCTTTCCCTCGTTTCTTGTGGTACTGGGGTGAAACTTGCTGTGTTCACAAGTTGCTGAAAATTTTTTCTGGACTTGTATTGAAGTTTCCACTGGCTCTAAACCTAAAAAATTAACCGAGAGACAAAAACCACTTCAGGTTTATCAATATTTGTATGCAGCATTTTACATCTTCCCAGTACTAATTACTCTATTAACTCATAATTCAATGAAGGCTCTCTTATTTCCACTACTACTTATCCCAGTGTTTTGAAGTCTTTCTTCCTGTGGTGATTTCTGTTAGGTAAATGGAGATTACTTTTAGCTCAGATGTTGTGAGAATTAATTAACTCATGCTTGGGAATTAAAGTGAAAAAAAACCCCAGAAATTTTATTAAGGTTATCTGTTTTGAACAGTGAAAACAAGCAAATGAACCACCCTTTTTATCTGAGTGAGTTTATGCTATTGTGCTAAAATCCTCCCCCATTGTTAGGATCATTACCTTCAGGGAACCCCTGGATTGCAGGAAAGGGAGAAGCTGTGCATTTTTAATCAGAAATGGTTTTCTCCTCTCTGCCACACCCTGCAATTTATGAACCAGATTCACTGTTCTGACTCAGTCAAATCAATGGAATTGCCTGGATTTTAATGAGTTGACTGTTCTCAAACGTGAGGGAATTCATCCTATGAAAAATTTAAATTATTTTAAAGCACTGCCAGGTTATGATACTCAGCCAAAGTATCCTAATTCTGTAATCTATTCTGTAATCTACCAATTCTTTTTTCCTGACCAGTTCAGACCTTGAGCAGTTTATGCAGTTTGTTGGTTGCTTTTGTAAGGCAGATATCTCACTGCATTTCAAACCTCTGCTGCATGAAGGTGTCACAGATTGAAATCAAATCACGATCTATGTCACGTCCTTGTTTCATGGACGTGATCCATGGGCTGCTCCATTTGTCAGGTGTATTGGATGAGCCAGGTGGAAATGAAAAAAGGATTTTTCTACACTGGGAAGCTTCACCATTCACTGGCTGTGACTGGGAATTAGATACCCTCAGGTAATTTATTATTCTTGATGGATCTGATGTCTGTGAGTGTTTCCACTCGTCAAATAATTTTGTTAGATTTTATTGATGGAATGGGATCTTTTCCCCCTGCTTTTCGACTGCAATTCTTCATTGCTGATAGTGTTTGCAAGGAAGAAATCCTTCTTTCTTCTCTCTTGTTTTCTTAAATGACAATTTATATCTAAGGCATTATTCTAATTTCAAATGCTGGTTTTCTTAAAAAAGTCGGTCTTACTCTTTTTTTCTGTGTTCTGCACAATATTTTCTTTTCATAACAGTACTTATATTTTCAGTGATGAAATCTCAACAAATTATCTCCCTCTTCAAAAACTGAAAGATTTTCTGGCTTTCATAAACCCCAGTTTGGCTGTCAGGTGTCTTTGGGTTTTATCCTAAATTGAATGTAGTCACATTTTGAATCTTTGGTGTATCTTAGTACACTCATAGTCAATCAAGTGTCAATAAAATAGAAATTAATTTCCAAAATAGCTTTCAACTTGGAGTAGAAACAAGGAGTTTTCTCCTTAATAAGGGCCTGTAACAGCCATGGTGATACTGATGCCTTAAAGAACCTAGAAAGGAATCAACACACTTTCAAGGTAATGTTAGTATAGGAGGTAATAAATTATAAATATTAAATAAAGGCTGGTCTTCGTTGGAGGCCTCCAGGGGCAGACATGGAAAATGTCCACAAAAGGCCCCCATCCCTGAGGTGAATACAGTTTTATAAGTTTAGCAAATTAGCATAATTGACAAGAATCATCAATTAGAGACATAAGTGATAAGGCAATTTCCCCTGGCTCAACCCTCTCTGAATTCTGCCCCCCACCTTAGATGGAAACTACACTTTGTTTATAAAAATATGTCTTGAAGAGCTGCTCTCAACCTTGGTTCCTAGGGAGAACCAAGATAGGATGGGGGCCTTGGAATGTGTTTTGTTCTTCTGCCTGTCAGGGTAGGGAAGAGTATTGGAGAAACCAGCTAGAATACAATAACAGGCTGCAGAAATGCAAATATATGTGTAAGGAACACAGAGGAGGTATATGAAAGGAAAAAGGCAAAAATCAATTCGGCACCATTTCCCCCCTTTTTTAGAGATTAACAAGACTCCACCTTGTCTGGTCTCTACTCCATATTTAACCACACCCCTGTATCACAGAGCCAACTATTATTTAAAGAATAACTGCAGATATTATTATGCACAGTTCCTTTTATCCAGGCCCAGTTTGGTGACCACGGGGTGGGAGTGTCAAAGATAAATTCCAAGTTCAGTGGGCCTTTTGAAAGCTACCTGATGTAGAATTTGAGTTTGCCTTCAAATTTCAACCAAATCTTTAATGATTCTTTCACTCTGATCCACATAAGAAGAAAACTAGTGTTAATGATTTTGCAGCTAGTGAAAAATTGAGAGTCATTCTGTTTTGTAAAACTGTACCAGACAAATCATGGACTTCTTCCTGTAATGCCAAAATTGCATCTGAAATTTGCTTTTCAATATATTCAATAATCCTTACTGTGATCAAATATTATGTTTGGAATTCCAGCTCCATGGACATAGGCCCGATCTTTATCTAGGGGCAAAACTTACCAGAACTCATCTTCACATATTCAATACCACCCTGACAAATTGTTCTTATGAAGAGCTTTTGGATACGTTTTGGACTAAAACCAGGTGCAAATTTTGGGACCAAATCTGAGCCATGGTTACCAGCTGTGCATGTACCAGGCACAAAAGAACCATTTAAATCACATAATCCTGATTTGCATCAGTCTGTTTGCCAGTTGTTTCAGGAGAGAGATCTCTTAACTTTGGAGCAGTGAATTCTGGGTTCTCTGCCAGCAACCCTGGCTTCAGTGAGGGCAGTCAGGATTTTGGATGGTCCTCTCCACTCAGTTTGCAAGGGGAACTGTCCCACCATGGAACAGACCCAGTCTCCAGCCTGGAATGGATGGGCAGATGTGTCCAGTCCTGTTGGTCTGGGTAACATGAGCAATCTCTGGACCTTCTGCAAAGTGGAACTTTAAGCTAAGCCTAACCCCAAACCCCAAATAATAATAAAAAAAAAAAAAATTGGCATCAATACAAGTATTTTATATTTTCATTTTATGTCTCAAGGAAGTTACAAGGACTTCTAAACTTTTTTGTTCCTTACACATACCAGACACCTGGCTTTAACCTGTGTTAGTGCTGTTTCCATCTGGCTGTTTCTGAAAGCTCCAGAGGAAAGCAAGCAAACAAAGACACCAAGGAAATGAAAGGTGCCTCGCTGTGATGTTTTTCTGGAGTGGTACATTGCTCTGATAATGAACTGTGAAATGTAGCATGTGGATGATGATGAATGTAAAAACATGCATGTGTTTTTATTTGAATGTCGTGTCCCTGAGATGGATTATTAGTATGAGCTCTGTAGTGTAAAAATACTGAAAAAGGAAGGGAAGAGAAATGGAAAGAAGATATTTCTAGCAGGTTTTGCAGTGAACCACATCCCCTTTTGACTAATTTTCCTTCTCAGACTCAGATTTGGCAACGTGGCCCTTGCCATTAGGATGGTTATAAACAAACTGCTCTGTTCCTAAAGTTAAATCTGCTTCTTTCCAGCACTGTAAGGGACAATCTGTTTGCATTTCCAGCCCATCTGATTTATTCCCAGGTTCATGGGGCTGCCCTGGCTGGGACATCAGTCAGGCTCACTGGTGATGCTGTGCCTCGTGTTTCCTGCCCACATCCTGCATCCCACAGTCTGTCCCTGGGCCAGGAGATAAGTGACTGTGATTTGTTAGGTTCTGCTGCTTATGGAAGCAGAAGTGCAAACTAAAACTCTGTGAATTCCCCTCCATTTCTCATAGGCACAGCCACAACTTGGGGAAGTTTTGTGCTTCACCAGAACAGAAATGGGCCAGGCAAAGGTTTTTCAAAATTGTTAATTTTGCATTTACCTCACTGAGGTATTTACAGGCAGTCAGGGATTTCACAAGGCACCAATATTTGTTGTTGGAGATGCAGATGTTGAATATCTGCCCAGCCAGGGGGACCAGGGATTATCAGTGGGACTATATCTCAACTCCATGGTGTTTTACTTTGGGAACAAAATACGTTATCTGAGGGCAAGCAGCCCAGGCAGCTTCAGCTGGAAAGCTTCTGTTGGCTTCTCCCTGTAGCTGCAAGGTCCCAGCTGTCACCTTCCCTGCCCTACCCTTGTACATCTCACACCTCCTGCTTTGTAGCTGACCCTGGCTGTGAGAAGGGGCAAGGCAGTGCTCCAGGAAGTGGTGCTTGGATCTGTGGTGCTACCAAAATTAAACAGGTGTTGGGAAGGAGCTCAGTGTTTGCATAAAACAAGCTGATCTGGGACCAGTCTGGGGTTTACAGGGATGCTGGTGTGACAGCCCTGGCAGGACAGACACAAGGTTTCTCCTGGCTCTTCAGGGACTGAGCACATTTGCCATTTTTGCTCTCTCACTCCATATTCCCAAAGGAGCCATGGGATGTGGGATGTCAGTGTTAGCTGCTAAATTCTAGTACTTTCATTTGCATTCCTTCTTCTCTTGCCCAGTTTATTGAAAAAAATGTGATGGTAACGTGGTAGTTCGATGTCTTGAGGTGATTTTGAAGTAGATAAGCAGACCATTATGCCTCTGAGACTGCAGAATTCCATGGATTTGTTTCACCTCCAGTGCCCAGCGTGTAATACTTACTGTCTCATTTCTGATGTGTGTAAGCTTTACAGGCTGGATATCGTGTCCAAATGACAGGAGCACTTGGGTGAACATAACAAATCCTTGGTTTTTGGCACACTCAGGGGCAAAGGTACTTGTGTGGAGTGTGTTAAACATCCCAAAGCGTGCTATTGTTCTGAGTCTTGTGATTAGGGCTTCGATCTAATTCACTCTCCAATGTAGCAAATGTTTGCTGTCAGCCAACACTGTTACAAGGACTAAGGGAATCTCTTTCTTTGCCCTGCAATAATGTATTTTCTATGATTATGTCAGTAGAATTTGTTCATTTTTCAAGTACTGTGCAGTGCTTCTTTGAAGAATGTCCCTTTTTCAGGTGGTTTCATGGTGACTGTACCCCAAAATGTCTAGATGTCTCTCAATAGCAAAAATTGCTTTGTTATTGAATGTATTATTTATTAACAGTATCTTGTCTTTTTCTAGTTGCATTTTACAAAATGTGCCACAAGCATCTCATGTGATTTTTATAAGGAAAGTATTATTTATAATGTTTGTGCAAGTGGATGGAAATAAATAATGATTTTATAGTAGCCCATGCCTTTTTTCATAGCTGCAGTCTTAATGAGCATGATCAGAAGGGACAGGCTCATTGTTTCATTTAACTTTGATGAAGTTTTTCAAAGTTAACTATTATGTTATTCATTACTTGAAATTAATTATCTTAACAAATAAATATCGCCATTTTAAGAAATGAAAAAAGTATTTGCGGGGCTTCTTTTTCTTCTCTGTTCCTCGCTCTCTAACCCAATATGTCCAAACAATCAAGGTAATTTCCTGTTCCTCTTTACATTTGAAACCTCCCCACCTCTGTCCCCTTTAAAAACAGTGGAGGATAAAGGGTCAGGTGATCCTGGCCCCTGCAGGGTCAGTTGGAGTAGGGTTCCTCAGCCTGGAGGTACCAAAAAGCAAACATCTGTTTTCTTTTTATTGGAAGGATCATCCATAGCAAAGGTGGTCTCTGCTGAGGTAAGAGGGGACGACAGATGCTCCCTTTCCTTTGGCTGTGATGGTTCTTTTTCCAAAGCCTGTGTTTCAGGATGAGTTAGAGACCATTTAACTTCCAGTTTACTCTGGAGTGGGCAATATAAATTGCTGAAGCCAGTGAAAGATAATATCCCAGTGATTATGTTTATGCTAGAAATCCCCAAGTTATGCCTTACCTTTCCCTGGCTCTCACACATTTATTTCCTTTCTCTAAATGCATGTTCCTACACAGTGATTAAATGAGAGTCCCTCATTCTTCTCAGTTAATTTTTCTTAGGTTCTTTGAATCATCTCCATCAAGGTCACTCTCCAGATTTCTTCTTGTGAGGGTGAGATGTCAGTGAGGGCTCAGAAAATGAGAACTCCCTGCCTCTGACAGCATCTGCCAGGGGAGCTCTGCATGGGTGGAAACCTCTGTGCAGGATCTGTCCGTGGGTGCTTCTGTGTGGAGGCAGAATTGCCTTGGAAGGTGGGAAACCCACTCAAACATCAAAGTGCTTGAAGCTACATTGCACCTTGAGCTGCTGAAGTGCTCCTTGGAAGTGATGTCTTGCAGTTTTTCCTTCTGGAAAGGAATCCTTCCTTAGTTACACCACTGATCCCAGGTATTTTTGTTTGGCCCTGTGCCTCTTCTTCCTAACCCTGTAACCTTGATACACTGATATTCATTCCTTGTATGGAAATGTCCTATGAAAGGGCAAGATGTTGTCAGTACCAGAGCCTTAGAATTCCTCCTGTCTGGCTTTGACAGGAGATGCTTGAATGTCACAGGGAAGGTCATGGCTGGGACAAGAGAAGCACATCCAATGCAGAAAATTCCCTTGGTATATCTGATGTTTTTTCTGATAAGATTTCTGATAAGAGATTTTTAAGAAAGAATGTTAGGACTCAACTACTTTCCATGAAAAGGTCTGCATGGGCCCCTTTTGTAAAGAACAAAAAAAACTAATTTAATTATCCTGAAAGATACTGGGAGGTGGAATCATTGGCTCTGGTCCAGTCTGCTACAGACTCCTTTTATTTTGTAGGCATTTAACAGGGGTAAGGTTGTAATATAATTTAGACCCTGTCCTTGTCTCAAAGATTTTGATCCAATTCTCCAAAAGACCACCATAGGATTTTCAGTATTTTGCTGTCAGTTCATCCACTTTGTATTTTTCCTATATTATGTACCCATAACTGAGCAAATAAACAGGGTTTTCTTAACCAGTACCAGCAATGCATAGATCTTAAAAAATGGTTAAAAAAAATCAAGTACCTGTGTATACTGCCAAAGAAAAAGTCAATGTCACTAAAAAAAAAAAAAAGATTTTAGATCGTTTTCAGGCAGGATTTATGCATCAGTTTCTGGGAGCTTTGTATTCACTATTTAAAATTACACGTGGTGATACTTGCAGATCTACCTGTTGAAATTAATCTCTACCTATGTTATTATGCAAAAATGTTTCATAAGACATAGAATACTTTCCCAAAAAGGGAATGTTTTTGTACTGTGTTATGCAGGCTTACTACCAAAAACCATTACAGATGATGAGGAAAAGCTATTCAGAATCCCTGTTTTAATAATTATCTGCCATGATACTAAAAATAAAATACAACTGTGTATGCTGAATTACCATCAGACTCTGTGTGGTGTTTAAATTTAAAAATCAGTATTCTAAAATAAAACAAAGTACTTGAAAATCAAGTGTGTGTAAGATTTTCCAGTAAGGAGATGAAACTGAAAATATGCAAGTGAGAGAAAAGACAAAGTTCAAAATAGTTCAGCTGCATTCTCTGGAAACAGCCCCGTGCCATAACGGAGCATTTTTATCTTGACTTAATATGTTTTTCAGAGTCCCTTTTAGAATCTAGATCTCCCAAAAGTTGTTTCAGTCAGGTTATTAAAATTAAGATTTCATTTGAAGGCTTGAGCAGTTCAGAATAGCAATTTGACATAAACTTCATAACCCATCCATGGTAGATCAGGTGCTTTTGGTTTCCTCACACTCCCCATCTCCACATCCACCACTCACTGCCTTTGGGACACCAGCTGGCTGCTAACAAATGCTCAGTGAGAGAAACCACCTTTGGTGACACATCAGGCATGTCTGGGGATGGGGAAAGTGTGACAAAATCATGACAACGAAAGGAATCACGAGTGACAGCACCATGGCCTTGGGTCCATGAAATGACACGGCACTGGGGGCTTAGGTTGCACGTGGCCTGTCAGCTGTGGTTTGGCTGTGGAATTATCAACTGTCAGGATGGATAATTGTTGGGGTTATCAGGTGTCCCCAGAGCTCGTGTCTAACAGGAAAATGGCAAGTGTGACATTTTTTATGAGGGACAGTGCTTGTGGCAAGAGGGCTTGGCAGGGCAGCAAGCTGGGTGTCAACAGTGTGGACTTGCCATGGTCAGTGACATGCTCAGGTCATGTGGTGTGGCCAGGAGGCTGACACAGAGAATTTTCCCATGTGGACTAATTGAATCAACATCTGGAATCCCACATCTGATGTTGGGGTAGGGTGAGATGGCCTTTAACAGTCCCTTCCAGCCCAAACTATGATTCTTCCAACTGTGATTCTTCCAGCTGTGAGCACTTCCTTTGGTCCCATTGCCCTGCCAGCTTGGGAACAAGTGACATGGTGAGGCTGCTGCTGCCTTCACTGGGGCTGTTCAATAGCCCAGGGACCTCACTGTTGGCTTTTCCAAGTCCAGATGTTCTGACTGACACGGAGGAGGACAGCCAGGCAGCCTTGGGGGTGTGTGTGTCCTCAGCTGGTGGGACAGTGGGAGGGTGGCTGGAAATGGGAGGCTGGAGCACCTCCCTTCATGTTTCTGTGGAATTGGGTCATGGTGGGTGAGGGCTGGTTTCCCTTTGCCTTCCAGATGCCTTCCTGCTCCCACCTGCTCTGGCCAAGCCCTCTCACAACTTTCACCTTCCCCAATTTTTTGAGTACTTCACATTTCTTCTTCCATTTCATCTCCTACCTTTTGCTCCTTTTCTAGTCCCCAGACTTCCCTTTTTTTTTGTGGTGTTCCCTGCCCACTCCTCCCACTCTGAGGGATTCTCTAAGCCCTGAACTTGTTCCCACTCGGATCCCTGGAGGCATTGCTAAAACTGCTGCTCCACATTAAAGACATTTGACAGACTGAGGCAGATGCTGTAGAGAAAAATTCCACAAAAGTAGCCTGGAGGAAGCAAATACTTTTTCATCAGTGCATATTTTGATGATCTGAACTCTAGAAAGCTCATGGCAACCACACTGAATATAAAAGATGTATAAATAACTATTTATTGCAGGTTGAAAGAAGAGATTCCTGTTTGGCAAAAAAAAAAAAAAAAACAACTTCAAAAGAGGAAAATGAGTACAGAAAACCAATACTGCTGAAAAAGTGCTTTTGAAGATGATGCCAGCATCATCCTTCTGGCAAGTACTGGTATCCATCCATAATTCAGATGGATATTACCTACTGCCTAAGCCCGTTATGAAACTTAATTTTTATAAAAGCATGTGCAGTTCTGAGTTCATAGATCCCCATGGCTTAATTCTGCAAACCCTCCTGGCACCAGGCAGGGCTCAAAACAGATGTACCTAGAAAATGGAAACAAATATTATGCAAGCCCTTCCACAAATATCTGGCACAGGCTGGTCATGTTCAGGGTTTACTGACAGCAACACAAACCCGTGGAACAGGGTGGGATTGCTGATCTAAAGTACTCTGTGCAATAAAAGAAGCTTTGTAAATTAAAATTATTGTTGTTTGGTATCACAGCTGATGTCTGTGACCTTGTGTGTGTCAAAGATCATCTGGTCCAATCTTTCTTCATTAAAGCACAGCCAAGACAAGATGGCCCAGCCCCTGTCCTGGTGAATCTTTCACATGTTCAGTGTTGATGAATCCACCACTTCCCTGGGCACATAGCTCCAAAGGCTGATTGTTCTATCTGTGAATAAGTTTCCTCTTGTGTCTAATCAGAATCTCCACACATGTAAATTGTCCTCAGTGCCCCTCATGTTTTCCATGTGACTCCTTGTAAAAAGGGAGCCTCCATCTTCTTTGTATCCATCCTTTAAATACTGGAATCTGGTCCTAAGGCCCTAAGCATTCTTCTCTCCAGCCTGTAGAAATGCATTTCTCTCAGCCTGTCCTCATACAGCAGCTTCCCATTCCTTTGATCATCTCTGTGCCCTGCTCTGGACCCTCTCCAGACTGTCCACATTGTTTCTGTGTAGTGGGAACTAAAATTGGACATGGTATTCCAGGCATGGCCTGACAAACGCTGAGTGGGACAATGACTTCTTTATCTCTGCTGCTCGTGTCCTTGTTGATGCAACTTAGCCTCCTGTCAGCTTTTTTTTTGCTTGTTCTCCACCAGGATCCAGCATAAAATTGATAGTGGGATAGATTTGATTAGTAGATAAAGTTTGGGAAGGTATCTGCACTGCAGGGAATTGAGTTAGAGGGGATGCAAACAGAAAAGAGTTCTGCAAGCCCACTAACTAAAGCTGGTTGCCTCTTGTATCCATTTTTTTGGTCTCAGCTGGCTGATTTTCTGGATTAGAATACTCTGTGTTTGGTTCAAGTTCAAACAAGGTAATAGTTTCTTTTTCAATTGTTGAATAACTGAGTAACAAGGGATGGGGCTTTGGACAGGTTCATGTCACTGGTCCATTCCACAGAGCAAGAGCCTTGTGTGGACATTGCATCAGCAGTGCTCTGCCAGGATGGAAACAATTCAGGCAAGATCTTTAGATCTGTGCTTCTTTTCTTCTTTTTGTTTTCTTTATATCCTCTTTTAAAAGTACATTATCAAACCTGCCTGCTATATGTGGATGTGCACATATATTTTTCCTTTATAATGGACCATTAATTATTCCTTAATAATAGGACCAGCTACGTTGGTGGAAATGTTCCCCACATGAAGGAATAGGTTCCTCTTTTTCCAGTTTGATTACAGAGCAGAGCATTTACAATTTCATAACTTGCCAGAAAATATTTTCCTCTTCCCTTCTGCTTCTCATTAAGAAATGATTGTTGAAGTCTGTCTCAAGACATAAAGTGATTACAAGGAATGTGTTCGTGTTTTAATCCATTTTCAATAGTTCATAAGCCTATTGCCATGCAATTAATGAAACAGAATATGAACCAGATTTGTCTTATTTCAGACGGATGTGTAAGGGGAAAAGTTCAGTTCTGTGTTAAAGAAACTTGTGGGCAGATGATCTGAATTTAAAGGGAAGAGTAGCAGGATTTCTAGAAAAATTACAGGATTAATAAAAGTGTAAGATGAGTTCAAGCTCAGTTCACTAAAAATCTCAAGGAGAAAGAATTAGAAACTCTATTTCAGTTTGACTTGAGAAGAGCAGAAATAAAACTGCCCAGAAATAAATATTGAAAATTTTTGCTAGTAGTATACATTTCTGTTTAAATTGTTGGGAATTATCAACATTCCTGCAAGCCTTTAATATTCCTGACAGACTAAGGTTATTGTTCATAAATATATTCACCCATTCAAAGACAGACTTCCAGAGGAAGATTAAATTGTACTCAAGTGCTACCTGAGCAGCACTGGAGAAGCACATCTGAAATAGAAATCCTTAGGAGAGTTTAGAACTGGAAGTTACTGATACTCTCTAGACGTCTCCTTTTTCAGATGTGAGAATCTGAATGCTAAATACAGATAATAATCTTGACTTTTTGTTATGACAACAAAAGATTACGGTCTGGATTTTCAAATGCAACCAGTGGTAGTTTAGTTAAATTCTGGGAAGTTCCCAAATTCAGCCTGGGGCATTTCTGGGTCTTGGTTTTCAGCAATTGTCTGCTTTACACCTTTTAGGAACAGAGCTGCTCTTGGACAGGCTCTTAAACTTGCAAAAACTGATCCTTGCAAGCTTACTAAAAACACAGCTGGCTCTGGAGATGACTTTTTGTTTTGATTTCCTGAAAGAAGTAAATATCCCTTGCAGGGCTCTTCTGTTGCTGGGTAAACCAGCAAACACAGGGGTCTAGGAGGGCAAATCCCATGGAAGTGTTTAATGGTACCATCATTCACAGCTATTGACACTGCCTGACATCTGAATGCTGGTGGGGGGGAGTTTGTTTGGCACTCCGAGGGCCATGCACAAAGCTTTTTGTCTGATCACCTGTGAGGCTGTTTAGTGTCTGGTAATGAGTTGATGGCAGCAGAGAGAGCCTTCACTTCAGCAGGAGGAGATGGGTCTAAGTGCAGTGTAGCACTCCTGGTGTTTTGGGCTGTACTCTGTGGATTCCCATGCTGGAGAAATGAGGATGAGTTATGATCCACGATTTGTCACTGCCAGAGATTTTATGGCTGCAACCCTTCCAGTAAACTCCTCAGTGCCTGGGCTGGCTCCCAGGCACAGAAACACAGCCACTTATACAGGGAAGTTGTCATGCCTTTGCCACCTGGGGGTCTCCCAGATGTTTTCCAGGCACAGTTTAGAATTTAGGATAACCCAGGGACCATTCTCAAAAGCACTTTTTGTGCCAGGCTCTTGTTTTGGACTAAAGTTTATGTTAATTATAGAGGTGGGCAAGACTGGCTCAAGGGAATCACTGGGCATAATTTATTGGTAGAGGTGTAGTCTCTGGGTCCATCTGTTCAAAGAAGGTTTTAGCAATGGATAATACCTTTAGCTTTGCAAATGTGAAGAAGCTTGTTGTCAGTAGCTGTGGTAGACAAAAGTGAACCAAAAGCATCTGCAAAGCTCTCATAGTCTTCTGGATCTGGACTTTGAACAAGGCCATTTATAAAATGAGGTGAAGTAGTTTGGGGTCTGTGTGCAAGGAAGAAGCAATAAAAAAACTGGTTGGAGTTTTCTTATTTTTAGTTTCTAAGACTGACTTTTGACACCCCCATGGTAAGATGTGGAGCACCACAATTATCAGCCATGAGGGCTGGATTTGCACAGGTGGAAGCCCAGACTCCCAAGCATGGACTTCTCATGACTTGTGGGCTTTCTCTTTATAGAAGATGAAGAATATCCTCTACCTCAAATCAAAAAAACCCATTGGTACTATGGTCTGTGGTATATCATAGGATCACAGAATCATAGAATGGGTTGGGTTGGAAGGGACCTAAAAGATCATCTTGTTCCAACCCCCTGACACAGGCAGAGACACCTTCCTCTAATCCAGGGTGCTCAGAGCCCCATCCAGCCTGACCTTGAACACTTCCAGGATGGGGTATCCACAACTTCCCTGGGCAACATGTTCCAGTGACTCATCACCCTCACAAGAAGAATTTCCTCCTAATATCCAAACTAAACCTACTCTCATTTTGAAGCCATTCCCCTTGCCCTGTCACTCCAGACTCTGGAACCAGTCTCTCTCCATCTTCCTTGCAGGCTCCCTTCAGGCACATCCCTACCCCTTGGTTTTGGCAGGTCTCTCAACAGCAGTGTTAGAGCTGACAGAATGCAGAAAGATTCCTTGCTGGGAGCTGGGTGCACTGCAGCAGGCTCAGCCCCCTTGCCTCTGTGCACATCAGGCCATTGGGAGCTCCAGGGGAATTAGGGACAAGGTGGAGAGATCCTTCTCTGTGCTTCCTGCTCTTCTTCCTCAGACTGGGCATGAAGAACAGTACCTGGATTCACTTAGCTTGAGGTGAGTCAGTCAGAGCTTATCCACATCCCCCTGCCTTACCCATGTGAGAAACCAAGAGATTTTAGCAGCTTTGAAACATCCTGCTCCAGGACAGGACAGGAACTGCAGCTTGGGACTGGCTCAAATGCAGAGAAGATCTTGTGCTGGGGATTGTTTCCTAATGACTGGCTTGGAAATGTCAAACTGTTGAAAACAGCACATAAATTTGAGTTCCTCTGAAATATTTTTTGCAAAACAGAGTAAAACGTGTTGCAGAAAGTTCTATTCCCATCAGGGGAAAATCCATGGAAGTGAATTAGTGAATTATTTTTCTTGATTTTAGCAAACTTTTAAGGAAGTGAAAGAAAAGCTGAAAACTCCCTGCACTCATTTTCTCTCTTAGTCACACTGCTGTGCAGCCAAGATGATCAGTCTTTATCTATCTTTGATTTAGTTTGACACTTTGCAGCTTATCTTTTATGTAGACAGCTCTCTTTAATTTTTGGTTTACTATTTTTTTTTCCTCTTTTTATCTATTCCAGGCACAGCTTATATTTCTTTTTCTCTCTCTTCTGCTAAAATGCCAGGACAGCAGCCCTGGAGTGCTGAGAAGCTGAGGTTGTCCACTGCTGTTCTGTTCATACCATCCCATGTCATGACTGTTCAGCTGTGGTTACTACAGGGATGATTTATTTTATGACCAAAATTGCAATTTCCCTCCTTCTAGTTCCTAAATTAGTTGCCACCTTTAATGAAGTTAAACGGTTCCTAGCATAAAAATAAAATATCTCCACATCTCCTCACCTCCAGGTTACCCTCAGCTGGATTTCCCTGTGGCTGTGCTGCTCCCAAGGAAACACTGCCCTCCCATGTTGCAGCTGGGATGAGTTTTGCTGATCTGAAGCCAAACCCTGCTGTTGTGCTCAGCCAGGTCTTTTTTAAATTATTATTTTCAGCTGTTTAGAGCACAGACTGGGTGAAAAGTGTCCGGATTCTGTTCCAAGCTGGCAAGCCCTGTCACAGCTCTTGGGGTGTGCCAGCTACTCTGTTCTCACATCAGAGCAGTGTAGATCTTTGCCAGGGTGAGCAGAGCTTTGAGGGGAGCATTTGCCAACACCAGCATCTTCTGCCAGCGAAAAACACCTCACATGGGACTGTGGAAGGCACAGAAGAGGGTGAATTGGAGCAACCTGCCTTTGTCCTGAAGAAGTCCCAAAATGCACGTGTGTGAGTGGCAGGGTTTTGTTCTTTAAAGGGCAATTAAGGCTTTGTGATTTCTTCCTTGGGCTGGCAGAAGGGGAGAAAACAATGGTAAAAGCTTTATTTTGGTGTAGCCCCAATATAGATGAGTGAAATCAAAACTACCCCCAGGTCCAGATTTTGGTTACTGTTGGCTATTGCAAGGTTACTCTGATGAGACTGAAGTTTTATCTCTCTCACAGGAGCTGTGGAATAGAATCCACACAGTAACAGCTTTCTGAAGCATTTATTCCACTCTCCCCTCTAAAAGTGGTTCTAAATATGTGACAGTTGCCATAGAGGAGCCTTCTGAAGGCAGTCAGGGATCCCAGGGCTTGTTTTGTTGGCTTTCTATGAGCAGAAAAGTATTCTGTGTCCTCCTCACGTTATCTGTGTGTGGTAAGCACAACACAGGCAAAGAGAATCACAGAATCATGGAATGGCCTGGGTGGAAAGGGACCTTAAAGATCATCCCTACCCCTGCCATGGACTGGTAGGATTAGAGGAGCACCTAGTTCTTGGTTTCTAACAAACAGGGATAGATATTACTGGCTACATGCCCTACCTCCACATGCTCTGCTCTGTAGCCAAGAGACAGCTTTCAAGAGGATAAATTTTTACAGCTCCCTAGGGGCTTGACACTCATCTCTTTTCTCCCTGACTTCCCTTATTCCTCACTTCTTTTTCTACCTCAAGACCTAAGATGGAGAGGAGTTTTTGTTGGTTTCATTTCCAGACTAATTTGACACATGTATTTTATCTTGTATGATAATACAATCTCCCACACAGGTGCTTGAATCTCTTCTGGTTCTTCGTGTGCTGTTTGGAAAGAAATCTGAGGGAAAGTAAGGCAGTCCCCTGACTCTCATCCTGAAATTCAGGTGTTGGCATAGAGGGTTTTCTCCAACAGCCCTCCACCATCTCTACTGTCAATGTTTTCCTGAGATGTATGAGGTCTGGACTCCCTTTTTGCTCCTTACAGCAGTTAGCAAAGAGTTGCCATAGTTATGCCAAGTGACATTTTTCCAGCCTCACAGGTTGTTCCACAGGGATGTGATATCTCCCCTTTTCCCACTGCCAGTGCCAGAATCTGCTGCTCTCAGCCTGCACATTCCTGTGTGGCTACACCAGCAGAAGTATCTGTAGACCTACAATCATCATGCCCTTGCTGCCTCATTGAATTTAAATGCAAGCTCCTCAAGACTGCCTGCAGAATGTTTGTAATACTTTAACAACTCCCAGATTGTTCTTCTCATCTTCTCCTTTTTCACATTCTTGAAATGTGGGCAGCAAAGAAGCTTGTAATATTCCCAAAGCATTTGTACCAGTATTAATGCAGAATTAATAGAGTAGGAACAATCACTGTCTGCATTTTATCCTGACAGTAGGCTAGAATTTAATTACATCAGTTCAGGAAGAAGTTTTGATTTCTTTCCTTCTTAATATGGTTTACAATTATTTTTTTTATATGGTGATAGCCTAATATTCTCATGGATTTCATATGTCATATCAGCTGTAATGGGTATGTTTGGAGTGCAGCATTTTTCCACAGATTAAGCCTAGGCTTAAAACCTCATCAAAATACTAAGCAAAAATATAGACCCTTGATCTGAGCAGGTTTCTTTTTCAATTTAAATTTCGGTTTGGTTTGTGAAGTCACAGTAGTTGCACATTTCAAAGCAGCACAATAAGTTCTATGTGCTTTTAGGATCTATTGGACATTCTGACCCAGGATTTCTATGTTCACACACACAGAGTCATGGTGTATTCATTTAATCAGTGATGAAACAAAAAGGCACATTTTGACTTAGTTCATTTGATTGTCCCCATGGGGAACATTTGGCTATCACCTTTTGGCTAATCAAGCTCTATTCAGTGCTCCCTCTTTTCCATGTAGTGTGAACCTTAATGGAAAACCCATAATTTATGGAGCAATTAGTCAGCTGGGCAAGACTGACTGTGGGGATAATCAAAACCAGGGAACTTTTTCAGCTGTCAAACTGTTGACAGCAATTGTATAAATGGGTAAATTACAATTCTTTTGGTAATTCATGTTAGTCTGGCCTAGAGCAATGCAGATGTTTTGCTGTTGTGCAAAGCAAACACTGGAGATGTGAACAACAGGCACAAATTAATTGTAATTTCAAGTGGAAAACATTCTTGGGAAACATATCAAACATTTAACTAACACTACTCAACAAACTTGAAATTCCCCATGCTGGTGTTAGTCCCACTGCATATGCAGTAATTCTAATAAAATGTTGTTCTTCCAAATCACATTTTCCAAATCAGAAAAATGCTTATGAAAGCTCTTCCTTAGGGAGAGTGTAGCATCAGCATTTCATGAATTTACATGTCAGGGGAAAACATCCAGGACTGAAGGAAAACGGACCTGTTGGTTCAGATGGTTTTAGCTCAGCTGATTCAGGAGAAAACCTGCAGCCAATCTGTCTTTGTTTTCATGGACAAACATAAATTCATCAAGAATTAGCCACTCATCATTTCACAATTAAAAATGAAACTGAAGGTCTGGTAGTCAGGGAGGAAATTGCAGTTGACTGTCAGAAGTCTTCTTCACATCTCTGGTAGCTGAATATTTTGGGAAGATGAAAAGTACACCTGCTGGAGTGCAGCAAGACAGAGTGTGCGGGAGTGGGCTGGCATGGATCATAAGGAATCCAGGATGCTTCAGTGGGGACCCGAGCCAGAGGATAGAAATATAATCTGGTGACATTGCTTTCAGATTAAAAAAATATCATAAAAAAACCCCATCTATGACCATTTCCCCATTGCTTTTTCTCTTTCCTCTCCATGGTGAGATCTTGCACCACCTCTTTAGTACTTCCCTGTGAAAAACCTCATGAGGAGTTTCCTTACACACCCTCCCCTTCAAAGACACATTTGATGCTCTTTGGTATCACTTTTCCTGAGTTCTTGTGCTCCTAAAAGACAATTCCAGCACAATAGTGCTTCTCTTTATTAATGTTATTCAGCTTGTGTGGAGCCTTGCTCTCCTGGGGATGGCTGAACACCTGCCTGCCCATGGGAAGCAGTGAATTAATTCCTTGTTTTGCTTTGCTTCTGTGCACAGCTTTTGCTTTACCCATTTCACTGCCTTTATCTCAACCCATAGGTTTTCTCACTTTTACTCTTCCAATTCTCTCCCTGATCCCACTGATGGGGGAATGAACATGTGGCTCTGTGGGGTTTAATTGCCAGTTGGGATTAAACCTAAACCATGAAACAATTGCTGAGATAATTTCTTCTTTCTTTAGAAACTGTGATAAAAATATGACTGATGAGTTTTTGTCCCCCTAATCTCCTGTTCCTGTCTGTATGGACCTCATTTAGAGTCCCAGCAAGCTTTTCAGGTGGAATAGCTCCACATTGCTCCCAAATCCCCACACTGCTTTCTTTTGGCAACTTCATTGTTCATTTGGCCACAGCTGAAGGCAAGCTGTGGCAGGACCTGTGTGCCAAATTCATTTTGACTGGGAGACCCGGTGCATTTTCAGTATTGCTGGGGCTTCTTGGAGAAGGAACAGGTGAGGTGACACATGATGAAGTAGAGATGAGATAGCAATAGGTGGGATCCGTGTGTTGCTGATGTGTCCTTGGTGTAAAGGCAGAGCTGAAATGGGATATGGAATCAGCAAGTAAAAATAACCCCCTGGATAGACACTGTGCCACCCTTATGATCAGTGTGTTCCTTTGCAAGAAGCAGCTTTTTCTAAAATAGGAGTAATGATTCAATTACTCTGACACCAAACTATGAGTTGTCTCCTAAACCAAATTAAAGCAAGAGAAGAGAGATATCTAATTATTAAGCATATAAATCTTGCTTTCAACAGCCCAGATTTGCATTACAGTGCATTACAGGCTGTAAGCTGTAGGTCTAATTTAGTGATAGAACAAACTGCTGAAAAGAAAAAAATTACAAAACAGATGAATCATTCTCACTGTAGGAATGTATATTGAATGTTACAGTGAAATTATTGCTTTATCTTAATTATTTTGATTTAACAAAAAAATTTAAATCTTCCAAGCTATATTATGCAAGTTTAAGCAATAGGGATTTGAGCTGCAGAAGTGTGAGAAATTTATTGTTATTTTTTAAAACTTTCCTAAGACTTAGAGCAGGTGGAATATAATAACTGTGTCTAATTTATGCATATTTATTTAGCTTTAAGCACCTTCATGGTTCCTGGTTTCATAACCTCCCTTGGCTCCTTATTCTACTAGTTATAAAAATTCTCCTTGTTTAAGCTAAATTTTTGTGACTGCTGTTTAAGCTCATTAATGCTTCCTCTATCTTCAGTGCTAATGAGAACATTTTTTATCCTGGTTATCTTTAGAGCATCTTTTTGACCATTAATAAGATGTTAATGTTTTCTCTGCTGAAAATCATCCATCACAGGCATTGCTGGGCCTTTTCCAGGTACTTTGTTTTTCTACCTGGAGTCTTTGTCTCTCTTCAAGCAAAGTGCCCAGATTGTAAGTGCCATATTCCTGAATGGAAACCAGCCTGTGCCATGGAGAAATATCTCCTGCCCTGGGCTCTGCTGGGCACAGTCCTTGGGTCCTCAGATGACATTGTGAACCTGCCCACATTTATCCACTGGGATCATGAAATCCTACCCTGGTACAGTTTGCCACCTGCTGACTAGAATATGCTTAATATATGATTTGTTTGACTCATGGGTATTGATTATTTGTAGATTTTGTCCAGTGCTCAAGGACATAAATCAGATTATCTTTAATCACATGAGAAAGGGGGAGCTGTGCTTTCCACCAGTGAAATACCTGGGAGTGAGAACCTCTGCATGGTCCTTGTGAGGACCCTCAGGAGTGTCCTGGGGACCTGGCATGGGACTCTTTGGAGAACAGGCAGGAGAATCATGGAACCATTAAGGTGGGAAAAAGAAGAATCTTGGGAAAAGACCTTCAAGACCATCTCATCCAGCTTTTGGTAAATCACCACCTTGTCAACCAGACCCGAGCACTGAGTGCCTTGTCCAGTCATTTCCTGAACATCTCCAGGGATGGTGACTCCCAAACTCCCCTGGGCAGCCCTTGCCAGTGCTTGACAGCCCTTTCCATGAAGAAATCACAAGGAGGACACAGGAGGGGAGCATCTGATGCAGACTTACAGCAGCTGGTAGAGTGCACATCATCCACCTGGAAAAACAGGAACCATGACACAAAATACCATTTCTAGAACAGGCTGTGATTAGGAAAGCTTTGCTTTGTTTTGAGGAGTAAGGTGGTATGAAAATACAGAGGTTTTGCAAATCCACACTGTGAGCCATGTTTCCATTGTATCATTTGTCCTTTATCTTCAGGTATTTACACAAACCAAAGATTTTGGACAATGTCTGTACCTTTTTGTGCATTACGCATTTTAGGTTCATGCTACATGTCTTAATCATGCTGTTTAATATTTATATTTTTTTATGTTAAATGTTGATTTGCAAGGGCAAAGAGAGCAGTCAGGCATTTAGCACCTATTGCAAACTAACAGGTGCCTAATTCACACCTTTCCTTTAAAGGACTCCTCTCTTAATTACTATCACAGTGCTTGGTAATCCTGGGACAAAGCTTCTGTTCATTAAAGGATAAACCAGGATGATAAATCCTCACTCTGCTGGGCAGCCAAACGTGTCTGGTTTTGGAGTAGGACTCTTCAGATATGCCCTTACTTGCAGCTCTGCTAATAACCTGCTACAGGGCACCAGGGAAGTCACATTCCCCTCCCACTGCCATCTGGGAATGGGCTCCTGATGAAGGAACAGCTAATATCAATATTGTGACATTAATCTCTCTGAGTTCTGCAGATAACAAGTGCTAGTGAAAATTTAGCAGCTTTTAGGGTTATTAGTTTTCCTCACCACAGGTTTTTCACTGGTTTTGCAGTTATTTAAGAAGCAAGGTTACCTGGAGGAACTAGGTGTATGTGGAAGAAGAAAATAAACTGCCCTGTTTTTATTTTTTATCTCACAATTTCCCATGTCACTGCTGGATCAACAGGAACAACAGTAAAAGAGATTTTCTGAAGTGGTTGAGAAATAAGAGTATGTCCATAACTTGGACACAAGTTGCAACAAACCTTGTTCCAGATTGAAAAAAGGAAGGGGTGGAGACACAGCTAAAAATCTGAAGGCAGGAAATGTTTTGAACAGAGCAGGTTTTGAAGCCTCCCTTTGATCAGTGATACTGTCTTCATTTCTGTGCTCTGTATGCCCCCAAAAGGCTGTGGGCTCATGATCTGGAAGTGGAGCTGCTCTGCCTTTCATGCTTGCTCTGATTTTTTTCTCTCTTTTAAGTTTCTAGATAACATTTCAATAAATTTTTGTTGAATTTCAAAGGCTTTTGACACCTTTTGGAGAGGTCACTTCGGGTAAGTTCAATGTACAGCTGATTCCAAGTGTGTCACGGCCCCAGAAAAACACTTTCCCCCAGACTGTCCTTCTCCTCTTCTTAGATTGTAACTGTTCTCCTGGATTTACCCTGGGAACATCCAAACCCGTGTAACTGCTTGTGGTTTCCTGACATGCCAGAAAACAGGGCTAGGAAAAACTGGAAATCCAGCTTCCCAAAGGAAGTTTCATTTAGACAGAACTGTGAGAAAGGAGAGAGAGAAGAAAAATCTGTAATACCAAGCCACACACACACACACCCATCATGTTCACATCCTTGCTGTTCCAAGTGACTGTTTCCTAGGATCTTTCAAAGCATCAGGCTTCTGATGATGGATCATTTTGTACTAATGGTGACATTACCTGATGAGAGAAAACACTGCTGAAACTGTTCCTTGACATTTAGCAGTGGCTGATAAACAGGATTTAAAAAGATGGTGTGAAACACTGCTTGCATTCAGTGTGATAATCACAAGTGGGAGTCTGATCTCTCTTCCTTTAAGTCAATGAGAACGCTGTGAGTAACTTTTTAACTCTAAGCTGTATTTTAACAGAATAGCAAGGTATTTCAATACTGTTTGTAGTGCTTTGCTTCAGACCTCACACCTGAAAAAGAAAGCATCCAGTGGGAGCTGGGAATTAAAAAACTTCCAGTAGGGTCTCATTATGTTTTGAATAAGTGCCCAACACCCTTCCTTCCTGTATATTTGAACATGCCTCCTTTTTCATAGGTTGCAGGGCTTTTTGCCTCCAAGAATTTCACATCGCTGTTGCTTTCTGTTTCTTTTTTCTTTTGACTTAAGTGGCATTGACAACTGTGCCAACAAAACAGAACATTCAGGAAATTCAGGAATTCAGGACAGAATCGATTTAAAGAGGTTCATATGAGTATAACCTGAGAAGGGAAAAATGGAATAAAAGAGTCATGTGAGGGTCCCTGGCAGGTTTTTGGTGGGGAAGAGTGAGATGGTGGCCCCTGTTTTGAGGTCCATGGCAGCTGGTCCTGGGCTCTGCTTCCCCCAAAACAGGCTCAGCCCAGCCTCTTCTTCCTCTGTGGAATCCTGAGGAACTGGGAAGGGGAGCTGACATGTGGCTTTGGGTCCCACCACAGCATTGAGGTGGCACTTGTGCAGGTCTGCTTTTTGTTTTTCTTTCTTTTTTGGTGTTGTTTGGTTGGTTTGGTGGTGGTTTTCGTTTGTTTGGGTTTTTTTTCTTTTCTTTTTTTTTTTTTTTTTTGTTTGTTTGGTTTTGGGTTTTTTTTTGTTTTATTTTTTGTTATTTGTTTTTTTATTTTTTGTTTTTGTTTTTTATTTTTTGTTTTTGTTTTCTATTTTTTGTTTTTGTTTTTTAATTTAATTTGAGAGTTCTGTTGTTGCTGCTTTTAATGAAAACACCAAGATATTCAATGTTTTCCATGGGAAACAAAAATCTCTTTGTTTGTCTGCTACTGAGCTTTCTTAATTATTTAAGATAGAAGCTCCTCATTATTGAGCTTCCAGTTTTTTTCCATCACATTGCACCATTGAAAGGGTTGTGTAATATTAATAGATGCTTTACATAACATTTCTGAAATCCTGAAATCAGGCATATTTTATAGACGCCACAGGAGGTTTCAGTAGCTCTAATAAATAATGCTAATGGTGACCTGGAAAAATATACTCTTTAGGAAATTTTCTAATTCCCAGCTGTTTTCAAAAATCGTGGTAGCACAGATTGTGTGTTTATTATGTACTTTGAATAAGTTATCACTTATAAAAGCTGTTCATCATCTTTATTTCTGATGCTACCTATAGATTTTATTGCTTTTCGAGCTAAGCCATTTACGTACTGATTTTATATTCATAGAGAACTAACTGGAGTATGTCATGAAGGCCAAGAAAGTCTTTTTAGATGATGAATATACTGATACTTGCAACTGATGATGTGTGAAGCTACAGAGTTGACACCAAACTCAAACCAGCTCGAGTTAATCTTCCCTTTGTAGCCATTTACTCAGACTAAGTGAAAAGGGTATTGCAAACATCACTGAAAGAAGACAAAATAGAAGAATATGTGGATGTTGGATGCATACAAACAGAAATGGAAGATTCTTGATTGTCATTTTGTCATCAGCTGTCTGTGAGAAGGATCCTCAAACTGTTTCTGTAGATTTTCTTCAAGAGCTGAATCACCAGCCAGCAACCTCTGCTTGGGATGAATTTGTGTCATTGTTTGCTGTTTATGTGTTCTCATTAATTTGTGATTGGCGACTTTTTCTGATTAGCCATTCTCTCTGAGACAAATCATTACTTCTGAATGATTGTCTGGACTCCTGTGGCAGCTGCTGCTGGACAGAACAGCTGATCTTTCTGTAACACAAGACATCTTGTGGATTACATCAGATCAATACTTGCCAGGACTCCTTTCCTGGTGATGCATTTATGAATATGAAATTTTATGGTTAATAAACCAGCTTTAATAAAAGCCTAAGGGCCCTCATTATGTTAAGACTGATACATGGTATACATTTAAACATCAATAAAGATCAAATACTCTAAGAAACACTGAAATTCCAAGGAATTCTGAAAATGAACTTAAATGTGTCCTCAATAAATTTTGCTAGAAAAGGATTTTCTTGAGATCACAATATTTGCAATTTTTACATTGTGATGGAGAATGCTTGAATAATAAAAAGAGATTAATTTAAAAAAGAAAAGAAATATGAAAGGAAAAAAATGTAGGATATCCTCACACTCCAGGCTGGAGGCTAAGGGGCTCCTCAGAAATCATTTGATATCTGTTTCAGATTAATCAGACCAGGGGCTTGAACTTCAAACTCCGGCATTGCAGCAATGATGTGGGGAAAGGGATAACCAGGAATAACAGGGTCCTGCAGGCTTGGGAGAGCAAAATTATTCCTTTGATACTCTAGCCATTGGTTTTGTGCCCTGTGTGAGCTGTCCTGGGCAGAGCTCAGCTCTGCTCTTTGCTACCTAGCACCACTTGGATTCTCCCTGACCTTTCCATGGCTCCAGGCCACTGCTGTCTCCTCAGTGTCCCTGCAAAGAGAGGGTGCACAGGGCTTGGGGAATGAGCCAGCAGCACTTTGCTGTATTAGGTTTTTCCCATTTGCCCAGAAACCTGAGTCCACTGCAGGTATATTACAAGCTGCTCTTCCACATGTTAAATATTCCTTCTTGGATCAACTCTCCCTAGCATCCCAGCCTCTATTTTGAACTGAAGAACTCAGAAAATTGTACGTAAGTCTGCTAGAAAGGAGAGTATTTGTACTTCTTGCTTTCATCCTGTGCTGGAACAGCCTCAGAGGCTTTGGGATAAATTCTTGCACCCCCTAACATGTTGATAAGTGCCAGGAGTCAGGGAGCATAAACTTGGTTTCAAGCAGACCCCCAATTTAGAGATGCATTATTGCATGCTACTGTGGCATCATATTTACCCTCTTTGTTTATAGTGGACTTTGTTTAACCAGAAGGAAAAACATCCATGATTTATGAGTGGAACAAACCAAGATTCCTTTCTTGCTGTGAGTAAATAACCCACTGCTCACAGGGTCATTTTCTAGTTTAACTACTCTGTGTTATTGCATGTGTCCTGATAGCTCTGTCAATATATCAATCCCTGTCTCACACACTTTTATTTTCTCTAAAGAGCTTTAATAATTTTGTTTTGACAGACTGGCTTGGCAGGTTCATTTGTGCTGCAAAAAATCCATGTCCCAGTACTGGATCTCAGGAAGATATTCCTTTTAAATGCAAACAAAAACCAGAGGTCAGAGAGGGCAAAGAGCTACTGAGTGTGATTTCTCTGGCAGTACAAGATCATTCCCTGAAAAAAAGCCACTCTGTGTATGTCTACATTTGAATTTGAAATCTATGCATTGCCTCTTTTTATAATGGGGAATATTTTATTCTACTCTCCTTAAAATGAACGTTGACAAGAGGCTGGTCCACAAAAGAGAATCTGCAGTTATTTATGTTGCTAATGGCTGCCAATGTTAGCAGTAAAACAGAAAGGATGCATTCAAAATTAATTATTCAGCAGCACCTGCTGGTGTCCTTAGGAATACTGCAGCATATTTCTGGGAAATGTTATTTCATTACCCTAAATTTTTTGCTGCCCAACCCATCATTCAGGTGATTAAAATATAGGGAAAGGAAAAAACATATTTTGTTTTAATAGCCGTATTTATTTTTTTAATTAGGCTTCCATCCGTGTCTAATGGAGCTCTGCCTCTCCAGAGAGCAGCAAACTCACCACAGGGGATCTCGGTCCCATCTGTGCAGGAACAATTAGAAGCATTTTAACTCTTGGAGTGCAGAGGGATTCCATTATTCATGAAGTGGTCTGTGTTAATTTGGCACGGTCTGGTTTGGTGGTGGGGGGGGCCACAGGGGGGTGGCTTCTGTGAGAAGCTGCTGGAAGCTTCACCATGCCCGACAGAGGCAATCCCTGATGGCTCTGGAGATGGACACACTGCTGGCCCCGTTAGAGAGGCTGTAATGCCTCTGTGAGGACAGACTTAAGAAGGAAATCTAAACAGCACAGGGGCAGTTTTTTCCAGAGGAAGTGAGGGCATGTGAGGGAAAACAACAGAGCAGCACCAAGGTCAGTGGAAAAAGAGGGGGAGGAGGAGGTGCTCCAAGAGTTGGAGCTGAGATTCCTCTGCAGGCCGTGGTGAGGACTCTGGTATTTCACAGAACTTCACAGGATCACTGGGTTGGAAGAGACCTTCAAGATCATCGAATCCAACCCATGTCCTGACACCTCCACTGCGTGCCACCTCCAATCTTTGTTTAAACACATCCAGGGATGGTGACTCCACCACCTCCCTGGGCAGACAATTCCAGTATTTTACCACTCTTTCTGTAAATAACTTCATTCTAATATCCAACCTACAACAAACAAACCCAACAAACTGTCCCCCTGTAATGCAGGAAATCCAGAGGGGATGCAGAGATCCACTCACAGCCCATGGGAAAAGTGCTCACCAGAGTGGGTGAATGCCAGAGAAAGCTGTGATCCAGTGAGAGACCCAAATGGAGAGAGAGGACCCCTGCTTCCAGAGACAGAGAGAGAGAGAGGACCCTGCTTCCAGAGACAGAGGGCCTCATCCTGCCAATTAAGCAGCAGCTGCAGCCCTCTGTGTAATTTAATCTGCCAGTGGTTTGGAGGGCTGCAGATTCACTCATCACCAAGTTTGCCAGGGTGGGAATTTGCTCCCTGGGATGCTAAGAGCCATAAATGTGATTCTAAAACACACCCATCAGAGGCAGACACACTCACCTGAGCATTCTGGTGAGCATTAATTCTGCATGGGATTCATTTAGCTCAAGGCAATTCAGTAATTGCCGTACAGGGCTGAAACAGCAGCTATTGCATAAACACAGATAATGGAATTGCAGTTTTACTTATCATAAAGCCATGGATTGGTTTGGGTTTTAAGGGACCTTAGAGAACATCTCATTCCAATCTCCCTGCCCTGCTCAGAGGCACCTTCCCCTGGACCAGGTTGTTCAATTGCTGTTGATGGATTTCCAGATTTAATTAGTTGGAAGTTCTCCTATATAAAATGTGTTCCAGGTACTATGACTCCAGGTAATATTTGGAAGCTGTTTTGCTTCATTTGATATTTAAGGAACACACCAAATTGAAATACACCCATGTCTTGGTTTAAAAGACAGATGTCTGCCAAGGAAGGCAGGAATCTTCTCATCATGGAAAAGGTAATCCCCTCCCTTCAAATTACTATAACTTCAAAATTACCAGGCTTCCAGGTAAAAATATGGGAAAAGGAATGACAGTTCTTTACTGGCAGATATGTGTGTATAAAAAAAACAAACATGGGCTGGACTCATAGCTTTGCTTTCAGGCTTTTCCTGGCATCTGCGTCCTCAGGGATGAGCAGGTGCTGCTGATGGCCGTGGCTCTGATGGAGCAGGCAGTCCTGTCCTAAGGGCTTCCTCCCTCTCCAGTCTGGCAGTTCTCACCGCAGCTCTGAGAGCAATGGGGACTCTTGCCAGAAGTAATCCAAGTGTGGAGATCTTCCTCTTGCTGCTCCTCCACTGCCTGCTCCAGACACTGAGCTGGACAGGGCAACGCTGCCTTTGCTGCTCGAGGATCTTGTCCAGCCCCACACCAAGGCTCTTCTCCTGAGGCACAACTGTGTTTTCCTCAGAGCCACAGTCTGGGAATTGGCAGCTCCAGGATATCTGCTCCTGGGACACATTCTTCTGGCATTGCCTTACTGATATGGGCTGGGCTCACAGCTTTGCTTTCAGGCTTTTCCTGGCATCTGCATCCTCAGGGATGAGCAGCTCCTGCTGGTGGCTGTGGCTCTGAGGGAGCAGGCAGTCCTGTCCTAAGGGCTTCCTTCATCAGCACCCTGGCACCTCTCACAGAGGCTCTGGCAGGGCTGAAGGCTCTTGCTACAAATATCCCAAGGCTGCAGATCTTCCTCATCCTGCTCCTGCACCGCTGATGGCAGGGAATTCCCTGCACATGGGAGCACCTGCCTTTGCTGCTGGGGAATATTTTTGGCCTGGAATTAGGCAAGTGCTACTGGAGCAGCACTGCTCTACAGCCTAGCTGGATTTTTCATATGAGCCATCTTTCAGAGATGTATAAATAAAGAACAGTGGATTCTAGTACTTAAGTGGCCTGCAGAATTATTTGAGTGATGTCCACCCCCCACTATTATTATACATACCTCCTCTCTATGGACACAGATGCTAATGTTTATGTTAGCTGGTCTAAATTTTCTACTGCCATTCATCAGGAAGTGAGCACTAAGTTGAATTTGGGATAAGTTCCAAATTCAGCCAAGGCAGTTTATTTTCCAAAGAAAATAGTGTTGACAAAAGAATTGGAGTTTACAGACTGGATCTTCTGAGTGCACAGAGACATTCAAAAGCTGCTCCCTAAAATATGGAGCAAATACACAAACTGGGATCTACATACCATCCTAACACAGTCCCTGTGTATTTGTGTACATTAGACTGTACTTTTCTGGTGCTTTTGAAAAAAAGGCTCGAGGTGAGGGATTTCAGCAGCTCACAAGGTTTAATGTAGCGTGGCACAGTCTGATATTTTTTGCAGGTTTATATTGGCTGATATTTATTGAATTTTATTGAAGAGCTGTATTTTGTTTACATTCTGGCTGGGATTTTGAGATCCCTTCGCCAGACACCCACAAATACCTTACTACTTCTAAAAGTACAGGTTGTACAAAAAGAAGCAATAGACAGCCTGTCAAAGCCACGTTAGAGGGAACAGAGCATTACTGAAACTCTGAAAGATCCAAGGAGCCCCACGATCCTGCAGTTTTGGTGGCACTGAATTGCTTTGCAGGATCTGCCCAGCCTTGGTAATTTTGCACAGGCTGTAGGAGAAAGACCTGGCAAGACCTGGAGAGGTTTCTGGAGTCTCCAGGAGCAAGGCAAGAGAAGGAAGCACAAGGCTAAAGCTGGGCTGAGCCTCCTCCTTGCTGCACAAACCCAACTCACACAGAAAGGCAAAGAGCCCATCCAACCTTAGAATCTCTCAAGGAACAAAATCACAGCAGAACAACAATAGGAAAAGAGCCTTGAAAACTTTTCCTTACTTCTTAAAATAGCTCTTCCCTGTGTGCCTGCTCCCCTGCCCTCCCCGCCATTTATTGGCGGCTGTAGCAAGTAATTAAAGAGGGACTTTCATACTGGGACAAACATGCAGAAAGGAAAACATTTTACATTTTTCTTTGCCAGTATGTACATTTCTGAGTAAATATTATGAGAGATACTTGCATGAGCAACACAGCGTCTTCTCCTGGAAGCCAGATGACTTTTCCTGGTTTTATTCTGCAGTTGACAAGATGATGTCTGGTTACAGTAGAGTAATAAAGTAATTATTCCCTGATAAAATTATAAGGCAAGGCTTCATTTTACAATTATCCATGAAAAAAGTGAAGGAGGTGATGTTGTATAAATCAGAAAGAGCATTTGTCAAATCACTACATATTGTGTGATAGGGAAAACTGGCTTATACTTTTTTGAAGACTCGTGCTTCACACTTTCATGTTTAAATTTGATTTAATTTTAATTTTGGAACAAAAAAACATTGCCCAAAAAACCCCCACCAAAACCAACCAAACAAAACCTCCAAACCCCAAGATCAGTTTAAGAAGACTTTTAAAAACAGCATATACACCAAAAATCCTTTCCAGAAAAAATTCTATCTGGACCAGGGAATCAGGACCACTCTGGTCAGATTTTTGACAAACCCTGTTCAAAATCAGTGGTCTCCCCAAAGAATTTCCTTTATTTTCATAATGTTACAGCACATCTCAATCTTCCACTTTATTTTACTGTTTGTTGTGTGATAGAAAATCGTCTTTCCACAAGAGCAGCATCAGCTTTAGTTTTATAATATCCACCTCCACGTTCAAGATTTATGTTTATAAAAATATTTGTACTTCCTCTTCTGTTAGGAGAGGAAAAAATATATTTTATAATTAGGCAGGAGCAACAAACAAGATGTGCAATTGCATTATTAGCATGTGTGAATTCAGAAAAGGAAGCCCTGTGAAACTTTGCTTGGGAAAAAAATGTCCTGGGCTTGCACAGTAGGTGACTGTTAACTTGCCAGCTCTTGCCAGTCTCAAAATACCAATAATTCACATATTAGTTCACTATGGGTCAGAGTCATTCCCCAGCAGTGGACACTCAAGTTTTAGTGAGCCTCTGACAGTGAAACATCAGAGATCCCTGGGCCTTTTCCATGTGTTCTCCTCATGCCTGAACTTCTCTTCCAGACAGGTTAGCATAACAACAAAGAAGCATATAAAGAAATAAAAATCAAATCTAATTTAAAGGAAACAGCATTAGAGAGATTTTTATTTATGTAATTCATTAACCCAGAGAGAATAAAATGTATTAAAAAACATTTCTTTATGGCTGAATTAAAATTTATAGCCTTTAAAATAGCCCCTAAAATTAAAGAAACTGTACAACTTAATTACTTTTTAGTGCTGGGCACCCGAGTTACATTTTGAGCACGTAAGATAAAAGCAGGTGCTTTGCATTAAAATTCCTGGACACCACATCTTACACAATAATTACACTGAGGTTCAGTCTTTGGATGTTGTTACTTTGAATAAGCAAACTCAAGTTTGTTTAAGCCCTAGTTTAACCAAGTGAGGTTCAGAACAAGGTCTGGAACCTGCATAAGAGTGGGTGCTGGTTAGCCAGGGGGTACAGTTTGCGGTATGTGGCAATATGTGTTACTTCTGTTCAAAAGGTTTGTCCATTAAGGTTCAATGGTTTTGTACTTTTGAAGAAAATAATCCAAATTTCCTGTCTTTGCTGACATCAGGGAAATGCTTGTGAAGTCTTGCTCTTAGGAAACTGCCAACAATTGATAAATGTCTTTTTCAGTTAGAGCATCACAGTTAACAGGGTACAGCCACCACAGCAGTTAGTGCATACCAAGGCAGGCATGAAGCCACCACCCTTTAAGAGTGAATTTATGGCCAGCTGATGTGGTTTTAAGTGTGTGATGCTCCCAGAAGGGTTAGTCCTGCCCTCCCTCTACTCACAAATACCAAGAAAACAGTCTTTATTGTGGCATTTCTTTCCTCACCCTCTGTGGACAAATGTGGTCTTCTGGGGGTGGCCTGTAAGTCCCCGAGGCAGCTCAGAACAGCAGGGGCTGTGACAGAAACAGCCACTGTGGGGTCAGCAGAGAATGAAACTCCCACGAGCACCCACCAGATCCCTCACGGGGACTTATCCCAGCTGTAAATCCATTGGTGCTGAGTGAACTGCGTGGGTGGGTGATGATCCCTGAGCCCCAGAGAGACTTTTGCTTAGGCTGTGCCTGCTGTCCTCTGCCATGTGTGACCACATGAGCCTCCCTGCACGGACACGCCGTGGCAGGGAGCTGCTGGACAGATGACCACTGCTGGTGGATCTTGCCCTGGGTGCTCAGGTTCATCTCCAAGATCACAACCAGCAGCGTGGGATGGCTTCAGGCTCAGTCAGGCCATCTGGATCTCTTAGAGGCTTTAAATAAGCGCTGTAACTTGCCCATCACCTTCAGGCCACACTGCTGTGTGAAGGGAGTTTCATGTATAGCGTTCAGCCTTCCTCTGCAGGCTGGCTCCCCTTGTGACTCCGGGTGCACAGGGGACACACCTTAGCCTCAAACCTTCCAAATAAACAGGAGCAGAGGCTCTGTGCTTGCAGGCAGCCTGCCAGCCTCTCACAGGTGCAAACAGCTTCAATGTTCAAGGTTAGGCTCGATTTGCTGAGTTGTCATGGGGCTGGTCAGGTTAAGTTTTGTGCAAGCAGCATGTGGCTGCCTTGCCCACTAACACTTGGTGGCTGTGACACGCACACTCACACCCGGCACGCACGGATTCGGGTTTCTTTCATAGCTGCATTGCTCTCTGCTTGTGCTTCACGCTGTCCTGGTGAGTGTTTTATTCTGAAGAGCTGCCACAGGAGGGCTCCCGTGTTAAAGGTTTCCAGACACGAGCACATTGGCAGGACACGCCGAGGGCTTTATTTCCCTTCACTCTTCCCTTCAGCACTGGGGAGGTCTGGCTCCCACACGTCAGGGACCAAGCAGGTGTACTTTGAGCCACTCACAGTGGCTGCTGTGACCAGGATATCTTATACTGAAGCTCCATGTCTGTCCCATTATATCACTGTTCTCATGGCCTTCATCATTTCCTAATATTTCCAAGCTTAAACTCCTGGGGTGGTAAGTTGGATCCTATTCTTAAAGAACTGCATGATGGATGCCAGTAAAATGAGTTTGCCTGGTTCACTTTCACTAAAAAAGCACCAAAGCAATTTCTCTGCTGCAACTTAACCAAATGTAATTGCTTTATCTTCCTGGTCTCCTCATCAGACAGGACTAACCCTGCTGATCACTCTGGAGCAGCTGAATTAATCAGGAAGGAGTTCCAGGAATGCTACAGCCCACTAGTCTGTTCAGTTTGCCCATAGGGTGAGAGAACTCAGCTATGACAAAGGCTCTGGCCCAGGATCCTCATGGAAATGTTTAGCTCCTCAGAGTGGTTTCATGAAACAGTTTCCAATCCAGAGATGCAAACACTAAATATCTACTTTGGAAAAGGCTAGAAGATTAAGAGCAGAAAAAAAGAGATGTGGAAATGTGAACTTCTACCTTTTTTTCCCTTCTGTTTCTGTATGAAAATTTCTAGCACATCTTAAAACTTCTAACATGAGATCTTTTCCGTTTCTTTCTGACTAAGTCAGTTTTTCTCTAGACTCAGCAAAACAATCTCCGTTTATTAATGTGAGCTTGTCCCAAGATCTGGGTTTGCCAAGTCTTGAGCATTAGAAATCCCCTAAAAATCCTTTCCTTCTCATCCATCCTCCTAGCCTTCCTCTCCCACAACATACACAAGGCCCTTCCTTAAGGTTTGCTCTGAGATCAGAGTTTCCTCAGGATGTTCAGCCTCAGAGCTTAAGAAACACTGCAATACATTAGTCACCTCCCTCACCACAGTTCCCAAACACCAGCAAGCCAGACTTCCAGCTGATGCAATTCATCTGCATTACCCTGTCAGGTTTCCCTGAGCATCTGATCCACAGCCACTCGCTGGCCTTGTTTTGTGGGTAAGCTGAGAGGCATCATGTGCAAAACAAAAGTGGAAGAAACTCATCATGTGTGTTCAGGGTCATCTAAACATTAAATTTTTGCTTGGAGTAAGATACAGATAAAAAGAAGGGGATATGTGTGTATGCCTGTTATTGAGATATATAGAAATGTGTTGATAGTAGTATTATCCTGTAGGAATACCTCTTTGCCTTTTGTGTCCCACACTACCTAGAAATAATTAAAGCATGTACAAGAAACGTCAACAGAGTGAATACATGCCAAATGATATTTACTTAATCATGTGAGAGGACTCTGCAGTGGATATAATTCACCCAAGGTGAATTAATTATTTTTCTTTCCTCTCGTGTTTTCCCTGGGTTTTTTTTAATTTCTTTTCCAGGTTTTCAATGCCATTTGCACGAGGACAGTTTGTACAGCAGAGCTGTGGTGTCTGTCACGACATGGGGCAGCTCCTGCCCCTCACAGCACAGGCCTCAGGGTAGGGACTGTTCATGCTGCTTACGCAGTGGTGACACTCACATTGCTCTGAGTACCAACACACATCATTCCCAGCACATTCCAAAAGATAACTCTGCTGCTGTGCTAAAATGCTATCTCACTCCATTGCCACCTAACTCAGTACAAGAGTGAAATCAGGAGAGATGCATCAGAGTAAATCTACAGGGAATTACATCTTTAAAAAATTCTAATCAGCTTCCTCGTCAAAGCCCAGCTGTGTTTTCTGCTCGTGTTTTTCTCACTGGATGTGCAGGTTAATATATTCCTAAATAATTTTCCGGAGAAGTTTTGTTTTGTTTTCCAGTTTCACAGAATGGTCGAATAGATTTTCCTCAGACTTTCTCCCAGAAGCCATTGGCTGAGCATAGTGATGGAAAATTTCAGCCTAGAAAGTAGAACCTTTCAGAAACTCAGGAGCAAGGGAAAACACTAGACTTGGAAAAAAAACCTGTTTTGAAGCCTTAACTACAATACTACGTCAACACCCATGTGGGTGCTATGGTACAGACATAGCATTGATTTACACATGCAAGTTTTGAAGCTGAGGCAATCAGTGTTAGTTATTTTATGGACCAGTAACACGAGAAAAACAGAAGATGCACACAGCTGGGTTGTGCTGCTGGCCTGATTTGACTCACCAGACTTTGTCAGGAAATGCTTGAGCGTGTTTCATTCAGTAGGTGCAGCTGGCAAGCCTGGACAGAGCACCCCTGTCCTGTTTGATGTGGTTCCTAGGGCTTGCACATCCTTTGTATCACACAGCCTTGTGGGCGCTCGGGGCAAAATGAAATTGGCTGATGATTAAATGGCAAGTAAATACAGTGGCACCCTCCAGAAGTCCTCTGATACTATTAGAACTTACAAATCAGAGCCTGGGCGACACATTTCACACCCTGAAACCACATGATGGCACAGAGGATGAGAAGGAGCAAATCTAAAGCAAGAAACTTGGTAAGCACTCATGGAATTTAGTCCTCTGCAGGGACACCATCTTTCGTATTCTGTATGAGGACCAGGAGAGATCTTGCTCAAAATCATTTGGAATCATCCTGGATGTGTGATGTAGCCTTCCCATTTTGCACTTAACCCTCTGTGAAAAACTTCTGCTGATAGGTAAGAGAGAGTTTGCTGACACAGCCTTAGCCATTGGATTGCAGCTCACACTGCTTCATATGGAAGAACTCGGCAGCCCAATTGTGCAAGAACAAGTGCTCAAAGAGCAGCGATTACTGTGTCCTCCCATGCTGTGGGACAATTATTGCTCCCTTATAACACCAGCAGAAGCTCAGGAGACATCAATTTGCTGCTGATGCAGTTTGAAGCAGGAAAAATAGTTAACTTAAACAGAAGCAACCTAAAAAAGTGGTCCTTGGCCTCAGTGGCCTGAGCCCCTGTGTTAATTTACAGCAGGGACTACAAGTTGCCAGGATGCTTTTTAGTCTTCAGATTGGTGGTTTTGGGTTCTGTGAAGAAGCTTTGATCTGTAATGAAAAAAAATCTTTTTCATTTTACATTTAAAAGGCAGAATATCTAGCCATCCCTTCGAGAGTAGGAGAGGGATTGATTCTTGCATAAGCTTAGCATAAATACCCAGAGAAGAGAAAATATATGTTCCCTACCCTAACTGCCTGTGGTTGCTTTGTCATTCTCGTTTCCATTAGAGGGTGCCCTTGTTTCAGAAATTCCCCAGCCTGGAGTTTCTTCCATCAAAGAGCTGCCTTTAAAGCAGGTCTTCAAGTTAGGTGGTCCAGTCCAGTTAGTAAATGCTAAGCAAGGTAGAAGACAGCATGATTAAACAAGATAGCATTACTTATTTTCCCTGCTGTACAAGTCAGGAGCACTGCAGACATTAAAGATCAGGAGGCAGCAGCTGCTCTCCTTGGAGTGTCTCATTACACAGACCCTGCACAGAGCCTCACCAACAGGCTAAAACCACTTTTCACAGTTTCATTCTTTCTTTCTTTTGAAAGGGAAGAAGCCAGAGGACTGTTTACATTTACATTTTAAAGTCCATTTATACAAAAACCTTCCACTTTGTACAGAATATTGGAAAGAAGCTGTATCTGATATTTATAAGGCTTTACGACTAGGTGCATTTTAAACAAACCAAATAAAGTACAATCAAGCACTGGATAGGTTTTTCTACTGTTGGCAGCAATGACTCAACGCTGGAAGAGGAGATGCTTGATCTCTGCAGCTGTCCATCCCAATAACCTGCACATGATATCCTCCTTCCTGCAGAGCCTTCCATCTAAAAGGCAGCAGGATATTACTTGAGGGAGATGCTGGCACTTGCACAAAAGGCACAACAGAGCCACTTTCCGTTCCTCTCTTCCCTTCCATTCTTCCCCTCACTGTTTCTGTAGATGATGAAAATTGCCGTCAACTGTCCTCAACAGATGTCCTTCTTCTTCACCAGCACCTGGTGTCATGCAGCCTGTATCCCAGCTCTATCCTGACAATCCATACAGATGCATTTTTTTTTTAAGTGCTCAAACTTGAATAATTTCAAAAGGAGATATCAACAATGACATCAGGTTCCTGGAAGTACAGTGTTGGCTAAGCACCATCAATATTTGAAAATCTTGCAGCTAAACATGTCTGCATCTGCCTTAGAGAGGAGGGAATTGACCCTTCAGGCATTGTGGAAGCCCACCCCACCCCCAAGTTTCAGCTGCAGACTGAGGAGAAACCAAACTCTCCCACCGCTTCAGTTTCAGGCTGCTGCATTTGCAAGTGACGCTCCTGGCTATGATTTCTACCAGTGTTCAGCAGCAGCTGTGCCCCCAGCTGGGAGCTTTCACTTTCTATTTTTAAAATCAATGAAATCAGGAGCATATGTGGTCTATAATTTACCATGTATTTTTAATAATAAAATCCACTCAGCAGCGTATCAGTCTGTAATTCTGTGCGGGAGATGCTTTGCTCCCTAGGAGATCCTTCATCAGGGCTTAATATACCTGCTTCCATTGGGGGAGTGATGTGCTGTGCAATTTGCCATCATCAAAGTGTACAGTACATCACACAAAAGTTTAAATCATACAGAGTTTGTTGCCCAGGACCAGACTCAGAAGCAAATAAGTGAAAATAGCTTCTCACGTTGGTGCAAAATTGGAAACTGTGCATGAGAGCCAGTTACATCCCAGATACCTTCTTATTCCTGGATTATGACAGCAGTTAGTGAATACAATACATTTTGATTCACATTTGTGACTTTAAGTGGTTTGTGTGCATGTATTTTAAGCACTGTTATATTTTCAGGTGGCAACCATTTTTAGCTAGAAGACAAAATTCAACAGGAGAAGGAGGAAGAAAAAGAAGTTAAGTAATATCTGGCTCAGGGTGGAAAGAAAATGGAGATGAATGGCAAGGGAATAATGTAGGTGATATAATTTTTGCTTGCCATAATCAAGAAAACAAGTCTTTGGGAATTACAGAGTCAATTCATAATGTTTTGGGTTTTTTTCCCACTTGCCTCTTAGAACCAAGACATTTTCATTTCAGAGAGGTGTAAACTGCATGTGCTACAGCCTAATCTGGGTGCCCATCAGAACTGGGCCTGCTTCTGACTTAGGCTGCTCTAATGTTTGCATTGGAAGGTTTTGGAATACTTTTTTGCTGAAGTCAGTAGAGTTACACTGATGTGTCGCCTGTAAGAAAAGCTAGAATGGAAAATCACACAGGTCTTGAAAGAAACACAGCATGTTTCAAGCATCAGGCAGGTAAGCAACTAATTGTACAACAATCTTTCTGTTCCCATGTGTGTAAAGGTTCTATTTTTTGCACAGGGACATTTTTATGTTTATTGTCTTCCCTATGAGTTTAAAGGGCAACCCACAGCTTTCTGCATTCTGTCCATGGGTGCTTAGAAGACTTGAGTAGCCTTATGAGGTTCTGTTTATGAATGATCTCTGGCATTCAAAGAGTGCCTCTTTCTCATTTGCTTTGCCTTATTATGATCTGCTGTAACCAGTTAAGCCTTTAAGGTTTCCCTTGGGGACTTTCATCCTCCTCTGAAGTGCCAGTGCAGAGGAGACGTGTCCCTGATCCGCCTCTGAATTGCAAAGGCACCAGGACAAAGGCTTCTTGGACTTTCTTTGTATATTTGCTGTCAGACTAAGCCCATCAGGCTTTCCTCTTCCTGGAGATGTTATGTGAGCTAAAACCTGGGTGGGTCTCCATCCCTGGTGTACCTGAGGATGACCTTATTGTCACTCATGGAATGAAACTGAGCTGCAGCTGATGGTGATCTCCTGTAATGACCAGTCAAGTTTATATTCAGTTTCTCAGTAGTGTTTATATTATATCACTGCACTGTATTGTCATGGTTGTTGTTGCTGCCTGGAATGGAGAGTGGAGGAAAGGGTAGAAAAACCCTGCCTACCTACGTGTGTAAAGGTTGTCATATCCCATTTAAAATTTCACTACAATACTGCATGGAAAGTGACAAGAATAAGTGTTCAGATGAATGCTTCAGGGCCTTACATCTAAGGATCTGTGAAATGATATCTTTGACTTGGGGGCTTGAGTATGAATGAGATGGGCAATGAATTCTGTTCTCAGGACTAGGATGTCCTGGCAGGACAGTCAGGGAAAGCTTGCCGAGCTGCTGCCTAGCTCATAGGTATACAGAGAAGCCAGCATCTAAGACAGAAAGGCCAGTGCCTTTTGACAGCTCTAAATTAATGTGAAATAAAATGACATCAAGCAGAAAAGCTTGGATCCTCTTTTCAAATACCAGGAGTGGAACAAAACTGATGAGAATGATGTGGACAAAACTACTAAGTTGAATATCTCTAGATCTTGGAGCCAGAATTGTTTTCCCAGTGTGATCTTCACTGCTTTGAAGCTTCTGGGAATGCTATTGCTGACAAGTTTTACCCAAAGGTTAGCTTATGAAAAATAAACACAACCTCATAACATCATATTTGGCTTCTGCTCAGTCATCAAATTGTGTTTGTGTCTTATTCACTTCTTCTCTCAAAATATTTCCAGCTTTATTGTCTTTGGGTTTTTTGTTAGTGGTTTTACCTTTCATACTCAGCTAGCTATCTGTAAAACTCACCAGTAGTAACTGTCACACTGGGACCAGTACTGTTTGATGTCTTCCTTAATGGTATGGACAAAGGGGTCAAGTGCATCCTCAGCAGATGACACCAAGGGCGGTGGCACACCTGAAGGACAGGCCAATCCAGGGGACCTGGAGAAGCCCCAGAAGCAGCCCATGGGAAACCCATGAGGTTTAAAAAGAGCAAGGGCAGGGCTGCACCTGGGTCGGGGCAATTCCTGGGTTCAGTCCAGGCTGGGGATGAGCAGATGGAGCAGCCCTGGGAGAAGGACCTGGAGGTGCTGGTGGTGAGAGCTGGACATGCCCTGGCCATGAGCGCTGGGACCCAGAGCCCCCTGTGCTGGGCTGAGCCCCAGGGTGGGCAGCAGGGGAGGGGGGTTCTGCCCCTCTGCTCTGCTCAGGTGAGACCCCCCTGCCCTGCAGAGCTGCATCCAGCCCAGGAGACCCAGCACAGGAAGGACAGGGAGCTGCTGGAGCCAGCCCAGAGCAGGGACACCAAGGGGATCAGAGGGATGGAGCAGCTCTGCTGGGAGGAAAGGCTGAGAGAATTGGGATTGATCAGCCTGGAGAAGAAGAGGCTCCGGGGCACCTTTCGGTACTTAAAGGGGGCCTGTAACAAAGATGGAGACAAACTTTTTTATGAAGGTCTTTTGCAACAGGACAAGGAGGGATGTTTTTAAACTGAAGGAAGGTCAATTTAGATTAGATTTGAGGAAGAAATCTTTGACAATGAGGGTGGTAACACCGGAATAAGTTGACCAGAGAAGTGGTGGATGCCTCATCCCTGGAAAAATTCAAGGTCAGGTTGGATGGAGCTCTAAGCAACCTGATGTGCTCATTGCTGGGGAGGGAGGAGTAGCTGACTTTTAAATGTTTCTTCTGATCCAAACTATTTTATGATTCTATGATCACTGCTCAGGGCACCACTTATTTACAAGAGCAGTACTCATCATTCACAACCACCTGCTCCGTTCTGCTCAGAACTCAGTAAACAAGGCTCTGGAGAACCAAGGAAATGCTTTAGCTTTTGCAACATTAGACTGTTCTGCTCTTGCACCATCTGATGTACATATGGTCGACTCACTTAAAGGACAGAAGTGGAAACTGGAAAGTAGCTTGGCTAATAATGTCCCATGCTTGAAACTGCTTTGGCAGTGAGATAGATAAGATAGATAAGATGTAATAGAGCTTTTCCATCTCTGGTTTCTAAAGTTGCCATAGGATTCAGGAAATGGTGAATCAACAGGTAAGCAGATAATTCTGTTTTTCTTCTTTTGCTAGTTCCTTTATTTGGTCTGTGTCTCCTGGTTGCCCTGGGAATAAAAGAAAACCCCAAAACATATGATGCAGGTAGGGAGACACAGAAGTCCAAGAAAAATTAGGTTAAATGAAAATTTCTTAATCTTCAGAAGGTCACTAATTCTGAGCTCTTCTTCAGCTTGTCCGGGGGACCTGGTTCAAAAATCTTCCTGAACCAGGCACATGAAATCAGAAACAGAGTTTTCATCCATGTAAAGTGCCTTCCGTATTGACAGCAAACTGACAGTCTTTCAGACCACAAAGGCAGCATCTGGCCCAGAGCTGGACATGCATGAGGATTGCCTGATTTTTATTAGGACAGGAAAGTGAAGGATTAGTGGTTGGAGTAACAGTCAACTGGGATAATTTGTGTGCAGAGATTCACTCAGCATTACCAATACATGAGAAGACTCCTGATTTTTGAAGCCTGGAGCTTTCCTACACAAAGGTTACCAACCGGTTTAATTTCTTTGACAAACACAAACCTACAAGAGCTAAGAAGAAAGTAACTTAGTTATATTCATTTTTTGACCTGAGGTAGAGGTTCAGCTCATTTTCCTGGCAATGAAACAGTCTCAGAGCAACCACTTTCTGTGTCCCATAAATAAAATAATATTCCAAGAACAAAAAAAGACAGAGGAACCCACTCATCTCATAAAATGTCACTTTGAGGTGCTTAAGTCCTCTGGTAAAAGAAGAAAGAGAAATTGAGGTTGAATTTTGGGACAGAGACTTCCAAACACCAGAAATACTGGTAGAAAAGAAAGGATCCAGACCAAGACACCCCTTTTTTATCTCCTGTTATACTAGGGGAGGCTACTACTCTGAGGAAGCAGTGGAAGGGCAGAGGTGTACAAGAGACTCTGAGTAAAACTGAATGTGAATGCTGATGTCGGCAGCAGGAAAAGCAGCACAGAGCAGAAGGTTGCTCCAGTCAAGCTGGCACATCCACATGGCACAAAGCCTTTCTGTGATACTAGATCAGCTCCAGAAGTACGGCTCAGCAGCCTCAGTTCTCCTGCTCGTTCCATGGCATGGTGAAAATAAGCCCATTGTACCACCGGGGCTGAAATGCTGAGCCATTATTTTTCTTTCATAATGTTCATTTCCAAGCTGGCTGTGCCTCTGTGCCAGGTGTAATGTGGGTAACATTCACTGCAAAACACTGGCACTGAGTGGGTGGTTTTCTAGGAGGCTCCTTTGCTCACTGGCAAAGAGAAAATACCTCCTTCACACCCCCACACATGCTCTCCCAGAGGAACAAAGAACAGAGCAGTGCCTTCTCCAGACATGCACTTGCCAGGTCTGTTCTTCAAAGGGCCTGCAAGTCCCTGGGAGCAGCAGGAGCACTGCCTCGAATGTCACATATATCCTACAAGATGCATTTGTGCATGGGTGTGCAGTCCTCCCACCTAGACTGCACCTGCAGCCTTTTCTGAGACTCTGCCAGGGAGAAGCTGCTCCTGGCTGCATGTCCAGCCAAGGTGTGATGTCACCCAGGGGCACTGATAATGTCACCAGCTGGCTGGAAACTGTGACACTGGAAAGCATGGTCTCTCTCCACATCACCGCTTCCACCCCTGGCTCTGCTCATGGTCTCATCTGCTCAGCAGTGGGTCTGGGGAACTCTGCAAAACAGAGCTCTGCCTCTCACAGCAGGGGCTGAGCAGAGAGGGAGATGCTTTGCCTTAAGCCTGTTTAGGAAGATTAAAGAGCGAGGAATATTAGGATCTTTTGTATCCTACCCCTCTTTGTGCAAGTAAATGGCTCCTGAGAGAAGACAGAAGACCTCACCTTAAGCATTTTCCAGAAACTAAGCAAGCAAGCCCCCCTACCCAAGTCTGCCTGTTAATGTAAATTGTCAGGAATTATCCTTTTAAGAGATAAAGGGGAGAGAAGGAACAGAGAATATGATTGTGCCTTGCAGCCAATTTGAGAGGAAAGCTGAACTGGGTTTGGCATAATGCTGGCTCAAATTTCACCTGTAAAAGCCCTGTAGACATTAAAAAAACATTCATTTTCCACCCAGACACAAAAAACTCATTATGCACTATTTTTCCAATCTTACTAACTATGTTCCTGCTGAAGGACAGTATTACCTGCTTCCTTCACATTGCTTGCAGCTCATGGGGGTTTGTTTTTAATGACACAGAAGGTTCTTGGCTGGGCTTCTCCCAAATGACCATGGACCTACATCTATGAATTCCTGATTCCTCTTTAAAGTGTTCAGGTACAAGCATGATCCCAAGGCCTGCCCATCATTGTCATTTCTTGGGATATTCACACAGAACAATCAAGTGACTTGTTGCCCATAACCAAAAGAGTTCAACTAGAATCTGAAAGCCCAAGCAAGGCATTTTTCACATTTCTGTGTATAACAATTCCTGTGCTACCTGACAAGGGATAGTAAATGACTTCCATAATCTATTCAGGCATTTTTCTACAATTTGCATCCTGCGTGGTCGAGAAAGGTTGATCTTGAACTTAATGATGAATGTAGACATCCCTATTAAAGGCTTAGCTGGACCCTATAATTAGGTTTTATTTCAATTCTGCTTAGACTTTTATTAGCACTTTGGCTTCAGAAGGAAATGTGTTGTAGCTACCCTTAACCATGACATCACAGCTGTTAGCACAGCAATAACCTCCAAGCACCACAGGCAGTGTTTTTTCTTGAGCAAAGGCAGCAATTGTACCTCGTGGTCAGATGTTAAGATAAGCTTTGGCACTTAATAATGCTGCAGGACACAGGTACCACCCTGGGTGTGCTCCCTGCCGGTCATCTCCAGGGTTCCCACAACGTGAAAGCACAACAGAAAGAGAGGTGTAGGGAAGGATTTTCTTGCCATGGTTAAAGACATCCTGCACTGAAGGGTTTTGTCCTTATGCAGATTCCTCAGAAGGAAATAGGATGGTAGAGTCAGCGGGACACAGCAGATGAATCACCTCTTATCTGGAAACCCCAGTCCTAGAGTGGATGGGTGGCAGACAGTTTGGTGCCATGCAGTATGAGATGGTCCCAGAGCCAGAGAGAAGCTGTGATGTGATGCCAAGTAGAGTGCCAGCCCTGCACTGAGAGGCCGTGAGACAGGAGACAGCTGAGGGAATCTTCAACCGGAGATTGTGAGACTTGGCAGGTCTGGGACTGGCACTGCAAAGCTGTTGCAAAACCAGCTTGAGGTGAAAGTGTTGTGTATAAAGAATCTTGTACTTTTTGTACTTAGAAAGACAACAGAAAAATATCCAGCCTGAGGCTTCCTCCAGCTCTATGGTCACTTGTAAACTCTAGCAAAGCTGTGTTTTGAGGTAAGGGCAAAAACCTAAGGAAGTGAATGAGGGCTATTTGATGGCTTTTGGTCTGTGCCTCTCCCACTAGGTGTCTGAAGTCGTATTAAAGAAGTAACATGGCAAACCTTTGCGCATAAATGCATCACACGTGAGGATTAAAACAAATGTTCGTTAATCCCATGTTTATTTCTCCAAAGGGCATGGAGGGAAGCAGCAAGAAAAGCCTGAAGTGGTGAGAAGTATTTGGAGCTGGATCCCCTGCACACTCTACCAAAGGTTCTTTCCCTCTGTAGCTTCCTTCTTCTCCCACATTTGGTCTTTATCTGTTTTTCCTCTTGAACCCTAGAAGTTTTCTTTTCCCACAAGTTCCCATGCTGTACCCTTACAATGCTACAATTTAAGAGTAGGAGAAGAGAATTCCTATTTTTAGTCCCAGCATATAAAATGTTATCTGGGGACAGGTCGTTTTGTACTAAGTGATCAAGCAGAAAAAGGATATGGCAACAAATCAAACCTTAGAAAGGATATTCATGTGGTTAAGGCATTAGCCTGTTAATTCTGGAGGTTTGGTTTCCTTTTCTGGCTCTCTGACAGCCTCCTTAGGCCCCTCATGGGTTAATTTCTGTTTCTCGCTTCTCTTCTTGCAATATGGGGATAATGCTAACCTATCCAACAGCTTGGTGCAATGAGGATTCATTACTCTGTGACAGATTTTCAAACACATTAGTGCTTGCTGACACAACAAAGCCTTTCATGTAAACAAATACCCCTGGGAAAACAAGAGGCTGGATTTAAAAATTGCTTTTGAGATAAATTCCTAGACCAGCAGTCCCACCATGGGCACACACCCACACCAAAGGGAGGAAAAATGGGACAAATGTACGGTGTCATGCTTTAAAGGTCTTGAAAATCAGCCAAATCTGTGAAATGTTAAGGAGACTTAATGCAATACTTACACATCCTGGGGCTAGTTCTCAGGAATGCTGAGTACCCTCTGCTCCCCACTGACTCTGAATTGTTGGCACTCAGCAAACTCAGATGGAAAAGAATCATTTAGTGAACAAAGGGCATTTGAATTAAGCCTTATTCCTCAACCTGAACATTTTCACAAACGCTAAAGCCCTTAACCATAAGAAGTTCCACAAAGCTCAACTGCTGTAGCATCTGCATGCTTGGAGATCTGTATATTAAAATACTAAATGAGTACTGATTATCTCTTTTCTCCCTCTCTGATTGTTCCCCCAGCCCATGAAAATGTCCTTGTGTGGCTCCCAAGAAGGCAGCCGGGGAAGAAAATAGGGTGAGAATTTTGCCATTATTTTCTCAAGTCTCAAGGATGACCTTGGATCTCCCCTTCTCTCTCATATGCATACCAAAGCTTCAGCAGCCTATAAACACACCCCAAAACCCATCGGCAGACTGGAATCCTTCTCCCTTCCACCCATTTTCCTTTGTAAGATGTGGGGAGAAGAATGTGATTTTCCACTTGGTCAAAACCAATGGGACAGCTTTTAGTTTCTTGGAAAAGCGTTTGTTTCTACCTGAAAAAGGAGTTTAATTCCCTTCTGATCTGAGACAGCTTTTAAAACTCAATTAACAGTAACACCTGACTTCTGGAGATGTGTTTGAACCAAGGCTTCTCCATCTCAAAACATGTCACCTTTGAGGAAGTTTACACCCAGACCCTTGCTTGGTGTGGAACCGTGAATAAAATGCTTCCCTTGGGTGAGTGTGGGAGTGGGATTTTACAGGTGCAGAGGATCAAGGTGTAATGGTGGAGCTGCTGCTGGAGTAGCAGTGTGTGACCGGACACGGCCCCAACAAGGCCAGACAGGCCTGAAGGTCAGTGTGACTTTTGGAGATGTTTGAGCCAATGCTTCCCCATCTCAAAACACGTCGCCTTTGAGGAACTTTACACCCAAATCCATGCTCAGTGTGGAACCATGGATAAAATGCTTCCCTTGGGTGTGTGTGGGAGTGGGATTTTATGGGATTTTACAGGTGCAGAGGGCCAAGGTGCAATGGTGGAGCTGCTGCTGGGGTAGCAGTGTGTGGCTGGACGTGGCCCCAGCAAGGCCAGACAGGCCTGAAGACCAGCATGACTTTTGGACATGTCTTTGAACCAGTGCTTCCCCATCTCAAAGCATGTCGCCTTTGAGGAAGTTTACACTCAGACTCTTGCTTGCTGTGGAACCGTGGATAAAATGCTTCCCTTGGACGCGTGTGGGAGTGGGATTTTGTAGGTGCAGAGGGCCAAGGTGCAATGGTGGTGCTGCTACTGGGGAAGCAGCGTGTGGCTGGACGTGGCCCCAGCAAGGCCAGACAGGCCTGAAGACCAGAGTGACTTTTGGAGATGTCTTTGAACCAATGCTTCTCCATCTCAAAACACATCGCCTTTGAGGAAGTTTACACCCAGACCCATGCTTGCTGTGGAACCGTGGATAAAATGCTTCCCTTGGCTGTGTGTGGGAGTGGGACTTTATGGGATTTTACAGGTGCAGAGGGCCAAGGTGCGATGGTGGAGCTGCTGCTGGGGTAGCAGTGTGTGGCCGGACGTGGCCCCAGCAAGGCCGGACAGGCCTGAAGGCCGGCGTGACACTCCCCTCACTGGCACAGCGTCCGGCCAGGCCCGGGCGGATCAAAACCTGAAAAACAAACCAAAGGCAAGCCCGGGGCACACAGAGCTCATGGCCAGCACGAGCCGCCATCCCTCACGGAACGTTTGCTGGGAGCAGCGCGTGCCGAGCGGGAAGGGAAATGCCGCAGGGGCCGTCAACACTGCGGGCCCTGTTTACCAAGCAGGGCACGCTCCCTCGCCTTGGCCGCGTCACCGCTCCTCGCTGGTGACCAGCTCTGCCTCAGACCCACCTCAGAGCTCTGTTTTCTTTGGCGGGGCCTGCGACCCCGGGCAACCCAGCCCGGTGTTTGAGCCTTGCCCAGCGCGTTGCAGAACGGAGAACACACGGGTTTTTGTTTCAAAGATATTGCTTAAAATAACTCCATCTCTAGAAAGTTGGAGTTGGACACCGCCCCCTTCCACCTCTTTCCCCTCGCTCTCCCCTCCTTGCACAGCTGTGGCTCCCATAGGGACCCAAAGATAGATGTAAGCATGAGGAGCTGGTTATCATTGCTTGTTGCCACCCCCACCAAAAAAAAAAAAAAAAGAAATATGTATATATATATATTTCCTTCTCTGGGCTGCTGGACAACGGCAAGTGTCTGTAAGAAGAAGGGGGGAAGTAAAGCACTGGCTGAAAAACATCCCCTGCTCCCTTTCCACCCCCCCGTCATCCTGTGCTCTCTTCAAACACGTTTTTAAACATACCAGTTTTGGTCTGGTTTCCTGGATGGCACATCTTCGTGTCTAGCTGGGCTCCATCCATTACCTCATGAGACAGGGTAGAACCAAGGTGACAAGATTGATGAAACATCTTGAACGAGGGGAATGGGTGAGGAAACCCTCCCAGGAAATCAGTGGAAATGGGGTGAGGGAGTACTTTTATTGAAAGGCATTGAGCAAATCTGTTTCAGGAGAGAAAAGGTAGTTTATATTCTAGAGACATAATTTGGCATTTCCTCTTGTTTGTCCTACAAAAATGATGAACTGACTAGTTTCATTTTATTTATTTTTTATTTTAAATTCAGTACCTGAATTTGCCCATGTTTCATTTTCTTTTGCGGTTTGGAGGTGGGTGAGTTAAAATGCCTGCCTCACCTAGAGTTCAGAAGCAACCAAGTTACTTCCACTTCTGGAGGGTCCTATATTTTATTCCAAATTGGCACAAGATCTGTTCAGTTATTCTTAGCCTTCCTGACACCTTTTTGCTTTTGTTACATTAATGCATGGATGTGGAGAGGGAAGGGACTCTGGCTTCTGGATCCTGTTCCACTGAGCTGCTAATTCACATTAAGAAAGGTCAAGTCTAATAGAGCACTGCCTTATGCTGAGGCCAAGAGGAAAAGGAGTTCATTTGAAAACTCACTTTCCAGGTGTATTAACCCCTTCAAGTGCCATTAGGCTGCGTATCTGTCACAGCAGTAGCTCTTTTATAGAGGAGCCCAGATAAACTGGCTTATTTCTCAGCTTTCAACTCCAATTCTCTCTAGCTCAGATCTCAGCTCTGCTACGCTCCTACTGCTGCTTAATCTCACCTTGTATCAGGCTGCTGCCTGCCAGGAGTAAAGACTCTCCTCCCTACTAGGGTGTGGAGTTTGTACATGTCTGTTTGTTTATCAGGGCACTCTATGCGGAGTGAAAAAGGCAGCAAAACCAACTAAACAGGATCACTTCATCAAATTTTTATTTTTTTGATAGGCAAATGCAAAGGTACCCTCATGGGTGCAGTTGGAAGAGTTTTGCTTCTTGGAAAAAGCTAGAAGGGTGAGGGAATACCATGCACAGGGGAGTTGATCTTTGCTGCTTGTATTCCAGCTGTGAAATAAAAGGACCTGAGGAGCCTAGAGGTGCTGGTTTCTGCCTGACACTCTACATATGTGATTGTAAAATATAAAGTCAAAAGAGAGGAAGGCTGGATGGCTGCTCAGAAGGTGCTCAGGGAAATGGAAACAAAGTTCACCAGCTGATGGACAGAAATACATCTGTTTATCTTGAGCAGAAGTAAGAGGTATGAGGAGTGAAAGAAAATTTGCTTTTGTTATAAAAGAGAAATACAGATCATGGTATTTGGCCACATCACAAAACCTGAAGCTGATTCGAACACTTTAAGAAAACAGAACTCTGGGCTCAGCCTCAAGGGAAAGAACAAACAATTTACTTTTCACTCTGTCTCAGTTCAGACCAAGTTAAGAAAATCTTTTCTGTGACAGGGACAGTGCATGATGAATAAAACAAAGCAAAAGTACCACTCTGGGAGTGTGGGTGGTTCTGCAGAGAACTTGGTACTGACCTGACTTCTGCAAGGGGAGAGCCCCAGGCAGTCTAGTGAACACACATGCACAGCCAGCATTGGCTCGCAGTGCCCAAATGAACTTGTTAAAATACAAAAAGACTGCAAAAGGAAATGAAAACAAAACAAGAGAGATATCCCAGCTGTGTATATTCTACTCTTTCAGGATGTCTACTTCTACAGGGAACCTTTTTCCTTAACCTCAAAACAGTTCATTTTCAAATCTTTTTTTTGAAGAGGAGCTGCTTTAGTGGTGGATTTTTCTTCTAAACATACGGTGTTTAGTTTATATCTTGCAGTGAGATTACATGTGTGACATTTTTAATATATATTCCTATGCACATGGGAACGTAATGGTTCCTGAACCTTTTAAAGGAAGCTGTGCATGATGACCTTTTCCAAAGCTTCTCTGGACAGTGGCACTCTCAAATAAAGCCTGGAGCTAGCCCTAGCGTTGGCACAATACACCAGACATCCCTTTCCTCACAAATAAGGACTGGTGAGAAGCCACACTGCCCAGGTGACACAATGGGGAGCAGCGGTGACATTTGCTGGAGAGCAAAGGGATGAATCCTGAGCCAGTGGCACACAGTGCTCCTGGTCACTGCTGCCCTTTTCCAGGCACTCTGATGCCCCACGAGGCTGGCAGGCACCCTCCCTCCAGGAGGGGAACTCCCTCAGTGTTGGCTGGGAGAAGAAATTCAAGTCTTTGCCCTGTGTCCTTCGAGAAAACAAGAATCTCTCAGTTTGCGTTTATGAGAAGATTTCACATTTGATTCCAGCTGGAGGGAAATAGAGAAAAAACACACCCTTTCCTTAGCCAGGCTGGAGGTTGTCTGCACACACAGACTGGGACTGTAGGTTATTCCACAATGGTTTGAGTATGCCCCACTTCCCAGCCCTGCCAAGAAAGTCTTGATCCCGGGGGAAAGCAGCACATCCTCGGCTGTGAAGGCCTTGGAGGTGGGCAAAGCCTGAGGTGTGGCTGAGACAGGCTTTGTGCCACTTGATTTGGCACAGCTAATGACAAGGTTCCCCTTTGGCTTGCCAGGAGGGGCTGCTGCCTGCAGAGCGCCTTCAGCATGAGCTCAGCTGTGAGAATATGCGTGTTGGGAAAGTCTGCTCGGGGCTTTCGTCGCCAGTTATTGGTTTCATGAAGGCCAAGGCATTTTTGCACAGAATCAGAAATCCTAGAAAGAGTCCCAAAGCACAAAGTTGTTCAAAATCTGTATTATTTCTGGAAGAAGATGGTTGAGTTCAGATGGAGCTAAAAGCTCATGTGTGAGAGTGCAATCCCTTTCTGATAGGAAATAAGGAGGAGATATGCGGTTCAAATTTTGCCACACCTTATGTGTTCATAAATGTGAAGCTCCAGGTGAGACATCTCTGCTTAAATCAACCAGAGACTCCCCAGGTGCAGGCACAGGACAAGAGCCAGGGGTCCAGCTGGCCTTGCAGCCCTCTCCAGCTTTGAAGGACAGGATCTGCGTTGGAGAGGAACGGGAGCCCAGATGGGAAGAAGGTGGGAACCAAAGTGAGCACAAACTGTGCAGGAGTGGGAGAAAACAGAAGGATCCAACAGATGTCATCCTGAAGTCCCAGTTCTCCCTAGCTGTGTCTAACATGCTGCTCTAAGTAAAATGCCTAGAAAATGGCATTTTGTGTCACCTTTCTCCTGCTCAAGAAGGGAGCATCTGTTGCAGCAGCCTGGTCTGCCCTGGTGGGTGGGTAAATGGTTTCATACAGCACCAGCTGTAGGCTCCAGCAGCATTATGGTTGAACACCTCTCTGCTATTTTCTCTACCTTCTATTGTTGTCCCACATTCTGCTGTGGCCTGCAGCAAGGCTGGGGAGGAGGGCAGGACAATTAGATGCAGAACATTAACGATCATGATAAGAAGAACTGATGCTGAATGCAATTCCCATTTCTCATTACTATGCTACTGTAGCTATGGTTTGGCTGTCCTCCTGGCCTTGGCAAACACGATCCACTTCATCTCCTGCTTCTCCTGTTGGCCGGGCTCCCATCCTCCCTCCTCTTGGCTCCTGCAGCCAAACTCCTGGCTGGCTGCAGTAATCCCACATAATATTTCACGCAAATTTATATGAAGCCCGTTACAAAGCTCAGCAAGGAGACACTGTTTCTTTTTCTTGATACAATTAATCACTTGTAGCTCTGCTCCAAGGACCAGCCTGTCTCCTGTGTAACTGCTCCTTTCTGTAAACTGGGCTGAGAAAGTGCAGTACCCACCGAGGGCAGGGAGAAACCTGGCTCTGCCTCCCTCTGCCACAAAACCCCAGGTGAAATCACTCTCCTGAAAAGGCCCCTGCCTCCCTCCTACCTGTCTCACCAGTGCTGGAGCGAGTGCTGGCAGAGCCCCCCACCTTGTCCTGCAGCCCACCCTCCCTCCCTGCAGCCTGGGCTGCCCTCCTGCCTGCTCAACACCTTGGTGAACACACTGCAGCTGCTCCCCTTTCTCATCCTGCTGCTGGGAATACTGCACAGGATTGCTCTTGCCTCCTTTGGTTCCCATTGCTTCATGCTGTCTAGTTAATCTTTTGGCACACAACTCTTTCTTCACCCTTCCTTTTGCCCCCCCTGCTCTTTTCAAATATTTCTAGTGTTGTGGCTGTTGGTGTTTTTTGTTTTGTTTCATTTTGCGTTTTGGTTTTTTTTTTTTTTTCCTTAAAAATATAAAAACCATAACCAAAAACCCAGAAAGTTAACCCACAGTCTAATGTTTCTGTGGCCAAACAGAAGACCCAAGTCTCTGGGCCTGTCAATCCAGGACCTCACACTAGTACTGAAATTCAGAGAAACAGGAAAAAAACGAGATCTCTTTTTGGCTTGTAACCGTGGGTGTCCACTTCTTCACTCAATAGTTCCTTGCTTGAGTCTGTCTGGCACATCTCCCACTTTCTCATCTTCCTCCTTGTCTCAAGTATAGCATCAAGAAAGTAATTAAAAAACATATGCTTAACAAAAACCTATATCCCCCTTTTTAGCATCAGGCCCAGAAAGCAGTTGAAAGATGCAATCTCTTTTCGGCCATTCCTACAAAATTTGGGGTGGTCTTTGGGTTCAATAAAAAATAGTAAAAGATAAAGTAGTTTAATTATGTGTTTAAGAATTCTTAATACAAATGCTAGAAGAACTGGCTGTATTTATTTTTTAAGCTAAGTACCCAGAAAGTCCCATTTTCCCTCCCAGAGCAAACTCAGGCCATGTGTGGTAAAAGAAGGAAACTAAATAAGAAGTTGGCCTTTTTCTCTTGTTTCCCACTCCACAGATTCATTATGGGAATGTTCTGTATTCTCTGAAGCACAACCACTGATTGCTGTTAAGTGAAATACTCTTGCCCAATAGCTGTGGTTCCTGAGTTCAAAGCATATTTACAAGTTCCCAAAGAATTTGGGGAACAAATCTATTATACTCCAGAAAAATTTTCCAGTTGTCACAGGCTTACCTGCCAGAGAAGTATTTCCTCTCAGCAGAGAGTTATCTTTCACTGGCTCTCCAAGTTGATGCATTTCAGGAACCTTTTTGCAGCCTCAGATTAGAACAATAACCAAACCAATGGAAGGGAGGTTGCAGTCACATCTATCAGGTAAAATCATTTCTAGAGGTCAAATTTGCATGACAGCTTTCTCACACCTTTCTTTTTTTTTGATACAGTAATTTCCTTCTGAATTGATCCAGAGTCTGAACAGCTGAACAGAAAGCAGTATTTGGTAGCACCTATTTAGAAATTATGGCATTACAGGGAAAAAAATGTGGACAGAACAAACTGAGGCAGAAAGGCCTGGCATGAATCTGATAATTATCCAAAATTTCATCCTCTGATCAGGAAATCTCCAAACCATTGGCTTCAACAGGATGAGACAGCATACAAAGGGAGAGATCACACCTGGAAGAAGTAGGCACCCGTTTCTTATATATTTTTTTGGTAAATTGATAATAATTTCCACTGCCAGAGACAAGATACTGGGCCTGAGGAACGTTTTTTGCCAGTCTCATTTTCTTATTGCCAAAGCTACAAAATCATAGTGTGCGTGTCTCTGTGTGTGTTGTTTCATTTTTGGTTCTGGTTTTATTTCTTTGGGTTTTTGAGAGCTGGGTTGTTGGTTGGTTGTTTTTCAGTCAGCAGCAAAATACTTTTCTGTCAGTTTTTTTTGTTCTTGTTTTTTTTGGTTGTTAGATGTGTATTTCATTCACACCATTTTCAAACTTCGCAGATTTACATTGAAAATAAAAGAAATAACTACTTTTCAACTCCTATCATATCTTTGTAGAGCACTCTTTACCACCTTCAGAAATGGCCTACAGGGGAGACTTCTATTTGAACAGTTAGAAGTAGAGAAGTGAATTTTCAGGACAGCATTTATAAAAGGAGAAGGAATTGAAACAAAGATATACAGTGCTATATATTTTTGTTGATGTTTTTGGAAGTCTGCAATTTCTTATTCCTCTTTTAGTAAAAAATATCATGTTCTTTTACTTTAGACTTAGACCTGACCAAAGCTGGGATTTAAATGGTTATTACAGAACCTTGAATCAGCCAGAAGTTTGAGGGAGACTTGCTTGTGTATTTTCCTTGAAGCAAGAATTCCCCCAGAACACCAAAAGGAATTCCAAAGCTCCAGAGCTGGGATTTATGAGAACCTAAATTAAAGCAGGGATTTTTTTACAACATAGAGAATGAAGGTCAGGTTAACTTGTATGAAAATACAGGAATTTGACAATAGTTCTCCCTGCCCATTGTAGGAGGTGATCATTTCCCTCAGGTTAGCTCATAGCATGACAGGATTTTGAAGTGCACCATCTGCTTCCTGGGATGCAGCAGCTCGGCAAAGGCTGCTCTGGCTCCCTGGGAACAGCTCCTCTTTCCCTCACCTGGGGGGCCTGGCTCTGTGCCTGCTGCCTGCTGTCCTCAGCACACCATGATTTTCTCCCTGTCTCAGAGTTGATGTTTGCTCTCCCCCCACCCCAGGTTGTGTGAGATTCTCCCAGGGAAGGAGCAATATTCCCACTTTCCCTCTTGTCCAGAAGTCAGGATAAGGAAAAGGCAGTTCTCCTTTCTATTGCCCAACCACTCCATATAAAAGATAAACCCCAAGGAAGACTGTCTTGTACTGGAAAATAATAAGTTGCAACAGACAAAACCACAAACTTCCTGTTGCAGGATAGAAAAAATCCTCAATTTTTGTTCTTTTAAAATAACGCACTCTATAGACAGCACAGCTTGGTGTTCCCTCTTGCTTCCTTCAACTTCCAACCTATGTATCCTACTTTAAGTATCTTTACAGGATAACTGCCTGGTAACTGTTTTATATATTGGAAAGTTCTTCAAGTGAGAGAATAATGCCAGTGTCTGTGTTTTTGCCTCCAGTGTCAGATGGAAAATTGCAATGACAAGCTGTGGCACCTGCATTCCTGCATCTATGCCCTGAAGCCTGCCTGAGAGCACCTTCTAAGGTGAATCACAAGAGGCCTGCTCTTCCCAAAAGATTTTCAAAGATATTTTTAGGATATTTGAGGTTTTTTCTTCTTGTGTGGTAAGGGGAGAGATAGCATTGCACAAGAATCTGTTGATCTCTCAGCTGGAAAGGAGCAGTAATTGTCTTTGAACACCACGGCTGGGGCTCCTGATTCCTGGGGAGTGAATGCTGCCAGATGTGCTTGACCTGGACCATGTATGGGGAGCTGAGGAGGGGCTCCTGAGTGCAAACCTGCCAGTACAGCATGAGAGGAAGTAGTTAGGCCAGACTCTATTTTTGAGCCAACTGTGTGTGATTTCAGGGCTACCCAGAGATTCAGCTTAAGTGCTGTCTTCCATGCATCAAAGCTGTGAATCCCGGCTGGATGATAGAGAGAGCCATGGCCTGCAATATGATCCAGCATCCCCTTCAGACATGCCAGGAGGCCCATCTATTTACCTAACTTTTTCATGAAAGCATTTGGGAGGAAGAGCTTCTATTTGGCTGGAGAGATTTATTTATTTATTTATTTGATTGCTCATATTTATAAAAATAAGTACAAATGAGGTGAAAAAATACCATTCTTCTGGTGACAGTAGTTACCAAAATAGCCTTTTCAGTGTAGCATGAGTAGTGACACCACCAAGAATTCCCTGCAAAACATAGCCCACCACTATTTGTTTCTAGTGAGTCACCTTTACAAACTGCACTTTCTGCTTCTTTTGCCCTGAGGTCAGAATTTTTTCCTCCCCAAGACAAAAGCTAAACTTGATCAGGCTTCCAGGCTCACTAACAGGATCTTGGGGAAGACTGGAAGCGGGAATGCACAGTGCCTCCCCAGGCACAGGAAAGCAGAGGAGAGCACCCTGAAAAGCTGATGTGCTTTCACAGTCTCTATCTGATGTCACGTTGTTCCACGGTGAGGGACCATGGTAGTTCAGAGGATGGAGGGGAGTTTCAGGGGACAGTGGCTGCAGAACAAGCACCTGTCAGGGCTTTACAATAGAAAGCATATTCTAGAGCAGCGCATCACCAGCTGCAGTGCTGTACTGCTGCTTTTTCAATATTCTGGGAGCCACAGGCTCTGTTTGTGAATCTGGAGCAGTTCATGTCATGCTGCAATGATTTAATATCCCATCTGTCTCTGGACACTGACAGAAAATTCCCCTGGGCATAAGCTCTGGCAATTTGAGATGTTACTTCTCCCATGGATGACCCATCCCTACACAGGGCATTGTTGCTCTGTGGCAGAGATAAAAGAACGAGCCACGAGTTGCCTTGCATCATCTCCACCGATAATCTATTGCACTCAGGAGAAGGAAAGCTTGAATTCATTGGACTCTGAAATGAACAGTCTGAGCCAGAGACTTGTGTCCTATCCCACCCCTCCCTCTGCTTGGCAGCCAACCCTGCCAGATGTCCTGGGCCCGGGAAAGGCACGGCTCACGTGTGTCTGTGCCTGGGATAACGGAGGGGAGGCAGCTGGTGGCTGCACCAGCACACTGCAAGGCACAGAGCCTTAACGGAGCAACACGCTTCTCTCTGCACCAGCACTGCTCTGAAGAGATTTTGGGGAAAACAGAGAAGGGTACTGCCATGTTTCCAGCAAGAAAAGGAGTTCACATGTATTGAGATGTTGAAGAATTTTGGCTGGAAAAGAGCCCATAGTTATTTGCACAATTTTACTTGTACAGATACCCAGGTACAGATACATTCATGGAAACTCTGGCTACATAACAGTATTAATTCTGTCTGAGTCCTGAGACCATTCTTGGGAGCTTTCAGAGACTTACAGGAAGTACCTTTCCTTTTCATTTATGTATAGATTTATTGTTATTTATGTATAGATTTATTGTTATTTTTATGTATTAAACAAACAAATGGAGACATTTTTGCTTTGCCTCTACTAGGTTTCATGCTAAGAAAGAAGGTGTGGTGGAGGGGATAAAAATCTTGGCTGAACTAATGCAAAAACAAGGCTCATGGCAACCCAAAAGTTGAATGCTCTTTCTAGAAAACCTGGTCTTAAGAGCAGTGGGCTCCTCTGAGACTGCCTGGGCTACTGCTTGTGTTGTGGCAAAGCAAACAAACAAACAGAGTAAAGCAAAGATGAGAGGGTCCACTGAGATTTGGGTCTTTCAGTGTCTCTTTCATGAGTAATGAATGGAGTGACCACACAGACTTGGAAAGCCCTGCAATGCTTGAAGCTGCTGCTGACTTTCAAGCAGGCAGAGTGCAGGTTTGTCTGGGATTCACTGACAGTGTTAGGAAGTCTATTTGAGGGGCTTCAAGGCAAACCAGGAGTTTTTATTGCTCACACATAGGAGGAAAAAATTTAACAGCTGCTCTTTACTCTCACCAGTGGTATGTAAGCAGAAACTTGAATTATACAAGAGAGTCCTAAGAAACTCCTTTCTGTCTCCCCATCTTGGCTGCCTGGAGACCCTTTTATGAGTATGAACTCAATTGTCAGCAGCACTAGGGAATCTCCTGTTCAGCCTGAGGTGCTCGTGTATCCCAAGGTACTTTCCTAAACATCTGGGTGGTCTCACCCCTCTGAAAGGAAAACTCTTTCTACTGAGCCATGACACACCAGGTACAAGGAACATATGTTGGCCAGTAAAATGACACAGGGTCTCCAAACACAAACATGCTGTGTTCCACTGCTCACAGCCCTTTGTTCTGTTTTCTCATTGAGTTCCCTCAGCCTGGTCTCAGACATCTGTAATCATGGCTTTAAGAACTTACTGGAGCAAGTTCTTCCAAGCTACATGTGGAAAAATGGGAAGAGCTGTTTACTAGGTAAAGGATATCTATGCCTACCTCAGAAGACAAGACAAATCCTTTTTCACTGCCCGTTGTGGCTACAGCACTGGTTCCCCTTTGCTGCCAGAAAAGTTCTTGGATATGGCCTCTCTTTCCCCATTTAAGCTCTTTCTTTTCTGCTTCATTGCCTCCCCTGAGAGAACAAAACTTCAATGAACATACACAGGCTTTGGATGTTTCTTTGTCTTTAATCAAGACACCCTGTTCATAAAGGTAAAATAAACTATCATTTTTTTATCACATGGAAGATTATATGTTATTTGAGGTACTTGTGAAGATGGAAACATTTCTAGAAGTGCCTCGTGCTGTAGAATTCAAATAGGTACCTTAAGGGTAGCAGAAAAATTCTGTCTCTGGTGCTGTCATGGTCTGGTACCTTTCACGAGCAGCAAAACATTTTTCAAACCACTATAAAGAATAAAAAGTCAGAGCTGATAAACTTAAAAAAATATACTATGAAAGAAATCCAGCAGTAGAAACACACCAGGAAAGAAATCCAATTCCCTTTGAAGCAGGCACTGGTATCATAAAGAGGGAAAAGTATAAGAAAAATGGGGAAAACTAAATTAGGTCATTAATGACTAAAAGAAAACCCAACCCTAGAGCTGAAAAAAAAAAGGAGGCTGCATGCTGAAAACTGTACAAGTTAGAAGAGGAATTAAACCAAAACCAAACAATAACTTTGCAGTCTTCTGTGCTAGCACAGAGCTTGTCCTGACCACAGTGCTCTGTGCCCGGTGGGAATGCAGAACAATGGAGGCCTTTGAAGATTAATGGTTGTTAAAGTCAGAAGGAGCTTGCTGGACTTTCCACAGATAATAAGTCATGGATCTTCAGCCAGCAAGAGGCCACAAAATGTCACTCAATATGAAGCCTAAAATATAAGGGCTGAGGCCTTAGATTTGTTCTGTTTTCAACTAACTATAGGTTTCCTGAAAGAAATTAGATAGCTAGATATAGGAAATTTACAATAGTCAGAACTGCCATTTATGAAGTGAATCATAATGACTAATCCTAAATCCATTAGGCTGGCCTTGGGGTTTTTTTCTCAGTTGCAAATGGAAAAGATTTTTTTTGGTTTGGTTGCATTTTGGGGTTTTGTTTTGGGGGGGGATTGTCAGAAATATTTGGCTCTCAGAAGAAAATCAAAGCTGCAGACAGTCATAAAATTTTGAGACCAAATTTGAGACAGTTTTTGAAGAGCTTCTTTTCCCCTAAAGAGATTCACCCTATAAAATTGCTGAGCTCAGATGAATATCAGCTAAATCTCTTGATAGCTTAGAGGTAGCTAATTATTCATGACTGCTTTGAAAGTAATAGGGAATAGCAGATTTTTACTGTGAAAATAATAAGTAACAGTGAAACTTAGCATTACTGCTGCCATCAGCAACACCCTCTAACTTTAGAACAGGGTGATGGCATTACACACATGCTTTCAGTTCCCAAAGGCTTGGGAGACAAAGAGAGTTCGCTCATCATAAATACGAGAAAAAGACAGAAATAACCCACAAAAAACCCCCTCAAATCAGCCTGATCAAAATCTATTCACCTGAAGAAGGCCAGCATAAATCCTGTATGAAATGCTGAGGAAAATCTCAGCCACGTAGACTCCCATTCTTGCTCATCCTTCATCTGTGCTGGGCTGGCCTCAGTTCACTGTGCAGTGATTTGCAGAGCAGTGCTGGGTGATGAGGAGCAGCAGGTAATTGTTGGGTGCTGTGGAGGACAAGGAGCAGCTGTAGCTGTGTCAGGCTTCCTTCCCTGCATGAGGAGCTGACACTCAGCTCTAGTAAGAGGCTCAAAATGCTCCTCTCTGTCACTAATCAGAGTCCAGTACACAGCAGAGTCACTTTTTCTGCAGTGTTTCTGTGACTTCCTGCTCTCTGGACCAGATGGACTCAGAAAAAGGATGCTTTATGTTATCTGGCATGCATCCATTGTCCACTTCCAAGAGCCCACCTCAGGTGGGGATGATTTTCTCTGAAAAATGGCATGTGAGTTTTACCCTGACTCAGATGCACAAGGCTGGTGTTCATAATACACAACATTACTGCAAATTGGATGGGAAGCCAACTTTCATTTCTTAGAGCTCACCGCCTGCCATAACATCTTGACTTGTTCCACATGTTCCCTGCACTATAAACAGAGCCCTGAGTAACCTGACACAGTGTCACAAATTAAAATAAGAAATACTGCTTTAATTAAAGCACTAGAGTGAATTTGTTCAATAATTAGCAGTTGGATTTGTCAGGGAGGTGGTTTGGTCTGCTGTGTATGTTCAGAAAGGGACCACAGGGTAACATATACACCACCTCCCTTGAGAGCATGAAGTAAATTGATTAAACAGTGCCACAGGTCATGCTAAGATTTATAGCCAAGGTCTCTAATGTGTTTTTTGAATGAAAGAGTAAAACCCCTATGGTTTTCACTTCAAAACTTTTGGCAAGCTCCCTATTAACTCCACTCACACACCAGCATGGTGGGCAGTACTGGGAGGGTACTTTATTCTAAGGTACTAAAAACTGTGATTAGGCAATGATTTATGGCTTTCCTTAAACTCTGAAGTGACTTTTTTTAATAGGAGTATTTTTGGCTGGGCTAATTGAACTAAAAGTTGACTGATTTATGATTTAATTTACAAAACCTTTTGCCACACCTTTAATGATGAAATCTCCTTCTTTTTTTTTCCACTGAGACATATTTTCCATTACTGCTATGCCAGTATAGCATTAAAAAAGCAGTTGCCATCTCAAACATCACTGAAAGGCTCCATTTCTTCTTGGAAGCTCTTTAAATTATATATTTAAACTCATCTTTCCTCACCTCTCTCTCCCCCCAAATGGTAAAAGAAGTTATTCCTACAGCATTTTTAAAGCTTGCATGAAGTTTGAACTTCTGTCTTGCATAGAGCCAGTCAGTGAGATTAAGGCTTATTTTATTATTTTCTTTACAGAATATGTGAGCTTCTCATGCTCTGGTACATGCACGCAAGGGAGTGAAATCACCCAAGAGCAACCTCTTTAATCCACCACTTCAAGCTGCTCTAAAGGCATAACAAATCCCTTTCTTCTCCTAAGGCAGTTTAGCATGGAAGTCACCAAACTGTTGCCATTAAGCGATTTCATGGTGGTTTGTCTAAAGTGAGAGGAGAGCAAAGCCAGGACAGTTCATTGCCTGATCCTTTGGCCTCTAAATGGAGCTCTGGAAAGTCAGAATTGGCATGGAAAATGCTCTGCTGGAGAGTGACAGTGACTCATCCCTATCTGTCCCTTTTCCTGGAAGCTGAAGCAATGAAAGATGACACGGAGTGGAGGCTGCAAAGGCTGAAATCTCCCATTTCCCTCTTTCAGTCACGTCAATTCTGTGTCTTTTGAAAAATCTACCCAAACCTTTTGGAAACCTACCCACTTTTAATTCTGCTACAGGTATTTCAGACACCACAGAATGCAATCCTACTCTTTTGAAGACTTTTCACCATTCATTCCTTGCTGTTTCTCAGCGTTGCTGCGATAACCTTCAACATCCACCATTCAAGCAAGCAGCCACAGGGATCCACATTTTTCTGTCTACCTGAATTTTTTAGTCATGTTTTGTGCTGCCAGTAAGCTAGCACTTGAAACAGATCTCAGTGCTTTGTAAAATGTGTAATATCACCAGTAAAATTAACGGAGTAATTGAAAAATGGAGCAACTATGGTTAAGTCAAACTCCCCTAGGTGTATGGAGAACAACAGATAACATTTGGAACAGCACATTTGTCTGTGTATGTAAACAAAAGACACCAACCATAGAGACACCCTCAGATGATAATCTGACTTTTTGCAGTGATTGCTTTCATGTACTTGCTGTTTTCAGTAGTTTCTGGCTATTTCATTACAGAGCAGTATTAAAACATGAGAAAGGGAAAGACAATCAAAAAGGTTAAAAAACAAAGCTATAAAACTTGTTGTTTCGCTCCTCTAAGGAAAGCTCCAAAACTGTAAAAAATGGGCCTGGGGGAGTATTGAAACAGGGATTTATTTCAGAATGCCTTGCAGAGCTTGTCAGAAGTCACAAAAATCAGTAAACAGATCTGTGTCACACATAATACTCCAAGGCAATGATCAGGATTTGGAGAAAGACAAGAGAATTCTGAGAGATTTGACTCTCAAAGATTCACATTCATCTGACAAAGTGTTCACAGCCAGAACCGACCATGAGTCTGCAAATGAAATTAATTTTTTTTAATGGTTCATGCAGAAAGCTGTTTTATCTTTGCAATAAGACAGAACAAGGTAATAGAAGTTACATAGCTGAAATTATAGACATATATAGAAATTATAGATAACCCACAATGAAGATTGTAAACTAAAATTAAGTAACATCATGGAAAAAAAGAGCAATTTCTGATATCTCTTGAGGAAAAAAACCAAGAATGATAACATACAAAAAAGAAATGGCAAAGTTTTGGTTTCTTGTTTTTTTGTTCTTTTTGTTTGTTTGTTTATTTGTTTTTGAAGGGGGTGAATTTACTGAAGCAGGACAGGGAAGGTTTTCTTTGAGCAGCGTGGACAAGAGAGAACTCAGGTGTCCCACACTGCCTTTTGTGACTGTAAAGGAGAGATAAGGAAGGTAGTGTTGCAGGTAAAGTAATTTTCTGGGGATCAGGCAAATGATGACAGAACTTACAGAACAGATACACAAACTGGTAGCGTAGACACAAACAGCCTAAGAATGCAGTCCTCTCTATGGTGCTGTGTGTTTGGAGAAGAGCCTGGTGCCAAATATTTTCCTGTCTTCTGTGCCTTTATATGCCTGTGACTGTTCTCTGAGAAACAGAGCATCCACCTGCGTGCACAGCAGGTTCCACTTTTGGACAGCACCCCTGAGGCACTGTGGCAGTGAAGCACAAAAGCAGAATTGCCTGGGGATATTTCCAGAGTTTCCCAGCACAAATAGAAATCGTGGATTTAATAATTGCTTCTGTTGGGCAAAGGTGATAACCGTGCTTTAGGGAGACCTGAGGAGATACAGAAGGTTGATAACTGCATGAACTTCACTAAAAAGGTGCCCCTTGGTTATTGGCTTGGCTGGGAAAAAAAGTCTGGAGAATCATGTACTGTTCAGTCTGATTGTTAATTACTGCTTCTGTACATCTTCCCTAGAAAGGAGCATGTGAGGAGCATGTGAGGACACTCCACCATCACATAGCATCAGTGTGAAATTTTTGAAAGCAGCTGTGGGAGGCTCTAGCACACAAGAACTGCAGCTCAGACACTGAGTGAGACTCCCAGTCTGTGTTTGCTTTGCAGGTATCCGTGTATCCTTATGGTGGGTTTCTTTGCTGTGGCTATTACGGGCTCATTTAGAAAGGTAAAACTCAAAAACAACTGAACTGAACAACTTGAAGACCAACCTGGCTTGTCAGTGTTAGTGAGATTTAAAAATCAGATTGTCTGGAAAGGCTAGTCTCAATTACTGCACAGTTATGTGAAGAAACAAAGTCAACAAATCTTCAATGCTTGTATCCCTTAATTGGAATCCTCAAGAAGTACATCAGGGATAAAGAACAGAAATGTCTTACTCTATACAAGCAGGTAGTTAACTCTCTTAATTTGATAATAACTGAATTATTATCTCAAAGTTGGCATTATTTGTAAAGCTTGACTTTAGAAAGTAATAAACCTTGAAGATTTGTGCTCCAACCATTCTGAAACTTCTTCACAGTGAAAGGATAATCTCTTTTTTATCCATTTTTTTCCCTGTGTGTGTGAGAACTCAAGAATGAGGGAATGGAAACACGTTTCTTTATGGCATGCTTAAAAGATTTGAAAATTTCAGTTTCAGAAAATAAAGCATCTAAAAAATAGTAATAGAATGAGTTGGAACTTGGCCAGAGCAGATGTTCTCTTCACCTGTTGTATTTAACAAAACAAGTTTAATTTTAAAATACTGTGTTTACCTCCTACTTCTCTTTAGAGATTATTCTGTGACATTGCAGATGTAGGAGAAAAGGGGAAGTACAGAGCAGCAGATTTGTGGGTGCCAGTCAAAGAGGGCCCATGGAATCTGTAAAAAAAGTAGTGCTCTTGGGTAGAAAGCTTAAATTTGATTTTTGGGTGGTCAGTGGCAGAATTCTCATTACCTTTGATGCTGTTATGACTTCAGCCTTTCTTATCAACAGCTATGCTCAGATCTCAAATTTTCTATATAACTTCTGCCCCAGTTTGGACTGTGATTTTGAAAGATTGTGCAGGCCTATTTCATACTTGTATAAAAGTATGTAAGTTATAGTTTTTTACTTCCAGAGGAACAAAAATTGATCTTTTTTCCTTTTTCTAAAACAAAAAACCCCTTTATTTAAGGTTTAAATAAAAATTTTATTTTCATCAACTGTTTTCTAGGTCTTTATAGAATATTGGAAAGAATGCATAGAGGGAGGAAAAAAGGAGAATTCTGATGACAGGATTTTTGTTTTGTCTGGTGATGGAGAGAGCAGATGATCTGTCAGTATTTTCACAGGACTTTACCTCCAGTGAGTGGAACGAATCACATATTTTCCACCCAGGCCATTTTAAGGAAAACTTTATGTCAAGTAAATAAAAGTGTTCATCATAAAGTCACAATAATATTTTTTAATACATTTCTTTTAAAAATGTAACTCAAAGAAGGCTTCTGGGATGTTGGCTGAAAACATCTTAAAATTTTCTGAGAAAACAAACAAACAACAAAATTCTCTTTCATCCCACACTTTTCACAAGAGAAGAGTTATCTCTAGCAGGAGGCTCTTTGGGCATACGTGCAGCTACAATAATGTACATCTCCCACACGTGTATTTGGGCAGGCACAGGCACATTTAGCCTTGGGCAAGACACACATTCACATCAGAGGGCCCTGAGAATGCACAGAGTGTTGGGTCATGCTGCAGAGCAAACATTATGGTTCAAGAACAAGCTCAGAGCAAGAATTACCCACAGTCTCTGTGGGTAAATTCACACCAAGTAGTGTCTGGTGGCATTTCTGCTGATAAACTTTATCAGGGCCGTGTTTGCCTTAGAAACTTTCTGTGGGACACAGAAGCAGGAACCAGCCCCACCCCATCAACTAGACCATGGAACTGAGTCCTTCTTCATCATCCAGACCATGGCATCAACCAGACCCATCATCCAGACCATGGCACTGAGTCTTTCTTCATCATCCAGACCATGGCACTGAGTCTTTCTTCATGAGCCAGGCCATGGCACTGAGTCTTTCTTCATCCAGACCATGGCACTGAATCTTTCTTCAAGCACCTCCTTAACTCAGCAGCAGTTTTTATTCCTGCTGCTTCTGTGCTTTACCTGTGTTTGATAGGAGAATTTTAAATCTAGAACCTCCTTTAAACCTAGTGGCTAAATACTATTTATTAAAAGGTCTTGCTACTAAGAAAGCTCAAGGTTGTGCTCCCCATTACTCCCAGCAGTAGTTCTGAGTACAGTATCCAGCCAGCCAGGCCCAAACAGAGAAATGTAGCAATCTAGCAATTTAAAGATGCTTTAATTTTTATAAGGCCCATTTTCCAGAGTGGATGAAAGGTTTGAGGTGAACCTGTTTTGTATTTCAACGGGGACAGCTGCCTTGCTGTCTCTGAGCAGATGGGATTCAGAAAAGGGGAAGGGGAATGGTTTCAGGATTAGATAAAATAACAAGCAGGGATGTTCAATACAGAGATAGGACAAGATGAAATTGCTTCAGCCAGACAGGTTTAGGTTGGATATTAGGAAGAAATTATTCCCTTAGAGGGTGGTGAGGCCCTGGCACAGGTTTGCCCAGAGCAGCTGTGGCTGCCCCATCCTTGGAAGTGCCCAAGGCCAGGTTGGACAGGGCTTGGAGTAGCCTGGGGTAGTGGAAGGTGTCCCTGCCCATGGCAGGGGGTGGGGCTGGGTCATCTTTAAGGTCCCTTCCAACCCAACCAGACCCAACCCACTCCGTGGTTCTCTGAAGATTCTATGAATTCCAGTTCATAGAGAAAGGATGGCCACGGGGAGAAATGCTTTCTCCTTCCACAAACACTTCCACATGCACTTCTGCCTCTCAGCAAAGCACCAGATCATGCACATCACTGCATATAGCTCTCACTGCTGGCCTTTGCAGCTGAAGAAGTGAGAGATTTTTAGTTAAAAAGATGAACACATTCTCATAATTGTATGCAGATTGAAAAAGAAAATATTCAAAGCACTCCGTGATGTCCCAACATGAAAGAATAATTTTGATACAAGATCTCTCCATACCAGTTCATTATTAGAAGCTGTTCTTTTCTGATTCCAACCTCAGTGAGCTTTCCCATTTAATTTCTGCATCACCCTCCCCCCACTCTGAAGAATTTATGATTCCTATTTTCTAGCGAGGAGAAAGGAGAATGCCCCCAAAAGACATTCAGATCAGATTTTGAATAGGATCTTTAAGAAGTGCTCAGCTTTGAAATTTAGATAGATGGGCATCTTTGAAAATGTTTCTGGGCCATCTGTGCACATTTATGTGACTCTATATCATAAACACCCCCAACTTGGCTTGAAATGAATTGACTACCATTGTGAAGAAAATCTTTAGCAGAACAAGGCAAAGAAAACAGCCTCCCAAGTCCACAACCAGTTCTTTCCTGAAATTGTCAAAGAAGCAGAAAATTTAAAAACTTTTGTGTATGTGTATCTCTGTGCCTGCATTTGTCTGTGTCAGCAAAACTGATTTATAAAACCCTCTTTAGAAAGTACTAAATCAAAAACAACTCTGCCATACTTCATAGATCTGACCCATTTCCCAAAGAAATAACCAGACCCAGTGAGATACAAAACATATATTTTATATAGTTTTAAGAGTTTTTTGTTTCTTTTCTTTTTTTTTTTTTTTTTTTCATTTAGCTAGTTAGTTTCCTCCAGATTTTAATACAGCCTGGAGCTTCCTGTATTTGTGCAATTTAAAGGCTAAAAAATTTCTGGGATTAGTGGGACACTCCCAGCTAGGTCAGAGCATCTTATTATGTGTCAAAGTTTGGAGCAGTAATTGCTGAGCCTTGGCTGCATCCTGTCTGTGCTCTGGGCAGTTCAGGGTGTATGTACGTGTGTTTGTTTTATGCATCTCTGTCATAACTTGCTTTAGGGATTCAACCAACCATTTGTCTGCAGCCTGGCTTAGTAATAAGTAAGTCAGAGGAAGGAAGGGGCCCAGGGGAAAAAAGGTAAGACCCTACAGAAGCTTGAAAAATATAAACACTAGAAGGGAAAGAAATTACTTAGAGGGTTTACACCGTGGAGTAATAGGATTAAATTCAGCTGGGAAAAACTGATGAGAAATAAGGAAAATATTCCTGTTACTAAAATGACATTTACAAACTGCTCTGGACAAAAGTATTACTAAATGTAGAGTACGAAGCCAGTTTAAATAGATATCCTGATTTTCTTATACAGCCTTTATTATAATTATGGAGACCCAGGTTGAAATGAAGAGATTCAAGGCCTCTTTCTTTCTCACAGTCAGACTACTGTCCTGCAGTTGTGCAATTGCTACATCATCCAGGTTTGCTTCATCATCCAGCCTTTACACATGGCATATTTACCTGTCAATCCATCTATGGAAAAACACTGGCCAGTATCCATCTCTTACCTAGCACAAAAAAGGCTCTGTGGTCTAAATGTTTTCAAACATGCATGAGACATGGAGTAAGTGCCTTGCATGATTGCTCTTCTGCTTGCCCCAAGGTTTTGTAATCCATCTCTCTGTGCCACAGCCCCTTTTCAGCTGGGCAGCTGTGCTGGTATGGCTGCTGTTGTCCCTTTATTAGTCCCTCTACAGTCATGGTCTTGGGGGACAAGCAGAAAGCATGTCTGTCCTTTTCCATGGATACGTACCCCTGGATATGTTGATGGCCAGGGTGGTCTACCCCTTTGTTCATTACCCTATGCAATATCAAATAAACCAAGAGTTTCTGTGAAGTCTGATGAACAATAGAGCAGGCCCAGCAGCTCAGCCAACTGGCTCCATATCTTGTCTCAGCCAGCAGTCACGCTGGATGCTAGAAGGAAAAAGTAAAATAGCTCAAAGCAGTGACACTTCCTCAGAATACCCTCCCACGTCTCCAGCAATTTGTGGCACAGAGGTTTCCTGAGCCAGAGGCAGTGGGGAAGGCAGGAGCTCTCAGCTTGTCCTGCAGAGCTGCCAGCAGAAGCGACAGTGATGCACCACAGCTCCCCAGGCACCCTGATGGAAGTGAGCACTGAGTGAAGGAAGGAAGAAAAAACAAATGTCTTTCCCTACAGCATGGAAAGTACATAAAATGTGGGGAGGTAGATGATGGGGGAAAAAATATGATAAATGGTTGAGCCTATTTGCATCTCTTACTTCTACCATGAGATGTTTAAGATTTTTTGCACATTCATACATACAGTAATTGATTCTTTCTCTAGCCATTCTGTATGCTATGCTGTCTTTTCTGCACCTTCACATATGAGATCTGGTGTACTCACACATTTATTTTAAACATATAAATGTTATACTTCATTCTTCCTGCCTAAACAGTGCTTTATCTGCATCGTGTTTTCCCTCTATTTCACAATGTCATGGAACAGGAAGAAATTTTTATTGTCTTTTGTAAATAAAACAATGAAAACTAGACCAAAGGCAAGTGAAAGTCAGTGGATTTACAAAGCTGAACAATGTCTAGGTTTGTCTCCTTCAGTAATAGAAACTTGTCTCCAGATGGAACAGTCATGGAAAATTTCAAATCTGGGTGATTCCCTGGCTGCCTGAATGGTCCAGGACTAAACTAACTCAGCAGGTATGGGAAGAAAGGTGTTTCATGTCCCAAGCTTCACTTGTTCTGTGTCTATATTGAAACAGAGGAAGTCAACATCTGGAGTAAAACTCTTGTAAATTAATGGAAATATCTGAGAAATTATGCTAGTGTCCTGCTAACACAGTTTTATATTGTTACATTAGTAGACTGTGCCCTGAACTCCTAAGTTCAGCCAGCCATGTCTATAAGATGCAGAAGAGACTCCATTAAATGTTTTAGTGATTGAAAAGTAATAGTTTTGATAAAGTGTGAAGGTAAGTGTTGTTGAGGAAGAGAAATAGATATGGTACCACAGATATGCTTGATGGCAAAACAACTGCCCCAACTTGAAACTGAGAATCCTTGAGATCAAGCCAAAACTGAGACATACCTGTCCTGATTTGGAGGTGAGCAGTTTTCAGGTCATGGCTGAGGTGGCTGTTAAGTGTGGGGCAAAAATTTGGGTGAGGAGAGCAGTGGAAAAGATGACACTTCAGTCTAGGATGCAGAGTCAGATTTAATATAGACTTTACCTCTATTCACAACTTTGCTCAGAACATTTTAATATATCTGTTCCAGAAACAAGAAAAAGAAAAAGCCAAACGTTATTTCTTGTTTCTGTGTCCATTTTTGGGAGGGCACATTCAATCTCCAGTTATCCTGGGTCATTTCCTAGGAACTTTACACCAGATCCAGATGGTGGATTTCAGGAGGGCAAGGGGAATGTCTCCTTATTCCTGCTGTACCAAGAGCACTTTGGCTTCTACTGCCCAATAACCAAAACAATGCCTAACAGGATCTTATGTTTCCCAACAAGCTCTTGTAGGACCCTGGATGCACACAAACCTTTGCTGCATGGTTCACCTTGATCCAATACCTTAGGATGACAAAGCTTGAGTGGCCAAACATCATCTGGAGGCCAGCTGGACTCTAGTTCTTAGTCAAGCCAAGCTCACTACCAGTCAATGATCACTCTAAGTGTCTTTTCACGGTCTTTAAATTCAGGGACATATGTAATGATACAATGGCTGTATCAGCCCCACTAGGCCTCACTCCCTAAAACATTGTTTTTTTCCTTAATTACTTCTCTAAAAAAAAAGTTAAGGAATTAGGAAACATCAGGATGAAACAGGGTGATTTCCTTATCTGTTGTCTAGATTGGAAGTTACCACCTACGGCTGCATTTATTGTCCATCCAGTCCTCTTGTTTTAGGAGCTGGATGTATCACTGTTATGAAATGTGTTTTCTTTCCACAGAATTATTTATCCAGATATAGATAAGGTAACTGTATTAAATCCTTTGATATAATAGGCAAAGATTTTATGATCAGCTTCTTTTTCCTAATTTTCTATATATGATGGTGAACCTAATAAAGAGCAGGCAATTTATTGATGCCTCCTTCATATCCAGGGGGATAAGGAAGAAATTTTGCTGTTGAGGAATAAAGTGAAATTCCCCAAATCCCCTGTATTATACACATGCTAGATTATTTAGAGCTCTTTAAATCAAAATTCAGATACGGAATAGTGGGTGCTTCACCATAAGCATTAAACCATTCTGTCTGCACTGCATCATTTCTTACACTGCAATGATTAAACTCTCAAAGACCTGCCCAAGCAAGCTTTGAGCTTAATTACTAGAAAACTTGAGAGGAATTCTCTTGAGGGGCAATCATTTGTTTTTCTCTTTGGAAGTCACACTGAGGAATTAGAAGGGGAAACATTGTGAGCACTGTGCTTAGAATAGGAAATAACCAGAGGGTACCAACAGGCAGCCCATTTCTGAGGCACAGCCATGTCCTGGGAATGGGGAGATAGAAGGCAAGCAAGCAAATACTCTAAAATATGGATTTCATTCTATCATTCCAGCCATGGTGACATCTAACACTGATGGTTTCCTTATACTTCAGTATTCTGAGCCAGTTTGCAAAGAGTTCTGTAGAGCTGGAATTTTATTTTTCTTTTTATTTCTTTGGTAGGGAAAGAAGGAGGGAGAAGATGGGGCAACAAAACAGTCAAAAAATGCAGTCAGTGCAAAACAGATTAGAACTTCAGGGAAGTGCCTGGCTTATAAATTCTATCTTAACAGTGATACCACTTCTTTAGTTCAAGTGACATGAAACATTGACACAGCACAATGAAGTCTTTTAAGGCTGATTCCACACTTCAGCAAGTAACCAAAGCCAAGCACCATGCATCCAACTGGTAATTTTTTGCTTCTGTGCATGTTAAAGTACCCGATATGGCCCTGGCACAGGCGAAGCAGGTTTGATAGCATCCGCAGGAAGGAGGCCACTTATTTTTTCATGCGTAATTTATCACCACAGGTATTTTTGCCTACCTATGTGTCCTCTGCTTAAACTCATGGTAGCACGTACATTTGCAGCTGGACGTGCTGTTGCTGTAGCAATCATGCTCCACCCTTTAGCTCACTGGCAGATCCTGAAACAGGATGTCAGCATGAGTTGCCTCTCTGCAGAGCTACTGTCTATCAGAAAGAAACAGTCTTGAGACACCCTGTGGGGCACTTTTTGAGAGGAACAGGGGTAATTACTTAGGATATTTAAGTATAACATTAAATATTTACTTCTCCTGAGAAAACATTTAAAGTGGCAGTACTTTATACGATTCCTGCAAATGCAAACTCACAAGCTTGGCCAGGACATTTTTCTCTTATTCTTCACAGAAGTAATATTCCAACTCTTATTTCATATATATCTGCATTTTTAAAGTTTATTGCTTCTCACTAGCCACCTTACTGAATTACAATTTTTGTAAAGCAAAAGACAGCAGTTTTGGAGCCTTTTTTATCCCAGCCTTGAACCTGTTTGACAAATCTCTGTGAGCTTTTGGGGGAGTTTTGCTTCTGATCTGCATGACGAGCTTTTCATTCTCTTTACTTTAGATGTAGGCACACATACCCTGTAATTACAGCTGTGCAGCTGATCTTGCCTTCCCTCATGCTTTTGCCTTGCCTTATCATGAAAGGTCATGGGATGGAGTTGCTGTAAAGGAGTTGTGATGCATTTGAAACACAACTTGTGGCTCCAAGTATGTGTGCATGTGCACACACCCCTTTGCTCCAGACATAACTCACTGTTCTTTACAAGCCTGACCAAATCTCACTGCACCCTCTTCCCACACACTCCAAGGACTTCCAGTTTGATGTGTTATCTCTGTGCAGCTTCAGCTGTGAACAACAATCCCCTGGCTTGTATTACAGACTTTAATAGCTGGTGTCTGTTGTGACAGGGCATGTGACAAGGAAGAATGTCATAACACACTTATCATGTACCTTCCTCCACCTAGGAAGATTTTCCTCCATCTATTTTTTTTGGTGACTTGGCCTGTGTGGGAAGATTCAGGGAGTGTTGAGACACGGAAAGTTAAATCTCCAATTATCCAGAGGTCGTGACAGTCAGCCAAATTGTGTGCTTCCCTTTCCACCTCTACACCCACTGCACTGTCCTGCTGCTGACCCTGAGATGGAAAGACCACCCTTCTTTGAAATGAAATCAAATCCTCAGAACTTGCTCATCCTTGGGCCTCTCCCAAAAGCTTGTGCTGCCAAACATGCCTAATTTCTGCAGTAGTCTCATAACCTGGTGGGCTTCTACTCTCTTGCGACCTGAGCTGAGGTCATTACATTCATTTCCATTTACGAAGTTGTCTTGCCATTAAATCTGTGTTGTCCCAGAGGCAAATGTGTGTCTGGATTTTTCCCAGTGCGTGTGCGCTGCCCTCCTCGCACAGATGAGGTTTTTCTGGCAGCCTTCTGTCATGTTGTTATGCTTTGAATAGTCTTTTTTTTAAAAACTTCTCTGGCCCAAAGTTCACTTTTTTCCCTTCTCTCATGCTCTTCCCCCCCCTCCTTTTTGACTCCATCACCATCCTCAACCCCTACATTTTATCTCTGTGTTATTCTTGGCCTGTCTAGGTGCCGGTTGGGAGCTAAGTTAATTTAGGTACTTGTCTGCTTGCCTGTCAGCTTCTATCAAGAGTAAAAAGAATGGCAAGTTAATAAACCCAAAATTATGTCAGGCATGAAGCAGAGTCTTATCCCATGCCGTTTATCTGGCAGCAGGTGCAAAGAAGACCAATAAAGGAGAAGAAATACGGCCTTTCACGCGCACACACAGACACACACACACACACACACACGTGCACATGCTCTGAAAAGAGGGCGAGTGGCTGCATGTTTCTGTCAGGTGGCCAGCTCAGGATTAGCTGGTAGTCTCAGGCCAGGCTTTATGGGGCAGGTGTCCACGTTACAGCAACCACAAGCACCATTCCCAGGCTCCTTGGCAGCTGCAGCGCGAGGACTGACGGCACTCAGCGCTGCGGGCGAGTCACTCGCTAGGAATTCAGGAATGGAAGAGGGGAGGAGAAGAGGGCGAGTTCGTTGTGCTGCTGGTCAGTCGCCATTAATGAAACGTGGGCTCCACAGACAACAGACTGGTTTTGCTGGGAAAATGGGAGCCATGGAGGTGACCTGGTCCTTTGGAGAGTGTGTGATGGACTCATGAAATTTGGAGGGAGGATGTTGCCCTGGTTTTTGCAGTATTCCATGTTTTAGCTTCGGTAGTAGAATTTCTCATGCATTTTCTATAAACATAGTCCTTATTTTCGTAACCGGCCTAGATTGTTTTGAACTTCTAGATTGTTTTCATTCCTTTCTCCTAAGGCAGAGAAAGATGATAGACTGTGTCATTATCCTGTGAATTTGTAGAGATGGTAACCTCATTGACCAATCCACGATTGTCTTAAGAAAGATATAAAAATGAGAGAATAAAGAAAGGCAGGCCTTCTCTTTCCTGGTCCTGCCTGGGTAGTCCTGACCTGCTCTGAAATCTGCGTGTTTCTTTCGTGTCCGACAGTGCGACATCAGGACTGTTGTACTAGAGACAAAAGTGTCAAACAGCACTACACAAAACTGTCTTCTGGCATCGTGGGGATATTGTTCAGCTTCATTATGAAAGAAAAGCTAAGCTTTGTCAATATATATTTAGATAGTTCATAACAATATATATTGGGATCAATTGTAAAAATTATGCTCTAGGATGGCAAAGTTTAGGAATAAAATGTGTTTGCAGATGTCTAGAAATCTACCCAGATTCTGATGCAAGTAAGACAGAATCACCTAAATGGGAGGAAAGGAAATCCTCCCTTGTTTTCTTCTTGGTTTGCTTTAATTGAGCTTCACACCTGTAATTTCCCTTTCTCTTCGCCATGAGAGGCCTTGTGTCCTGCCTCCCAGGCTTCAGGACATGGAGTTTCTCAGCCTTAAGGAAGAACCTCCTTCCCTCAGTAGATGTGTTATAAGTTTCTCTTTACTCATACCTTCCTTCTCTACTTTTGCTCCTGGAAAAGAATGACAAACTGTATCTTTCCTTATAGCTTTGGACAAAGTGCCCAACATGATCTTGAATGAGAGCCATACCCAAGGAATAAACTGTGACTTGAGGCAACCAAAAAAGCAGTGTACTTTTCCTTTCTGAGTTCTTTCCCCTTTCCAATGACTTCCTATTTATGTGGAGTTATCCTAGGCAACTGACTGACAAAATCAGAGCCTTGCAGCTGAGTGAGAACATCTTAGTGATATCACTGCCAATGCATCCAGCTTTTCAGGACTAAACCTCTGAAATGCACCAACAATCCAAATTTCCAGTGGACTTTATGGATGCAAGATCAGCATATAACAGCTGGGTAGTTACATAAAAATTAAAGCCTTAGTATGTGAAAAGATTTCAAAGGTTTGGCATCTGTAGTGGGAGGCAAAACACACATAATTAATTCATAGATCACAGCATGCCTTTCAGCAACATTGAATATTATGTTTGATTATGTATTTTATCTGTGTTTATAGATGTATTCATAACTAAATAAATTAGACGTCTATAATTATGTATAATTGCACACTTTTGTTTACATTTGTGTCTGGGAGTTTCCCATAACCACTGCTGCACTTTTGAAATCACACACAAGTTGATAAGGATATAAAAGTTCCAATACCATGTGGAAGTTTGTACAGAATACCTTTCCTTTAGACACTGGAGGGACCTGCTGAAAACATTGCCATTGCGTTTAGTGTGCAGTGGACAATTTCATTCAAACCATGAAGAAAATGTACATTTGGTGTTTATATATATTAAGCTCCTACTTATTTTTAATATTCTAATGAATACTTAAAACCTGACAGATGACTGGTAATGGCCAGTAAACAAATCTAAAGAATTATTTTACTTTTTTCAAAGTTGTTCTTCTGTTTTTATTTGTTTTAACTTCTTTTTAGTTGACTTCCTTGACCTCAGTAAAGTCCTATCTGGTCATGCTGATCTTGTTTTTACCCACACCATGGCTTAAAAGTGAAGAAATGATGTTCTTAAAATTCTCCTGATTCCAGTGCGGCTCCATGTTTCAAGCACTTAATTCATAACACCTGTCTTGCAAAATAGACATTTGATAAGGTGACAGAGTTTGCTCTGAAGGCAAAAGTCATGGAGCCACTACAGTGAAGGCTGTCTTACCTCAAGAATACAAACCAGCCTGGTTTTCTGAGGAAAAAGGCTTCTTTACCCATCATCCCTCTTGGACCACCTGCATCTTTCTGGCAACCTTTGAACCCAGGGCTGGATCCACCAAGGAAACCGGACAAGAGGGATAATGGTCTCATTATGGACATAATGGAACAGTAAGCTGTTATTACTTTGGGGTCAGGAGGAAGGGGACCCCTTGACAGAATGCTAAAGGGAGGACTCAACCTACACTCACTGCCTCTGTTGAATGTCACCAGAAAGAAATAGCGGTCAGTCAAATCAGAAGTAAATCAATAGAATGGCCCTCTCAGCATACTGCCCATCTCCTGCTGAGATAGCAAGGCTTCCAGAAACATGTAGGAGGTGGAAAGAGCTGAAGATACATGGGATTGGGTGGTTTGGGCAAGCTGGAATGAGTTACTGTCACTTTTGGGAAAGTTCTTGCGGGCAGTGGGGAAGGTTCCCGTAGCGTGAGGATGTAGGGCATGCCGGGTATGCATTGATAGGAATCTAGGCTTCATTAGTCCTACTGCTCACAGAGCAGCTTCTGTTTCCAGGCTGCTGGGCCCCAGTTTATCACCACACCGTGGTGGGTGTTTTGCTTTATGCAACTTAATGACAATGGTGGCAGCAGTGGGGCTGTTCCCTGCTCACAGGCTCGCTGCAGCGCGGGGCTGGAGGATGGCCACGGATGACCGCAACAAAGAGCTGGGATGTGTCCCACAGATAAAAGACATCAGCTCAACATGTGTAAACAAGACTGGTGCCTCTTGCATTGAATTCCACTCTTGTTCAACATATCGTTTACAGCACCAGACCTCATCCCTGTGGAGCAATTTCTTTCCCGCTTGGTCTGCTTCTGATTAGTGCAAGAGAATGACGTATAGAAATGACACTGTAATAAAGATGATGGATAGCCAGTGAAGCAGCTGCAGATTAGGAGAAAAGGAAGCTGACTACTGAAGACTGGCTTAGCAAAAACCAAAAAACAAAAACCACAAACAACAATACAAGGTTCTAACTCTGCGTGCAAAAGCCACTTGAAATTTTCCTACTGGTATTCTCACTGGCATGCCACTCAGAGCATGTAGAACAGTACTTTCCCAGTGGAAAGAAACTATTCAAAATCATGTTAGGGGACTAATGCCTTTTAGATCTGGCCTTTAGATCAAGCACTTACCCTGAAATGCCTTCTCCTCTGAAACTCATACTTCACAGGGAATAGGAAAAAAGGATGAAAAAGCTTTGAAAAACCCAAACAACATTCTCTTTAGATAAAGCTGTTAGACTAGGGTGTTAGTAAGTCTGTGGCTTCCTTAAGCTCATACATGGATTTTACAGACCGGGCTGAGTCAGTCTAGCGTGTGATGACTGGATGACTTTATATCCTTAATCAGATTTTGGGTGAATAGTTATTTTCCTTCTGTTTGCACCTGAGGAAAAGCTTACAAGTATTTGCACCGCCTTCTAAGCAAACAAAATGAATTGGGCAACAGCAGCCTGGAATACTTTACTGTACTGATTCTGCAGGGACCTTTCCTGCTCTTGCTGTGTTTCACTAAGAGGTGGCCTTTCCTTTCAGAAGGTGGTTCAACATGCCATTTTGAAAATGGGGAAGTGGAGTAGAAGAGAGGATGAGACGAGGCAGGGAGGGGGGGCCACAGAAATTTTTACTTCATGAGTCAAGGAGCTCAGCTGTCCAAAAATTTCCCAGAAGATATTCACTTCTTATGTTGCTGTGAGCTCCTACAGAAAGGAATGGGATATGCCAGAGTTTTCCATAAAATCCTCCAAAGAGAGGATTGATCCACTGCTCTATGCTGTGTTTATCCTCTGGCTACAGTAGACTACACCAGTTTTAGGTCGTAGACTGTTGAGTTTCTTCAATCATTCCCAAAAAAGGATTTGATACAAGGTTTCTCTGCAGCAGAACTGAAGATAATGGTAGCTCAGTCCAGTTTTTTTACCCTTTTTAATCCTTTTCAGTGTACTAAAGTACTACAGGATCAATTTCAATCTGCAGCCTCTGGATGCATTAAAGAAGCAACTTAATCTGACCCTGCAGAGCAAAGAACCACACACCACACTCAAAGGGAGGACAGACCACAGGGAAAGGAGGTGGCACATTATTTTAAATAAATCTATTTGAAGAAAGCAGTTAAATGCCTGGTAAAGAAGCTGGTTTGATGACCCAATTATGGACATCTGATTGACAGGGCAATCAATCAGGCATTAATTTTTCAGCTGCATCATGAGGATGCTGTTGGGCAATTTGTTTCCCCTGTGAGCTGTGAGTCTTCCTCCAATGGAAATGCTGTAGCTAAGATGTCATCCATTTATTCTTGCACTTTCTCTTCAGATTTGTTAACACAATCTTTTATGCTAATGGTATTAATACTAAAGAAAAAAAACTCTCTTTAAGGTGGTTGTGTCAACATTTATTTCAGATAGTTTACTGGATCATCATCATAGATTTCTGCTTTTAAGTCATTAGTTTATCTGAACTTAATTAAAATGTGCTAATTTAAATCCCTTCAGTTCAACTGGTTGGCTCCTAGTCCCACAGCTGTAATAAATTTTGACATTTTAGTGGGGTTCTGTGTAGTTTACAAATTTTCTGTAATTTCTTATTATGCAGTCTAAATAGTTGAGGCATTGCTTAAAGGTTGTTAGTGGTTTCTCTGTTATGATTTTAAAATCAAAACCAGTGCCAGCCAATGTGTCATGTATCTCAGCACATGTAAGCAGTCCCTAAAGCAAACTGATCTTCACACTGTAGCACACATGAACAGCGTTACAGCAGCCCTGGAACACCACGTCAGCTGGGAACAACTCACTATTTCTGGAGCAGTGTGTATTCCCCATTGAAATAAAAATATATTTATAAATAAGACACAGATTTTTCAGCTTCAGGATTCCCAAGAGCTGTTACAGAGCAGCTGAGGGTGGAAAAAAAAATCGTTAGCCATTTCATCAAGAATAAATCCAAAATCCTTTGAATGATTCTGTACATCATTAATGAGTCATTTTAATGAGGAACTTTTTGGTAGCCAAAACATTGCAGGCATTCATGGAAATTCACCTCATGGTGGTGGCTGATCAAATTTTGCTGTCATTATTACTGGTTTTGCTCAGATGCAGAAGTGGTCAAAAGTGAAAAAAGCAGCCTACACTAACCTCTAATTTAAAAATAGTGTATGCCCTACCTAGACACCAAACTAGGTTTCATTCTCCTCCTGTGTGGTTGTTGCAAAAGGTCCCTAATGTGGGGAGTGCTTTCCTTCTGTGTTTTGTTCTGTGAAAGTCTGAAGTAAAGGGAAAGTGAATCAAGGTGTCTGAAGTGTGAAACTATTGAAGATAAAGGGGAAGAGGCTGTTGACTTTACTGGACTCCAGGTTTTGCTCCATGGTCTAAATTGTACTCCTCTGAAGTGCTTCAAAGATCTCTTTCAGTGATCACAGATCAAGTTCCCAATACAACTTCTTAATCTGCTTTTTGAGAGGACAAAGCAAGATTTACAGATGCTCTCACAACTGGCTGGAGAAGAACAAGTGGGAAAACAAAGATTGTTGAAAAAATCCCCCGTGTGCATTTCTTTTCAGGAAGGTTTGTGTTGCCTGTTCTACTTCTGTCTTGCTCCTTAGTCCAGCCTATTTTTAAAGGTGGAGGGATGAAGAAATTTTGATGATTTTTCTGGAGTAGCTACTGCAGAATTTGATCCTCACCTCACAAGTAAATTTATTCCCATAAACCATCTCACTCAGGTCTGCAGAACAAGAAAGGCTGGAAGCCTTGAATAAACTGTAAAGTTGTTGCAACAAATGTTTCAATAGTTCTTAAACTCTACCTTTGAATCTTTCTCAGGTCATTCATTATCTCTGCTTGCCGACTTAGGAGAACAGAATGAAATAGATCCCAGTGGCTCATTTGAAATTTCGTGAGCCTTAGTGACACACACTGCCTCATTTTCCCTCAGGGAATATTGAGTGTATCACTGGAAAAGCCATGAGCATACACCATGATTTCGGGAAGAAGACAGGATTGCCCCAGATTCTCTCTGTACTGTAATAGCGTTAAAATTTGACACTACACCTCCTGTACAGATTGAATGCTGCTGAAAACAAGAGGGATTTATTTTAAAAAGCCACTACCTCTCTGTAAGGAGAGTCAAGGGAGTCAGGCCTGAAGTTTCCAGACAGAGGGATGGTTTCACCGAGGTACTCAACCTGTACCAATACCTGAGTAATAGCTTGTTTTTAAGGTGGCAGGCACCTGACAGCTTTGAGGTCACACGAAACTGCTTAAGAACCTACCTGCCTGATAGTGTGGAAGCTGCTTCAGTAACTCAGGCATAATCCTGTGCTTCATATTTTTCAAAACCTTGGCTGATGTCTGTTGGCAAAAATGTTATGCTTTCAGTAAGGGAGGTGGAAAGGGTCATAATTTGGTCATCAACATTTGATGCATCCCAGAAGAGGACCTAAAAAGGTATCCTGCTAGGAGTGATGTGTTGTTGTTGGCTGTCCTTGTCCCCAGCTGCAATTGAAAGGCATTCAGCATTTTAGGAGTGAGAATAAAAAAGTAAATTGTCAAGTCCCTCAGCTGTTTTTTTAAACTTGGTTTTAAAAATTATGAGCTACTACGATTTTTAGCCTGAGAGGAGACTATTTTGTCTGTTTGATTGCTTTGAATAATTGTCAATGAGATTTCTTTCAGTGGGAAAAAGACCATGGCAGATGTCTTATTTTGCATACTTAAATAACATAAGGCACCTTTCTGAACTTCAGCTACTCTCCATCTAGATGTAATTTGTGGGCAGAAAAGCAGCCAATAATCTAAAGTGGCAAAATATAATCCTATCTTCCCACACCTTCTAAAACCTGATCTTCCCCAAAGTTCTTCACCTTGCCTGTCTCTACAGTGCCATGCAAATAGCAGAAAGCCTTGTTTCCCTTTAGTGTCCAGTTTTAGTGTCCTCTAAAGTATTTTTAATTTTAGTTTGCTATTCATACATTTTTGATGAAAGATGTCAAGTCAGGAGTGACGGACAGGCAGGCCAGTTCTCTAGCAAGACCAAGTCTAGTTTTTGCATTTTAAGATGGTTGTTTGAAATGATGGCCTGAATATATCCCCCTTATCTCACACTTTCCCACATAAATCCATTTACCCTCTCTGTCCCTTCAGAAGATGTGCCATGAAAAGGATCACACAACTTTGTCACAGCTGTGTGTAGCCCTCAAATGACAACCTTGCTGCATGCATCTCCAAAGATGGGTTTGTCCCTGTAACCACCTCTTCTTTGAAGGAGAGGTTTGGTATTTCCTCTGATTTCTTCAATGGAAGCCATGCATGGCTTGAAGGAATCTGCATCTATTCAGATGGAGCTGTCTGAGGTCACTAATTAATTTTACATTGATCAGACAGGGGAGCCTTCAGACAGACCATTGAGATTGACAACATTTGGTCAATCTAGGCAGGACCTCTAGTAAGGAGGAAGGGTGAAAAGCTCTACACCAATGTGGAGCCTTCCTCTGCTGGCTGGCCCAGCTGGAAATGTGCTACAACGTGGCTGAGACTGTATGGACTGGTAAAATCACTGGGTTAAGAGTTCAGCTGGGACAAGAAACTGATTTTTCTCAATTATTTGTAGCTATTACAGAGTAGAAACCAGGTTCAGAAGTCCTTAGAAACTATAAGAAGAAACAAGAGCCTGTGTTGGGGTTTCTTCAGGTCTAAAAGATGATAGTTATATTTTTTTCAGAAGAATAAGAGTTCATTTGCTTCTTGAAGTATTGAATTGACTGTTGTCTCTGCAGATTCACTTACCTTTGCCTGTGGAACTGAAAGGAGTATGTAAAATGATTTTAAAAAAAGCAATTGTGAGTTGCATTGTCTTTCCCACATTGCCTTTCCTTCTGAGGGATGCTTTAGCACTCCAGGATACATACTTCCATATGAAATCCCTTGGTGTAGACTCTGAGATGGACTGGAGAAGCAAACTGTTTATGTATAGGTCAAATTTACTATTTCTTTTACGGCATAAATGCAGATAAATCTTAATGGATTCCTTCTATTCATTTTGTTTTCTTTTTCAGTGGAGAAGTGGGCTCAGTGGGACCACACACATTCAGAAAACTATCTGAATATTAAAACCAAACCAAGTTCAATTAAATCTTCGAGTGAGCTCTAGGTAGAAAAATTACAATTAGAATGGTAACATCCTTGACTCTTTGATTAGAAGATGTTGTACATTGTAGGCAGTACTTGAAATATTACATTTTAATCAAGAGAAGGAACTTGCTGTCTTAATAACATCCCTGGGTATCAGTGTTAGTGGTGAGTTCCACCTCTCTACAATGTGCTGGAGTTTGCTTGAAAGGTCAAATTATGACATGCACTCGGTTTGTTAGATGTGAAAAGATTCTACAGTGAAGTGGATGCATAATAAACTACTTTGAAATCTTTGAATTGAGTCACAGAAGAAAAACAACTTCAGTGTGAATATTATGCATGGAGTGAAGACATAGAAATAACTTTCATTTCCCACCTCATCTGTCCACCCACAAGCCCCTCCTTCTAGTGCAGGAAAGGCAAACAGATTTCCTTTTTCTCTGTGCCAGTAGTCCATCTTGTTTTCCTTGCGTGACAGAAGACGTGTTGAGCAGACAGTAGCCTTGAGGAGCAGAAACTGTGACTGTCAGTGTCCAAGATGCAAAGGCACTCTGGCAGCTTTTCAGCTTGGGGCTTCTTTTTGATCCAGGGATGTGCATTGGGTTATTTGGGAGTAGGGAGACTTCACATGGGCACAGGGAACACTGTGTGGTTGCATTTGGAGGTTGGATTCTTCCTTTGTCACCCTGTGCGCAAGGTGCAGGAAAGTCACAGAGGAGAGAACCAGCTTTATCAGAGACTGAGAGGTGGGTGGGATTCTTGGGGCTGTGCTGTGCAGGGCCAGGAGCTGGGACACGATGATCCTTGTGGGCCCCTTCCAACCCAGGATATTCTGTGATTCTGGCGGCTACAGAGGTGCTTGGGCAAGGGGAGCCCCATTGCAGGAGAGTCAGAGTCTAAGAGATCTTTAAGGCTCACTCTCCATCACTGAAACTTGTCCAGTCTGAACTGTGCCAACAATTGTGCTCCCCTCCTCTGTGTGCAAATTCCCCCTGCTAACCTGCTCCAGCACCCACTGTGTTTTCAATGTCACCACTGAAAGCAAGACACTCTCAAAACAGAAATAAACCAGCAGGAATCAATGGCAACACTAGAGATCTCACTGCCCATCTCTCTGCCTCTGCAAGCCCTCACTTTGCATCCCTAAGCCAGGCAAAAATGGTCCAACAGTCCAAAGAACCTCCTGGGAAAGGAGAGTCACAGCAAAAGCCAGCAGGACACAGACTGAAAATGAGTTTGTGCATTGTCAGTGACACTTTTGAGCAGAAGGCAGTGGTGCAGTCCAAACATGTCCCCAAATCAGGAGAACGTTCTCTGGTGAAGGCACAGCATGGTGAAAATAAATGCACAGAACTCCAGCTCTTGTCAAGACAAGACAAGACAAGACAAGACAAGACAAGACAAGACAAGACAAACTCTTCTGCGAGATCAGGATAACCCTTCCTTAAAACTGACACCAAAATGTTGTAGGTGATGTCACAGAATGTTAATGAAGAGAAGGGGCCTTAAAGATCATCTGGTCCCAGTCCTCTCCCTCACTAAACCAGGCTGCTCAAGGCCTTATCTAACCTGGCTTTGAGCACTGCCAGGGATGGGACATCCACAACCTCCCAGGGCAGCCTGTTCCAACGCCTCACCAACCTCACAGTAAAGAATTTATTTCTAATACATAAGATAAATTTCCCCTCTTTCTACTTGCATCCATTACTCCTTGTTCTGTCTCTGCAGTTCCTGATGAAGAGCTCCTCTTCAGCCTGCCTGTAGGTCCCCTTCAGATACTGGAAGGCTGCTATGAAGTCCCCCTGGAAATTTCTCGTCTCCAGACTGAACAATCCCAATTGTCTCAGTCTTTCCTCACAGCAGATCTGCTCCATCCCTCTGAGCACCTTGGTGTCCCTGCTCTAGACCCCAGGACTGGAGGCAGCTCTGCAGGGAGGCTCAGCAGAGAGGGGCAGAATCCCCCCCTTCCCTGCTGCCCACGCTGGGGTCTCAGCCCAGGACATGGTTGGTTTCTGGCCAGTTCGTGGTGAGTTTTCCATCAACCATCACCCCCAAGTCCTTCTCCCAGGGCTGCTCTCCATCACTCCTCTGCCCAGCCTGTGGGTGTGTTGGGCATTGCCCTGACCCAGCTGTAGGACCTTGAATTTCACTTTGTTGAACTTCATATGGTTCACACAGACAGACACCCCCTGCCTGTCCAGGTCCCTCTGGATCCACCCCTTCCCTCCAACATGCTGACTGCACCACACAGCTGGGTGTCACCAGAGAACGTGCTGGGGGTGCTCTGATGCCATTGTCCAGGTCACTGACAAAGCTGTGGGACAGTACCAGCCCCAAGCCCTGAGGGACACCACTCGTCACTGGCCTCCATGAGATGAGTTGCCATCTAAAGTTGCTGTCACTTCCAATCTTTTCTGACTTTCCCATCTCTTTTCAGTAGCTTGCCTGTTTGAAGAATGCAAAGATATTAAAAAATCAGCTGCAAGTAATTTCTCCATAATAAAAACAAACAGAAATTCTGAAATTAATCCCAAGGCAGCAGCAGGCTATGAACTAAGATCTAGTTCAAAGGCGGATCTCTATCTGCTAATACAGCCAGTTCAGCCAAAATAAATCTTTATTTTCACCAGATGCTACATGTGGCTTAAGTATTCCCAGACATCTGCATTAGAATAATGTTCAGAGAGAAGATAAGTCCTTTCTTGGACAATGTAAATGTAACTTTTGTGAACTGGTCTTATGATGATCCTTGATTTTCCAGTCTTTTACACAATCCCCTGCCCTTTCAGGGATTAGCACATTCAACAAAGGTGGGGTCACCTCCCAGACAGACTTGACTGTTGTGCCCAAATGATTCCTGGTCACCATCCAGACAGGTTACACTGTGCCAGCTGACATGCACAAGTGCAGCTGAGTGAAGCAACGTGACAGAACTAAGACTAATCATTTTGGTGTGTTAGTCACATTTTTTGAAGGTCTTCATGAATTGAGACTTCTAAATTGCTCTTACTTTTCACAGAGAAAGAAAAAAGTTTCTGAATTATCTGAAGCCACAGACCCCAGTGTTCTTTTTCTCCTTATAATTTTAAATTGAACTGAGAGCAATACTCTTCAGGCCACCACAGCTTAATAAATAAAAAATAGAGAAAGCCTGAAGGCATCCTTAATTGGCTTGCAACCTTAAAAAAATTAGTTCTCTGAACATATTTTCTTTAAATCACCAGTTTCTTAAGAAAGAAATGTTGCTTGCAGGACAACAGGAATGAGGAGAGAACCTGGGAAAAAGTGTATTACATTTTACATTAGGAGAGGGAGAGCTGGAATAGCATTCAGATGTATTGAATAAGAGTATCCAAGACTTCTTGTTCATTTTGTTCTGCCCTACTAGTCCAGGATCTTCCTTTCCAACGTGCTGCTGGTGTTTGGTGCTTCACCCCAGGTTTAAGTATGTTAGCACCTTCCTGCCATAGGGGTATGAAAAAGAAGACAATGATCTCTAATTCAGTGTGGAAGGCAAGAAACAATGAAAAAAGATGAAGGGGAGGTGAAAAAGATCTGAGTGCCTCGAGGGAACACATCAGGACTGGAGACACTGCAGGGAAGAAAGACACAGTGTTTGAATGGTGTGATCTTTGTCATGAACTTTAATTCTTTAATCTTAAAAAAATCCCCAACAAAAAACAACCAACCCAGAAATCCAGCAATTGTGACTGACAGCTTTAGCAGTGAATGAAAATTCCCAACCCTTCAGCGAGATGTGGTGACTGGAAAAAGTAAATATTAATGGAAAAGTTAGAATGAAGGACTACAGGGAAAAGAGGCAGTTGTCATCTCTCCAAAATGTCTGTTGAGTACTCTGAAAATGCAAGTTTCAGAGTCCCCAAGCAAGACTTCCAAGCCTCTGGAACGGCCCAAGCCACATGAATGTTAGGGAAGTGTACAAAACCACTGCTTTCCTTTGGCCCATTCACCTAGAGTTGTTAGAGTTTCCTGCCTAGAGAAAAAGAATCCACTACAGGGAATTCAGGAAAAATAGCTGCCTGGAACCACTATAGCTTTTTTCCTAAAACTATAATGATGCCCAATTCACAAAAAACCAAAAATGATAATGAAAGTGTTTTAATCAACAGCGGGGGATTTCAGTGATTCCAACACAAGCCAGCACAAAAATACTGCATTTATTAGAGAATCCTTCAGAAATAAAAATATGTCCCCATAACAACAACGAAATATAAATGAACATTTAATTCTTTCTCGCTCATAAAATGTCATCTTTCTATGAATCACTCTTCCTGCCTCTGTTGTGTACTAGATACGAGGCCACGTCCTTAAAAAGGCTCCAAGCAAAGCTGGTATTAAAAAATGGTTAAGGATGAGGAGAAGGAAGGCAGAATGCAAGAAAACAAAATATCAAACCCTGCATTTTTACATGATTATTAGCAAAGAGTTTTCCACATCAACATAGTACCCAACAACATGGTGCAGTGCCAGAGTGCTGGTCATGAAAGCTGTTTGGAAACCAGCACAGGAAAAGCAGTGAATGGTGACTCTGGTTTGCTAAACCTGTGCTGTGCTCTACAGCTCTCAGAGCTTTCATCCCCCCTTGTCCAATGGAGCTCAGTGAAAACAGGGAGTGAAAGGGACCATCTGTGGTAGAATCACAGATTGTGCTGAGCTGGAAGGAGCACATGCTTTGAGACTGCTTTTATTTCAGGGTTTGGTTGGTGATTCTCATTCCCTCCTCCCCATCAGATGGACAGCTGGATACTCCATCCTCCATTCCCTGAACTCTCCCATCATGCTCGCCTCAAGCTTTCTCCCACTTGGTTTAATTTCTATAATTTTCCACCTCCTCTACCATTCTCCCCTTCCTGATGATGTCTCCTCCAGCCTGAGCTTCACACAGTCCAGAAACTACTTTGGAAATGCCCTTCCAGCCCTCTCCCACAAGGAGTTAAACATAACACTAAGGGGAAATTTGAATTTTTTTTAAATTTAAAATTCTGTTGCATTCTGTCTGCTTCGGCCAAAGCTCCTGAATGAAAAAGTTTGTTCAGAGGATGAGGGGTAGCACTGGGATAGCTTTTGATATCTAGCTGGGGAATGCACAAACTCAGGTTGAAATGGGAAGCTGCAAAAACGTGGCAACAGAAACGCGTCTCTGTGAAAATCATGTGCTCACTGAAGGGGAAACGAGGGGATTGCCAGGAGGTCCCAGCAGCCTACTGATGCACTGTCAAACTTTTCACCCTCGCCCTTCCACCACACCCTATTTTAAATCCCTGCTCAGCTTATTTTTATTTTTTTTCAAACAGCTCATGATTTTGTTGGGCCTACAGCTCACGGAGACTGTGCTGCCACTAAAAACACACAGCTAAACACGAGCGGGTAGGATTCAAAGGAACGAGGCAGATCTATTTATTTATCATCTATTAAAAGGCTCTGAATGCAGATTAATGTTCCTCACTCGATACATTTTTTTATTGTTTCACCTGCTGTACAGTGGGAATTGAAAAGGCTCTCTGGTCATCTAATCTGGCTGTAGCTGCTTGAGGTGTCTGAGGATTCTCTGAGGAAATATAAACTAAGAAACCACCCACAGTAATGCTTCCCAGCTGCCCTCTGAAGGTCAAGGCTCCCTGTGAGGCTGCTCCAGGCTCTCCCAAGTCACAAGAGAGATGCTTCCCATGCCCCCAGTGACAGCCACAGCTTCTGCTGGTGTTTGCCTGCTTGGATCAGAGAGGGTGGCACAGATATGTTCTGCCATTCATGTAATGAGCCAGGGCTCTTATCCTGCACTCCCCAAAACTACCCTTCAAAGTGCTCATTACTTTTTTTTATGCACAGGTGTGTTTTTTGGTGTTCTGATGGATCCTCTTGCCCTTCTCCATGCTGACCATCTGGAGGCCAGAGGCAGCAAGCTCAAATATGCCTTTTTCACTCATTCTTGCAGGCCCGTGCAGCTCACAAGGCAATATTTACAGAATCCCAAGTGATGGGCTTCAACTGGAGTTCTCTGCTAATTATCCTCTGTTATGTTCTTGCATCTTCCTGCCACGCTCTCATTCTGTGTTTGTTTTCAGGTCTGTTATGTGTAGTTAGATGATGATGGCTCCTCTATGGCTTCTTTCTTTTTCTAAGACTGTTATTGAACCTTATTTTTGTAATTTCTGGGCCATCTCTCTGTTACCAAAGCCTGTGTTGTGCTATTGCTAAAGCCAAAGCCCCCAGAGTGAGATACACTGTATTTGGTAGAGGAATCCTGTTTTTCAGTATAATATTAAAGGGCTCTGCATGCAGCCATTGTTTTGCTTCTGTGAACTCAACCTGTGCAGAAAAAAAAGCCAGATTCATATTTCACTCCATAGTGAAATATTTCCCACACTTAAAGCAGCCTGCAGACACATTGGGCACACATGGAGTCTGTATGCTGTTTTTATCTCTTGGTTTCAAGTGCCAGTTGTCACCTTGAGGTTGGCTGAACATTCCTGGCTTTGTCTGGAGAGGAATCATTAATATCATGATCAGGCTTCCAAAGGTGAAGAGGATTTTTCAAGCAGAATAAGGAAATTTCGGCAATTAAAATCATTAGACCCAATTCCACTGAGGTAGAATTGTATTTTGCATGTCATGCTAGCAAAGCCAGGATTTTTGTTAGAAGCAAACAGTTTCCTTTTCCTTTTGCTCTGGGACTAAAGAACCTTGTATGAGGCAAACAAGTTTTGCAGAAAAAAATTTAAAACTATATCACAAAACCTGATGAAATGTCACTTCAGGGTTCAATAGTTCTGTAACAACAGTCCAGTCCAACTGGGAAATTATATGTTTCAAAAAAAAATACAACAGAAAAGGAATCTCTTGTGAACTTTTGAACCCTTAAACTTATTTTTTTTCAATAAAATATCTAAATTAACAGAGGAAAAAGAAAGTTTCTAAATAAAGTCTTCCCCTAGGACGGCATTTTTGTCCTGCCAAATTAAACTAACCAAAACTTTTGTTTCTCTAGCAATTTAGCCTCCCAAGAAAAATACACCTGCAGCTATCAGGAACTTTGCTTGAGCACGCAGGCCTTCTGTTTCATGAACAACATTAGAGGGCACTTCTGCATTGTAGGAGGTTCAGGCAGAGAAAAGGACAAACCAGACCTTCCTGAAATTGGTCAGAATTCAGAGGCAACCTGAGATCTGTTCCAGCCTTACTCAGGTTAATAACTTGTTCTGCAGGCAGCCTCTTTGATCCTTTCAAAGCTGATCCTGAAGTAAGGCACGACCTGCTGCGAGGGAAGGTGGGACCTAGGGTTTGATGAGCAGGTCAGTGGTCTTGGAGGTGATGCTGAGGCTGGGCTCCCATCCTGCCTCCCATGCCTGTGCCCCTGCACTGAGGAGATCTCACCCAGGGCTTCCCTGCTTTGGGGTCTTTCAGCATCTGATGCTTTTACAGCTTCCTTTGACAAAGTTATAATCTCTGCTTGCACTGATAAAAAAAACCCCACCAAAAACCTCTTTTTAATCTGGGTGATTATAGAGAAAAACTTGGACAGAAGATCTAAAAATTCAAAAATCAGAAGGTCATTGGAAGGGAGAGTGAAAACTCAACCTATGTTTTTTTAATTTTTTTGAAAAATGCCATGACTTTTAAATCAATTTTCTCATTTTGAGGGTGCTGACTCACATGTTACAAAAGTTTCAGGTTAGCAATTCAGGCAAAAGCAAACAAAAATTATCAATATAATTAAACAGCTCTAGTTTATCTGAAACTCTCTAAGCAGCCTTTTCAAGATATGCTTTTCTTCAATGATGTGATCTTTTTGAAAGAGTCATATAAAATTAGCAGCACATGCACAGAGGGCTCATTGAGTTAATTTTCCAATTCTTGAATTTATTTACTATTCTTCAAGACCTATGGAACTGAGCTCCTGAACCCAAGCTGCTGGGGAAATGTGGTTGTGATTTACTCGAAGTCTCTCTCCCCTTTGCAAGCCTGGATTTCACAATATGCCTCAAGAGCCACCTTCAGTGTTTATTATTGTACAGACTGACTGGGCAAAGTGTGCTTGGTTCAGGCATCAAAATCCCTCTGAACCTCCCCTTTCTCACTCATAATGCCAGGGAAAGGTTGTAGGAACTGTCTGAGTATTTCCTCCCAATCTTCCTGTGGAAGTGAGGAAGCGAGCAAAGACAGAATATTGACAGGTCTCTGTGGAAACAGCAGTCATTCTTTTCTGGAGTGAATGACTCCTTCATGGTGAGCTCCAAATTTAGACCTGAAATTCCAAGAATAAGCGATTTCTTACCAGCAGTCATGCATTATTCAAGCCATTCTTAACACTCAGCTTTCTCGTTTAACATCGCAGCTACACACAGAAATCACGGAGTCACAGAATGACCTGGGTTGGAAGGAGCCTTAGAGATCATCTCCAACCCCCTGCCATGGGCAGGGACACCTTCCACTATTCCAGGCTGCTCCAAGCCCCATCCAGCCTGACCTTGGGAACTTCCAGGGATGGGGCAGCCACAGCTTCTCTGGGCACCCTGTGCCAGGGCCTTACCACCCTCACAGGGAACAATTCCTTCCTGATATCTAATCTGAATCTCCCTCTTTTAGCTTAAAACCGTTCTCTGTTATCCTGTCCCTATGTGCCTGTGTACGAAGTCCCTCTGCCCAGGAGCCCACACAGATTCCCAGCAGGATGTGTTTCCTTGTGTGCTGCCTCATCTGCTGAGGGGGCTGCATCCCACCTTGCACCACTTGTGCCACATCCACCACACAAACAGCCTGAGGGGGAGCAGCTTTCTGAATCCATGACAATTCCTGGGCAGGAGCCCAAGCTTCACTGTGGCAGCGGCGATTCAGACCCAAGATTTTTCCTGTCCTGGTCTTGAAGCCGTCATTCCATATTTAGAAAAGTCTGTGCAGCACAGTGAAGGAGAGGTGTGAAGTCTCCCTCAGAAACAGGTCATCTCTGAAGACATTGCTGTCTAACTGAGGCCTGCACTGAAGTCCTACAGAAGTAAGACATGAGCAGCAATCCTACAAAGAATGGGGTCGCGTTTTGGCCAAGCACAGGAGTGAACAAGGAGCCTTGTAGCTGTTGTCATTGGAGCTGCCTGGTACAATGCACGCAGCTCGGAGGGAGCACAAACACTTGGGCATGTGTTCTTCTGCCCCTCTCCTCCCCATTCAGAAACCTGCCTGTCCCTCACCTTGGCAGCCACTCTCTGCAAGTTTCAACCATCTGATTCATGCAGCAAAAAGTCTCCCCATAGAAAACAGACTGGCTGAGCCACTTTGTTTATCCTAGAGCAGTGCAAACAGTTACTGCAAGGGGAATTTTAGGAAGATTGTGCCTGGCAAGGAAAGCTCACTAAATAAATACATGATGTTAATTATCTTTTGCCTGTTTCAACTGAGCATTTCAAACCATTAATTAAGTTGCAATTTAGTACCATGTGGGAGTAAATATCATCAACACTGTTTTCTGCAGGTGGGACACTATGACACATAGGGTGAAAGGACCTGGATGAAGTCTGTCAGCAGCAGACCTGAGCCCCAAAACTACGAATTTCAGCTCATCAGCTCCCTGCTCCATTAGACCTTTGTAACTGTGAAAAGATGAGGTTGTCTTGCAGGCAATGATTCATTCTCTGGTTTTGAGTCCTTCCTTTGACACACCTCCCATCAGATGCTGCATTAGCTCCTATATTCTCCCACCATCTCAGCCAGCCTTCTTCCTTTGTTTCATCACCTGAAGCCTGTTCTCAGTGGAAACTCTGAATGAATGAATGAAAGAGAAAAAGAACAGGAAAAGTTAAGAATGAAGTATTCAGCTTTGAGTGCTCATTTGTCAGAGGGACATTTATGGCAAAGACAAGTCCAGGTGCAAATACTGGGGAGCTACTCATGCATTCAAGACATCCCTCTTTTCTTCTGTTGGTTTGTCCCATTTTGAGCTGTGTGGATATTTGGATCAACAGAGCTGGGCAGATGAGGGGAGCCACTAGATGGGCCTCTAGGAGGAAGCAGACAGCTGTGGGATCACAGGCAGTCCATCAGGATCGAGCTGAGTTGTGTGTTTAGCACCCTGGCCTGTGTGGGATCTTTATTGGGAAAGATCAACCATAATAGCAGCACACAGCACCTGTGCTCTCACCACGGGAAGGGAAGGAAGTGTGCCTTCCAAGCCAAAACTCACAGGATTTTACCAGGCAAAAAAAAAAACAACCCTATTGTATCCCTTCAATTGTAAACTCTGGGTGAACGTGCTTATACATTCAGAGCATGAGGCAGATGGTAACAAACCACACGCTTGTGGATTATCCCACTTTTTCCACTTTTGCATTCTCAAAACCACTTTTGGTGCCCGTGGTTTAACCTCTGTTTCCCTAACTTCTGTTTATGAGTTGAATGGTCACATGTCATCATGTTGAGTGGGAAAGTGTGTTCAGGGGATAAGGAGGTAGAAGTGGTTCCATATGGTGAAAGAAGAGACTATGCCAAAGTATTAAAAAAATATAGAAAGAGGGAAAAGCAAAAGTAAAATCTTTTGAGGAGATCAGGAGCCTAAAATGCTTGTGACCTCCTAGGAAGAAAAGAGTTGTCTGTGCCTGAAAGGGAAATTTATGATTTGAAATGCTGATAATATAAATTTCAGTGTTTGGAGAGGGCTAAATGTTAAACAGGTTTACCTTTCTCTGTTCTAGGCGTGGTTAAGGCTGAAGGCTGAAAGATTCCAGTCAGAGGACAGGAGACCACTGAGACACCATGAATCTGCCAGCTTCAGTTCTTCCAATTTTAATCTGTTGATCAGAATGAAAAAAATCTGACCAAAAACCCCCAAAAACCAAAAAAAAACCAAAAAAAAACCACCCCAAAAAAAACCCAAAAACCCCCAACAAACTAAAAACCCACACAAAACCAAAAACCAATAAAACCCCAAAACCCAAGCAAAAAAACCATAAAAAATTAGCTCTGTTCACAATAGTATTATGAAGTTGCTGGCATGGTATTAAGTACATGCTTGTGGTTTCTTGAGACAATTCTTCTAGCAAAGGAGTCCTTATGCTGCAGGGAAAGGCGAACAAAACACAACAGATGCCCTCTATTGAGAGTGCAGCAAGGGTCAAATTTATTATAATAGTGGATAGTAAATGAAATACCACAAAAGTATGGAAAAAAACCCCAAACTAATGAGAAATGGTCTTTTAAAATTTTTTTTTATTTTCTTTTTTTCCTTCCTTTTTTTTTTAAATCTGGTGTTTGACTAAAAAGCAGAGAGCAGTACAAAAAGACCCTATTCTTGGGCAGGAATTTAGTATTCTCTTTCTTGGCAAGACCAGCTTCAAAACCCCTTTTGCCATCATAATAGGCTACCCGTTCTGGTAGTTTTATTTAGAAAGACCAACCAAAGAAAGATGACTGGAAACCCAAACCCAAATCATAATTCTACAAAGTAAGCATTCATTGCTGTAAAAATTTGCTAAAGGAAAGGATATTTCAATTACATAAAGTGGCAGAGGGAACCAAACTTTTTATTAAATGCCATGAAGCAATTTGAGAAGTCAAGATTTTTAGAAGTAGGGGCCCTTCTAAAAATCAAGTGTCTCTACCAGATTTCCAGCTGGGTACCCAAAAGGCAAAGAGTTTCTGAATATTTAAGTCAAAGCAAAGGACTTTGGTTTTGGGAATCAACTATATAATCATAAGCCCCAAAACAGAGTTCAAAGAGCAGATCAGCTGGCATTTATACAGTTCATTATTGGTGGTCCTGAGGGTTGAAGTCTTGAGTTGGGAGTGGTTTCAGAAGTGAGACTAAGAAAAGCTGCATGTGGTTCCAAAGCACTTAACTCTGTCTTCAAGGGGAAGCAGACTTTGCAATAGTCTTTGCCAATAGAGCAGATGATGCATAGACATCGAGCTGAAATTCCAGTTTCTCTTTGCCATCAGCTTCAGTGTGGCTGGGATTCAAACCCAGTTATTTTAGGGAAACATCCAATGCTCATTTTATCAACGCAAAGACTTCCATTGAGTTAAATGGGAGATGGATCTCAGTCTCAGAGGACAGTTAACTCACTGTCACAGCTCAGGAAAAAGTGTGCCACGTCATTAATTCAGAAGTGGAAGTAGAATGGATTAGGCTGGAATGGGGGAGAAAGCAGAATGACACTCACAGCTCCAGACTACTCCAGTTATCCCCAGGGTGGTAAACCCAAACCTGCTTCATCCCCGCTAAAGAGAATTGGATTTCTCTCAGCAGGCCTGAAACTTTCCTTGAGGCAGGTTTAAACCTGCAAACTGTACAGAAACACTTTCCATCCAACAAGACATCCTATTACAGACCTGTTCTATATTCTGTAAAGCTGGCGGTGGGTGGCTTTCAGTTGACTTCCTCCCCACACACTTTGCTGCCAAGTCAGAAAGACAAAAAATCATATATACCTGCATTCACCAAGTGATCTCCAAAGCAACTTAATACTGGTTCAAGTCTTCCTTGTCTTATAAATCGGATTCTTTCTGTAGATTGTTTACCTACCACTTCTAGTGTGTCTCCAATAAATTAAATCCTGCTGAAGTGGTAAAATACACGAAAGATATACTGAATGGTCTGCAGGCTGTACAGTGGAGCCATTATTTTAAGAGGAAGTAGGAAAGGCAATCATAAAATTTTGAAAAATTATGCAATAACCTTGTAGTTATTGCCCATCTGTATTCATTACAATGATCTACTTCACAGGCATATAAATAGAACTGGCAAGTAAAAGATGTGCTGTTTGCCTCCAGACATGGCACTAGACTTCAGCAAATGAAATTCAACTGAAGACTTTAGAAAAAGTGCTGTAAGTGTTCATCCACAGATGGAGTCTAATCACCCACCTCCCCTCTGCTTCCTCCCCCCGTTTTAAATTTCCCCATGCTTGTTCTTACCCCCAGTCAGGGCACCTTTGTAGGAAAGATGACAGAATTTAATTGCTTCATTTGCAGGGCAACCCTGATACACTACATGACTTCATTCTCACAAGGCAACAAGTCCCATAAATCACACCTACTGAGTGCACCCATTAGAGCTCCAGTATGACAACTTTATGCCTAATACTCTCCAAACAAGGACCACACAAAACTAAGACTGTAAAATTACTGTTGACTCACAGCAGCTTTTATAACATGCACTCAGCTCAAAAAGACTTAACTTATATGGGGTTTAATCATATTTGGGCATAGGAGACCTCTCACTGATTCAAGACAACATATGTTTAAAAAATAAGAAAAAGCAGAATATATTTGGCATGGCTCTTTCCTTGCAGTTCCCACGGAGAAATACGTCAGAACAACGGAAAAATGACTGCTTTATTTTGTAATGAAGGAAGATTCTGAGAATTCTGTTTCTTCCTAAAACTCGGGGGAAAGAAGGTATTTTGTGTGTCACCATAGGTGTAGGAACGGTGCTGTTTCTGGGCTAGGTGCTTTAGTGCTGTGTATCTGCACAAAGCCTTGGAGGCAGCTGCAGCTACACACCCTTCTCAGGAGTCCCAGAGCTGCCAGGTGATGTGGCTCAGCCCCACACAGCCACCTCCTGCTCCCCTGGGGTGGGGGACACACTCAGAACAGCAAAAGGGAGAGAACTGCCCTGAGATAAAGACTATTTAATAGGTGAAGCAGAAGCTGCACACACAAGCAAAGCAAACCAAAGAATTCATTTCCCACTTGCCATGGGCAGGCAGATGTTCAGCCACGCCCAGGAAAGCAGGGGTCCAGTCACAACAGTGACACGGGATGACAAACTCCATCACTACACTCCCATACCTGCTGCTTCTCCCAGCTCTATCTGCTGAGCACAATGCCATATGGTCTGGATTGTCCCTCTGGGCTGTTGGGATCAGCTGTCCCAGCTGTGTTCTATCCCAGCTCCTTGTGCAGCCTCCTTGCCTGTGGCATGGAGTGAGGTGCAGAAAAAGCCTTGACACTGAGCCCTGCTCACCAGTAATGAAAACATCCCTGAGTTACCAACACTCTTTCCAGCACAAGCCCAAAACACAGCCCCACACCAGCTACTATGAAGAAAATGAAGTCTTTCCAAGCCAAAACCAACACAAAGGGTACATCCTGCCCCAAGAATATCTGCCCTGTCAGGCCAGTGGACAACCTCCACTGTAACGGCCCCGAATGCATGGACACAATTGCATGGTGAAGCTGCAGCAGTGTGCTAGCACCAGAGAGGAGTGAGCCCTGGCTCACTGAGGGACTGACTGATGCTCTCCACACAGTCAGAGATACAGCTGGCCTGAAGCCCTGGGTATTCAAAAATATCCCGGGCGAGCCGCCCCGCGAAGCCGGGAGCCTGCAGAGCAGAGGCTGTCACTGCAGGCTCCCGCGTGAACAAAGGATGCCTGTGAGTGTATCCAAGGATTTCCATGCGCTTCAGAGCAGGGCTCCCATTGCTTCCCTCCAACAATGTGACATGCATCACTGCATTTCACTGAGGATCTCTTATTTCCTCACACAATAGCTTTTTTTTTCCCCACCCTCCCTACGGCTACGAAGGAGACGGAGGGGGTGAATCTTACACGCTGTCCAACCGACTTCCTCGCATTTGGAAGGCAAAATCAAGAGGTTTATATAATCAAGCTAACATGCAAACCAATTGAAATTACAATGGTATGTTAGAGTATATTCCTTAAGTATTCAAACCGCAGCGAAAAAAATCCCCTCCACTAAACTACAAGGGACTGACTGAAACCCACAAAAGCTGGGAAACATGGTGAGGCCTGACTGAAAGCTTGTCCTTATTTCACCCCTGAGGAAAAGAGTAGACAGTAGAGATAATACTGGCTGCTTTTTGGTGGGCTCTAAACATATAGCACATTCCCACAAAATAAATAGAAGGCTTGCCACCATATCCTCCCTCCTGTTCCCACACAACCAGACCTCTAACTCACAAGTTTGCAGGGCAGCTGCCTTCTTTCTGTCCAGGGCTTCCTTGTCACAGGCACCAGTCTTGGCTCTGTTTCCCTGTTTTAAAGGTTTCCAGTTAGCACCTGCTATGCTCTTCTCTCTCCCTGTCCCTGCCAAAAAGGGTTTGGATAGCACCAATTTCAAAGAAAACAGCACCAGAAAAGGTGCAAGAAGAATATCTCTGGATTCCTGGTTCCCTATGGATTGTTCCCAGATTCCCCATTCCCATCATCTCTAACACATCCACGGCATCATTCCTACTTCCCCTCTCCATGGTGGCACACTGTCTGCCTCAGCAACAGGCTGGGGCAGTGGTCCCAGCTATTTTAGGGCAGTGCATGTGCTGCCTGCTCAGCTGGCTGCTGCATTTTTAGATGCACAAGGAACTAAGCTGTAATTGCCATTTCCTCAGTAAAAGAACTACTCTGAATCTTCTTTCTCCACCCTGCTACCCCTTTCCACGAAAATTCACATGTACCCATCTTTACTTTTGTGCCACTGCCAAACTGAGCTGAAATGAGCAGTGAATTCAAAAGTTACCATGAGGGGTGGATGAACGCACTGTATTATTTCTATAGGAAACCAGCCTAAAAATAACCCCATCACAGAAACCTTTAAGACCAGTATTAAATGAACCAAAACTGTAGAGTTATACACAGACACAGTGTGTTCTATTTTTATCTAAGACTCACATAACTAAAGCTACTCACCTATGTAAGCCTCATCCAAGGATCTCTGAGTCTTCTGAGGTGGCTACCAGGGTGACCAGTGAAGGAGGGATTAGATTCCTTTGGGTTTCCCATCTAAAAATACATTAATGTGCACACACACATGGATCATGTACATGCACACATAGGGCCCTCCTTACTTCTTCATAATTGCAGGTCCCAAGCTCTTCAACAGCTTTTATGGTTTTTTACAAACCATATTTTCTACTCTCTAAGGAATTAAAGTACTTTTATTTCTGTTTGTCAGTTGAAGAGCAGAAAACCTGTGAAGAACATTACCCTAACAAAGTACCCAGTTTCTTTGGCTTTCAGGAGCATTTAATTGCTTATATACATCTGAGAAATTAGCACCATGGGCCTCAACCAAGGACTGAGGAGAAACTCATAAAGAAGAAAGGAGTTGGATGTAGTTCCAGATCCCAGATTAATACCCTAGTTCCATCCTCTTCCATCCATCCTTTAGTGGATTATAAAGCAATTAGTTGAGAGTGAAAAGAAAAACTCCAACCAAAATATACAGGAAAATGAGATAAATTAAAGAAAGGTTCCAATATTACTTGTACAGTTTTCCAGTTCTTTGTTACATTTAGTCTAGACTCAGCTGTATTCTGAGGACACTTTAAATCACCCTGGTAAATCTGAGAGGTCTTGAATAAGGCACAGTAAAGAGGCCTCAGAGAAGAGAAAATCTCTTTCTGCCTTCTCAACCCCTCCCACTATTTAAAAGTGACTTTGGTCTAATGAAAATCAGATTTTAAGTCTCCATAAACCCCCCATATTAACATCATTAGAATATAATTTTTTCTATGATACTATCTTCTGGAGGAGAGGCAACATGCTGTACGGATGGAAGCAGCTTCAAACTCTGCTTGAAGCTGCAGGAACAAAAGTCTCCCTGCAAACAAAAAATCATAAATTAAATTTAAAAAGCAATATTTCACTTGCTTTATGGGTTGGCATGAGCCTGCAGGCCCACGGTTTGAGGCATTAAAACCATGGGTGCACCCCATGAAAGACAACCCAAAAGTTCTGACACTGAAGCATAATGGTTAGGGCTGCTCAAATATTTCATCTGCTTTTCTCTGTTTTTAAATGAGCACATGAAAAATACTTGAGGTTTTTTGTGGTTTCTTTTTTTTTCCCCCTCAGAGCAAGAGAGGGTATTGTTTAGCTGTTAGACAACGCAGCTGGGAAACCTAAGGACACATGGAATAAATAATGCAGAAATTGGTATAAGGCCCCTTACATCACATGTGGACTTATCTGTGATCAGCTCTGTCTCAGAGAAAGGCATCAGGTAGTTTCCAGGTTTGAAAAACTAGTGAAAAAGAAAGGATTGCTCCATTTTAGAGAAGAAGTAAATAGCAAGGGACTAGAGACTATACACTATCACAGCAGTTTTGAAAAGTGAGAACAGTCACATTCAGGAAAGTTAAAGGGCGAGTCACTTTATGGTGAAAATAAACACATTTTAGCAGAACATGTAACAATGTGCTTGAAACAAAGACTTTAGCAAGATGTAAACAAGTTATATATTTATATATACATAAATAACAGCCCTCTCACTGTTATTTATGGGTAAAAGGGTTAACAGTGTAATTTTTGGGATTAGAGAGCTGCATAAACACGATTAGTTTTCCACATGTTCGGAAAATTTAGAAGTCACAAGAGACACTCCTGCATAGTGTCACTTATTGTCACCCCAATCCCCTCACACTAAACCCTGACACTTGAGCTGCAAAATTTCTAGTCCCAAGAAAACACTCTGAACGTGGTGAGGGGAGAGCAGGAGAGACTGAAATGCCACCAGTGCCTGAGGAAGGGCCTTGCAAAGACGAGGAGGGAGGGCTGAAACTCTTCTAAAGGTGTGGCTGAAGTGCTAAACCATGGAATTGGGGTAATTGGGTTCAATCTTTTTGAGTGTTTGCCATTCAAAAATGTTCATGTAAAGGGGACTGGGGAAAGATAAGTACCAGAAATACTTTATTTTGCCAGAACCTCAGTGATTACTAGGATCTAAGGAGAGCTCTCAAGAAAAGCACATCCTGCAGGGATTTGATGCTGACTGGTTTTTTGTGTACTGTACCCAGAGCTTCTGGAAGATGAGGAACAACCCTTCACATGAAGCTTGCCCAAGACTCTGCTTTTTCCCTGCACCCTGCCCCACTTTTTGAGTGTGTTCTGTAGCCTTGGCTGATATTTTTAACTCTGCCATTAGGCAAACTGGGAAAAGAGGAAAGAAACCACCAAAAATCCAGGGCACTTATGTTGAGAGGAGGAAGCAATCCAGTGTGATTGCTGTGATGCAAATGAATATATAAATAAATGTGCCATGCCACTGTTGTTGAAACTGAAGCTTAACAATATTAAACCACATTCCTAAATCTCAAGCCTGGCTGAAAAATAATTTCCTCCTGAAAGTTCTTTTAATGCTGTATTTGTGTATCAACATTACTGCTTCTTCTGTTTGAGCCTTTTGAAGTAATTTTTTCAAGCTATTTTTTTAGGGTGAAGAACATGTGGCTATATACTCATGTATATAGCCACATGCAACAACAAAAAGCCAACAACAGAACAGATAATGCTGGAAGCAGCATTCTTGCCTAGTTCCTCTAAAACAGGAACTGCTTTCTGAGTGTCCAACACTGCACTGTCCCTTTCAGAGATCAAAGCCCTTTCCATCCATCCAAAGAGTACATCAAAAAAGCAAGGGAGATACCTTATTTGTCACAGTACACCCTCTTGAAATTAATTTTGTACTAATTGAAACACTGTTTATTGAAAATACTTTTTATTTAATATTTGAACCAGTTTTCAGCCAATTACAGAGTCATGGAATAGTTTGGGACCTTGAAGATCATCTTGTTCCAACATCCCTGCCATGGGCAGGGACATTTTCCACTAACGTGGAAATGTAACTTGTACATTCTAGAAAATTCTTTCTTTCTTTTCTTACATAAATCACACTTTTTTTTGTGTTTTGAATGCTCAGTTTAACAGCAACTTGTATTTTGATGAATAGTCATAAACAGCACTTACTTGAAAGAAATCTTGGTAAACACAGCTTGTATGTGATACAACCTTGGGGACTGGTCTTGCCAGTAAGGAGGTGAAATCCTCCACTTCTTTCATAACACCAGAGTTGTACTAAAACTTTAGTCTTTACAGGAGGCAACAATGGATTTATGTAGTGCCTTTGATCTCAAACTTCTGCTCTAAAGAGGTTAGAAATTCTTTGTAAGAAAAGAACTTTCTGACTAAATCCTCTCCAATTAAATGGCTCTGCACATACATGTGTGTGTAAACAGAGTATGGGTTTTGCAAGCTGCATAGAACTTGTATTAATTAGATTGTATTAGATTAATAAATTAGATTGCATTAAGTCTGTCAAGAAAATGCACCAAATGTACTGGAAAAATGCATTCAGACTATTTCCCATTGTTTGGTATAGAATATTGAAAGTCATACCAGTGTGGAGAGCTCTGGCCTTGGGGTTATGAGGAGAAAGAGAGTACAAGAATACTTCTTGAGAAGTGCTACATCATTAGTTTAATATTTGATCCATTAGAAACTCACATTTAAAGTGGAAGAGAATACTTGTGGGTATTTTTTGAAGGGCTTGTACGTAAGTCTTAGAAACAGGAAAGAGAAAATAATGAAAGGGTAAGATTTTCAGGATGACTCAATGGGCTGTGCAGAGCAGGTGCCTTCTGAGGAGCATGGCATGCTTTTAACTGCACTGCCCAGGCCAGTTTGCTCCCAGCACGTCTTCCCAGCTGACAATGAAATTAATTAGGTGAAAGCCAAAATTTATTAGCAGATAAATAGCAAGAAAAAACTGTTGGTTTCATCCATAGAAAAGTGGTTTTCACATTTGAACCATTGTATTGGATTTATAGGGAGAAGTTTTGGTAGTGGGGGGAGTATAGGGGTGGCTTCTCTGGGAAACTCTTGGAAGCTTCCCCCCTGTCTGACAGAGCCAATTCCAGCTGGCTCCAGGATGGACCCACCACTGGCCAAGGCTGAACCCAGCAGGGATGGATGGTAGTTATGCCTGTGGGATAACATATTTCAGAAGGATGGGTGAATAAAGAGTGCATTTTGCAGCTGGAGAGAGGAGAGAGAACACGTGAGAGGAGCAGCGCTGCAGACAGCCAGGTCAGGGCAGAAGGAGGGGCAGGAGGTGCTCCAGGTGCTGCAGCTGAGGTTCCTCTGCAGCCCATGGAGGGCACGGGGGTGCAGAGATCCACCTGCAGCCCATGGAGGAACCCACACCAGAGCAGGGGGATGCCCAAAGGATGCTGTGACCCTGTGGGAAGCCCACACTGGAGTAGACACCTGTGGAGCAAGGAGCCGAGGCTGGAGCAGGTTTGCTGGCAGGACTTGTGACCCTTTGAGGGACCCAGTCTGTTCCTGAAGGACTGACCCTGTGGAAGGGACCCACGCTGGAGCAGTCTGTGTAGAGCTGCAGCCATGGGGAAGGACTCAGGCTGGAGAAGTTCCTCGAGGACTGTCTCCCTTGGCAGGGACCCTGCACTGGAGCAGGGGAAGAGTGTGAAGAGTCCTTCCCCTGAGGAGGAAGGAGTGGCAGAGACGTGTGATGGACTGACCACAACCCTCTTTCCCTCTCCTCCTCCACCACTGTACAGGAGAAAGTAGAGAAAACTGGGAATGAAGTTGAGCCTGGGAAGAAGGGAGGGGTGAAGGGAAGATGGGTTTAGGATTTGGGTTTATTGTTTATTGTCCTACTCTGATTCAACTGGTAATAAATTAAACTGTTTTCTTCCTCCAGGTTGAGCCTGTTTTTCCCGTGGTCTTAATTTGGGAGTGATCTTTCCCTGCCTGTGAGCCCTTCATTGTTTTCTCTCCTCTGCCCAGCTGAGGAGGGGGAAACGGTGGACCAGCTTTGGTGGATACCTGGCGTGCAGACAGGGCCAACCCACCACAATCATTTTCTCTGTGTTTTCAACATTCCTAAGGAGAAACTCAGTGCCATGTCTGGTGTGGGAAGGGATATTGGTACCCCATTGTACTCAGTAGAAGATTTACAGCAAGACTTGCCCATTTTTCCCTTGATGTGCATTACGACCTCATGACACTCTGGAATGAGCCTTCCCTGACCCTGCCTAACCAGTTTTGTGGCGTGCAAGGGCTGTGTTATTTTCCTTAGAATGCCATTGGCAGCCCAGTAATGAGCTGTGGATAGGGCCCCTTAGCAAGTCTGTCTCCCTAGACTGCTTGGAAATGTCCCTTATTTCTGACACACTCCACCCGTCCTGCCTGCCCTGGCTTTGCTGGCTCTCCCATCTGGAACAGAAAAATCTTCTCACTTGCTTTCCTTTGGTTGTCACTAGAGAGTTAGAGTCATAAAACCAGGACTGAGCTGCATCTGAAAGTCCTTACTAGAAAATCTCCAAACTCCATCTGCTTCTAGCAAGCTTTGCATTGTTGACAAGTGCAGAGAGGTGCGAGTGCCCCTTGGAGCAGCGTGTCCTCTCACTCTTCTAGCAAGTGCTTGCAGGACAGTGAGAGAAGGAACCAGAATGTGACCCTAGTATCGTGAGAACCATCCTTTGAAGTCTCAAAGGGCGTGCTTGAAGAGGGGAACATGTTCTGGCAGACTGATGCCTTGGGTTTTAGCTTTTTTATTTTTCAGATCCTGTACTGCATTAGTGTCCAACTCTCAACTCCATACAGAGCGTCAGTGAGCTCACTTCAATTTGGTCAGACAGAACAATCCTTCCATGCCTGAGAACCAAGGTCATCATCGCAGCCTCAGGACTGAAAAGTTTAAACAAAGGTGAATTAGGGGGGAGCAAACTGGGGGAATGTGACTTCATTACCTGAAGCTGTAATTGAACAATTAACCCCTGACATGTAAATAGACCAAACTTATCGGCCCAAAAACCTCCTGACCATCGTCCATCTTGGGTGTAGTCTCTGCAAGACCCTTGCGCTGCCCAAGGTGTACCTTTTGAAGGCCTTTCAACAAATACCTACTTTAACTCTGTCTAGCCTTGGTTCTAGGTAGCCTCTCCAGCCATCAAGACAAGTTTTAGGTAGGGGTAAGTTTGTAAAACCTCATGAATTGCCCTGTAGCCAGGCTGGTGAAGATTTAAAAAGAGATGGAAAATAACTTTTGCAGTAAATAGCTATCAAAGTTTGAAAAGATCCAAATACTTATAGGACTGGTAGGTGTTTTTAATTCTCAGTCATATCAGTGGCAGTGGGACTGCAGAATCTGTCCCTGTGTGGGTAATAGCCTTTTTAATTCCCAATATTTTTTAGGTGTATTGAAGAGGTTGGTCTTTCCCTCCCTATGTAAAACCATGATTCATCCATCATATCAAGAGCATCATAATAATAAATATACCACTATGGCTGGTGTTTTCCACTGGATCTGGCAAGTGTAATTAGAAAGAAATGAAATGAAAATTTCAGGAATTTCCAATAGGGCTTAGAAAGTTGTGAAAGAAGAGTGATGACTGCTATCAGTGTAAAGAGTTATGAGCTGCCTGGCTCTTCTGTATTATGGAACAGCTTAGCCATTGCACAGGGCCCACTTCACTGCCACTGTGGCCTGGTCCTGGCCATGGCCTTAATTTTTCTGAGGATGTTATTCATAAATGTTCTCTTAATCAAGCTCAGGCCCAGAATTTTACTGTAGAGGCCAAACTAATTGCCAGGATACATGAGAAGCCAAACCCTAGAAGGTAAAGCTAAAATTTGTGTGTCCTGGCTCAGAGAACCACTATGTTTCAAACCTGAAATAAAAAGTGGGTTTTTACATTTTTTAAATAGTTGATTTTTCCACTTCAACAATTAGAACTCTGTGCTTCTCAAAGAATTCACACTGTGATTAACTACATATCCTTTATTTTTTTTTAATTTGACCACAACAAAAATCTCTCTTTTGAATTTTTTTTTTTTTTTAGGAGAAAGAAGTAAGGATTTATTCCAAAATTATCCCTGGCTAGTGTGCATGGTTAGCACACTGAAAGAGACAGCAGTTTTCTGGGTGAAATGGCATTGCCCTGGGTGCCAAGACCCACATGGAAGGTATGCCAAGGACTGTGAAGATTTTTATGTCTCTCCTGCCATCATAAACACAAATGTTGTATCTTTCGACTAGGCAGCTGGCATGTATCCCATTGATTACACCCTTTAATTGAGAAAGGAAGAGATGAATGATTTTCTGTATTCTTTTCACATAAAAAAAGCTTCTAGAGGATTAGCAATCTCTTGGTTCTTGATCAAAATACAGGCTCCAACACAAAAATTCTGTGAGATTTCATTATATCTTAATATTATGTTCATATTATCATGAAATTGTTATGCTGGAATAGTCTCATCCATCCTTAAGGAACTGAAATGCTGTTCAATAAGTGACATAACAACCATGCTGGGATATTTTAGTTCAAAACCTGCCAGCTCTCACTTCTGTGGCAGTGGGAAACATTTTGTTTGTCATTCTCAATCACATGTGTAAGAAGTGAGATGAGGAGACATGAGGTGCATTGCTTGGACAGAGAAGCTGATGAACCCAAAAGCCTTTTCCTCTCATAATCCCCCCTTGGTTTCATAAAAGAAGGCCACAGCTCCCAGCAAACCATGTATCAGATCTGTGAGCACACCTCCCCACCTTGAAAACTTTTGCTGCCTGGGCCCATGGCCATCTGGGATATGGCACATCCATATTTTCCACGGGTTCAGAGGGTCGTGAAGGAGCAGCCCTGGAGCAAAAGCTGTCTGACCATGTGGGGTTTCCTTTTCTTAGAGGACACTTTTGTGCTCAGCCCCTTGACACTCACATGAGTTTTCTTGCTGATACATCTCTGACCTGTTTAACACCTTCCAAATTTTGGCCCTAATCCCACAGATTTGACTCTCTAGCTTGGTCACATACCCATCTTGTCACTTTGGACTCTTTTACCAGTATGAGCTATGAGAGTGTATGGAAGTTTTTGAGCTTTAATAAATGAATGTTACTGATGCAATAGGAATCCTAACCTGTCCTCAGGAAAGATACACAACGCAGCCAACTTCCAGGCAGATATATTAGATAGATATTTTCATCCTAAAGGAAGTACTCCTACCCACACCATTGCTCCACAAGATAAACTTGAAATATTTCACTTGTCCTCTGGAGCTCTGGAGAAGATTCTTCTGTTCTGTGCAGATAGTTCAGGGCTTTAAAGGCTGGGTTGGATGAGGGAAAGTTGAAAAATTAAAGTCAATGAAGAAAAAGGCTGTAAAGAAACCCCCACCAAAACCCAGCAGAGAGCAAATAAAAGCACTAATTCTATTTCCTTTAATATCAAAGCCGAAAGGGATTTTGCCATAGACTTGACTAAGAACTGTTGAATGTAGAAACATGTTCTCATCAGCAGTTCTTATTTTATCCTTGCCTGTATTCCAGAGCAGTCATTTAAAATTTTGACACTAGCTGCAGGATTGGATATGATTTGAGTATTAGGAGGGATTTGCAGAAGGCATGAATTAGACCTCCTGCATGTCAGGAGCAGGCGTTGCTGGAGTTAGACCCAAAGCATTCATCCTGAAGTTCAGGTTCTTCTACAAAAAAAAATCCACTCAAGGCACCACTGCTTTTCACTGCCCTCTCTATCCTAAGAAGTGGTGTCCAAACTTAAAACACAAGTTTAGCAGTGATCTTAGATAGATGAATCTTAACACTGCACTTACTCTTCCCACAAAGGGTCTACAGAAAATCAAATATTAGTTTTAGTGCCTTGAACCATGGTCACATCCTGGCAGCACAGATGGGCGTTTTTTCTTTCTGCCACCTCAAATCCACCCTCCCACTACTGCAGGGTCATGATGAAACCGAGGAACTAAACTAAGGAAAAGCTGTGGATTTAAAATGACCCATCAGGGAAAATAAGAGTTGACTGAAAAGGATAAATCAAGAAAGTCCACAAGTAATTGTTGCCAGAATGATAGACAGGGCAGTCAGGGAACGGAAATGAGCAGCTGGAGTTGGAAGGAAAGGCATGGAATGGCTTCAACTGATTTTCTCAATGAGCAAAATGTTTGTGGAACTGTGATGTGACACAGTGAAAGCATCACTGACTTCAAAGCTTGCAACTTTAGGCACCATTTTCAAGATAAAGTCATAGGTCCTTGTTTTCTTCAGGGTGTCAGAAGTGTTACTCATTTGCCACAGAAGTAAAAGTATAGATTTGAACTCAGTGTGCAAACTGAAATAAACCATTTGAACAGTCAATTTCCCTCTTTCCATTTTTCATGATACAATATCACAGAAACACAGAACATCCTGAACTGGAAAGGACCCACAGGGGTTGTCAAAAGATGCCTGAGGACAGCTTACAAAATTCTCATCTGTGCTTTAATTAAAAACGTTTGTGAATTATCCTCAGCAGACTGGCACAGTTGTGGAATATTGTATGCAATATAGATAATTTCCATGTACACTTACAACATTAGGCACTACAAGCTGCATGGTTGAATGGAAAATTGAAAAGTCACATTGCTTTTGGCTATGCAGTGAAACGTTATGGTGGACAGCTCAGAATTCAAACTGCAGTAAAAAGAATGTGTTTTCCATGAGAATTCTGCTAGGAAAGCTCAGCCATTCAGTAAAAGTATACAATGAGGGGCATGAAATGCACTTTTGAAGTTTAAATGGATAGCTATACGAAAGATAAAATTTTAATTTATTCATTCAAGTCTATAAACATACATGATATTAGAATAATAGATGAATATGAGAAATATTGTGTTGTGGTTCTGGATAAGCACTCAGAACTGTCAGTTCTTATCCAGTTATCTGGATCATTTGGGCATGGAAAAGCTGGGTGGGGAATTGCATGAGATCAGGGAAGAAAAGAGGAAGCCTCATGAGAAAAGGGCTACAAGGATCGCTGCTCAGAGTGTTTTGGCAGTTTCTCAACCCAGAAGCACACAGCAAATGAAAACCAGCAATAACAAACTCCAGATACTGTTGGGAATTCACTGAACTGCCAAGAACAGGGCAGTTTCTGGGACCCTACACACAGATAGAGAGGGCTTGTGGCATGCCACCCTCCGCTCAGTTGCTTGTATAATTGCACAGGGATGGTGTTTACTGCTGACTCACGCTGGCAGACAGACCTTATTTATTCCAAGCATGATACAAGAGGGTTTGGAATGCACTGTGGGACAGAGGAAACTTGCAGCTGTAGCAGAGGAATCCCCCAGAGAGAGCTCCAAGAACAGAAAAGCTTGAGAAGAATAGCTGGACTCGGTCCTCACTGTGTCTATTGAAGTGAGGGGGTTTGCCTCAACCTGCAGCACACAGAGGCTGCTCAGAGAAGGGTGGGAGCTTCAGCTGCTTTCCTGACCTGTAACACTCATTTCTAACAAACAGATTAATCATTTGCAAAAGCAAAGCCTGCTTGTTTGTTGTCTACTCTAACCTTTTGCATCATACCATCACTGATTTTATTAGCTTCAGTTGCTCTCCCTCTGACACATTCTCTTGTTATGTTGGAAAGGGAGCTTTGAACACAAACATTCTCATGTATTTTTTGTTTTACATCTGTCCTGCATTGAGTAGAAATTATTACAAGATCTATAGGGCCAAGGGACTCAGAGTGTGTCTCGTGGCAACCTGGTAACCTTCCAGTTTGGTCTTCAGGATCTGCTGTTGGTCTCTTGGTAAGAATCCCTCACAGATGCAGCTGTCATGAAAGGAATTCATCCTTACATTGAGTCTTATTCTAGAATGACACAGGTTGGCACAGCCCCAGTAAGTCTGATGGAGCTGAGCACCCAGGAGCAACGGAGGAGCCCCGTGGGTTTTCAAGGAATACTTTAAAACACCCCCTCCTAATAACAAGGTGAGATCATATGTTGGTACAGTCTCAGAATGCAAAGGGTCTGAATGACCAAGCTGATGTGTTACAGCCTGGCACAGTGAATAACAGAACTCTCTGTGCAGGGCACAGTGAGGAAACACACAGCCCCCACAACACTGGACAGAGCTCCACCAGCCAGTGAGTGCTTCCTACCTCTGCCACCAAACATGACCAGCACTCAGAGCTCTGGGGCTCAGGGATCAGCAGCACCAGGGCTGCTCTGTGAGGCAGAACAAGCCTGGAGCTCAAGTTCAGGACACAATTTCAGAAGTCTGAACCACCTGGTCAGAGCAGGGTGCTCATAACAGGGTCTATGAACCCTGGCTGGGGATGAGCAGATGGAGCAGCCCTGGGAGAGCACTTAGGGGTGCTGCTGGGTGAGAGCTGGCCCTGACCTGGCCCAGAACCCCTTGAGTGTGGGTATCAGGGGAAGGGGGCATTCTGCCCCTCTGCCCTGCTCATGTGAGACCTCACCTGCAGAGCTGCATCCAGCTCTGGGGCCAACTCAGAAAGGACAGGGAGCTGCTGGAGCCAGCCCAGAGCAGGAACACCAAGGGGATCAGAGGGATGTAGCAGCTCTGCTGGGAGGAAAGGCTGAGAGAATTAGGATCAATCAGCCTGGAGAAGGGAAGGACTCAGTGCGACCTAATTTTGGCCTTCCAGTGCCTGCAAGAAAGATGGAGAGAGACTCTTGACAAGGGTCTGGAGTGACAGGACAAGGGGAATGGCTTCACACTGACAGAGATTAGGTTTAGATTGGATATTGGGAAGAAATTCTTCCCTGTGAGTGTGGTAAGGCCCTGGCACAGGGTGCCCAGAGAAGCTGCGGCTGCCCCTGGATCCCTGGAAGTGTCCAAGGCCAGGTTGGATGGGGCTTGGAGCAACCTGGGGTAGTGGAAGGTGTCCCTGGTAGAGGGCTGAAACTGGATGATTTTGAAGTTCCCTCCCAACCCAGACTATTATATGATTCCATGATTCTGTGATGCCATGGTTCTGTGATTCAACCACAGAAATTACCAAGACAAGGCCAGCAGCAGGAGTTGAGAAGAAGCTTCCTACAGGATTCATGTAGAGTCCTTCAGCCAGGTCCTGTGAGCAAGCAGGAACAGCCAGGACTGGACACATGATGGGACCAGAATTTTAAGTGGAGCAGAAGCTTTTGGTGCTTTCAGGGCAGGGATGCTTGGGTTACAACAGAAGACAAATCTTTATGTGAAAGTGTGAAAAAAGTCTAAAGCAAGCCAGCAAAAATATGGTTCTAAAAATTTGTCTCTCTAAAAAGGGCAGGATGTTCTGCTCCTAAGTTTGATGACAGATTCATAGTTTAGAATAACTTTGAGAAAAATGGTTGATTTGAAAATTGTGCACACAGCTAAAACCACATCAGTTTCAGGCTGTGCACCACACTGCCAAGCCATCAGCACATAAATGGCACAGAGCAGGGGACAAGGACTGCACACATTTAGTCTGACCTTCCAGTGTTTCATGATTTCACAAGTACAGCCTAATGAAATAGTCACTTCAGGAAACTTTACTGCCATTTGTACTATTTGGATCTAAAAGGAAGTGCCTCTCATGCTTTTGAACAGTCATTACAGTTTCTCCATATGTCAGAAAAATGGACTACAGCTTCAATATCATTGCCTTTAGATGCACAATCATTAATTTATTATTAAATAAAACTCGAGTGCTCTCTCATGGTACAGATGTTGGCCCTAAGAGTCACATGGTTTCAAATGAGAAAGATTCTCCTCCATATCATTCTGGAAAGACAAAGTTTTCATAACATGTATTTCAAGCAATTGGGAACTGTCATCCATGCTGCTGCTGCAGTACTTTAAAACAGAAACATCAAAATCAAAGGCGGAGGAGGAGGAGGAGGAGGAGAAGAAGAAGAAGAAGAAGTAAGAAGAAGAAGAAGAAGAAGAAAGAAGAAGGAAGAAGAAGAAGAAGAAGAAGGAAGAAGAAGAAGGAAGAAGAAGAAGGAAGAGAAGAAGGAAGAGAAGAAGGAAGAGAAGAAGGAAGAGAAGAAGGAAGAGAAGAAGGAAGAGAAGAAGGAAGAGAAGAAGAAGAGAGAAGAGAAGAAGAAGAAGAAGAAGAAGAAGAAGAGAAGAAGAGAAGAAGAAGAAGAAGAAGAAGAAGAAGAAGAAGAAGAAGAAGAAGAAGAAGAAGAAGAGAAGAAGAAGAAGAAGAATGAAGAGAGAAGAAGAAGAAGAGAAGAGAAGAAGAGAAGCAAGAGAAGAGAAGAAGAAGGAAAAGAAGAGAAAGAAGAAGAAGAAGAAGAAGAAGAAGAAGAAGAAGAAGAAGAAGAAGGAGAAGGAGAAGGAGGAGAAGGAGAAGAAGGAGAAGAAGAAGAAGAAGAAGAAGGAGAAGAAGGAGGAGAAGGAGGAGAAGGAGAAGGAGGAGAAGAAGGAGAAGAAGGAGAAGAAGGAGAAGACTACTTCCCTCACTACTGCTTTGTTTTATATATTTAGGAATTAATTAATAAATTAACTGATTAGCAATTTTTCTAATGAGCTGGTGTAATTTCAAACAAAAGCTGATACTCAGCATGTTTATTGATTTGGAGACAGAGTAAATCAGGCTGTAGAAACTGTTCTGTAGAGGACATTAAGGTGACATCTCCTGCTCTGTAGGCATCCAGCACTGCTGTGTCTCTAGGAGTATTCACAAGCCCACTTGTGGTTGCTTCCAAAAGAACCTCAGACAGAATTTTTGTGCTGTTTCTAAGTCATCATCAAGCTGTGGCTTTAACCATTCTGTTTCTCCTCAGGTGATATGAGAACATTTCCTTTAAACATTTCCTTCAAACATACAACATCTGGAAGTTTTTCCTCCCTTTAGAATAGTTCTGCCCAAACAAATTCCATCTTAATTCAATACAAAAGCCAATATACCAACAATTTATGGGAAAAGAATAAAAACCATAACAGTATTGGTTTTTATACTTTCTTACAGAAAATCACAACAAAAAAAACCATGGCAGAATTAGTGATGCATGAGTTACATCTGGTAAGAACTTCAGCCAGTTATGTGTGTGATTCCTTCTGCTTGTTCATGGATACAATAATGATCCCTTTGACAGGACCAGAATACATTTTAAATATTATAAACACATTGTGGAGCTCTCCACCCATCACATCTGAGACTGTGGTAGTCAAGATGCCTGCCACACACAAGATTTTAGAGAGGAATTAATATTTGATCTGAATTCTCCTTCATCCTCGTGGATTCCTTTACTCCCCTAGATCACTGTGCTTTTGTGCTCCCACAAAATCTAATGAAAACAAATTGATTTTGTCTCTTAGGAATGCTTTGGAAAAGTCAAGCATTTTGCCAGTATAAGGAAAGCCACTTTCCACCCAACTTCATGAAAAAACCCTGTTGGGTTTTTTCCCCCATTTTACTTTGGAACTGTCATGTTTTGCTTCAAGTATTGATATGGCCTTCCCAGACACGATGACCGAGACTTCTTCCGCAGCTGGTTGAATTTTGTACCTCTACAGAATGCCTGGCCTAGAGTCCAAAGACTGGCTGTTATCCCTCCCCTGAGTGGAATAGAGTTAATTACTAGTCCTGCAGAATAACAGGAAACCCACAGAATTTCTTACAATAAGAAATCATAATAATTTTACCATCTGCAGAAGTTTTTTGAGCCGCAGCCATCCAAAGGCAGGATTTCTGATGTAAGTCCACCAGGTATTCACAGTTTTAATTTAATTAAAAACTGTAAAAGTTTTTACTCCACTGGCTCTGGGCATGAGAAAATCTAAATTACCCATGCTTTCAAAACACAGAAAGATCAAATGAATTTCAGGTTGTCATGGAAGCAGATTGTTGTTCCAATAGCAGACCTCTGTAGCTGCAGATAATTAACCTTAATTACTCTGACGTACTGGTACCGAAAATATTTGGTTACCTATGATGCTTGCAGTGCATAAGTTTGACAATTGTGCTCACTTTGGGCTGTGTGGTTTGATAGCTAAACATATTTCACCAGCAGACCTGACACAGAAATTTGATTGTGCAGCATGATAACATTTGAGCTGCCATGCTTGTGCTAGCAATCCACCTTCCAACAACCCTGCATCTGAACACACCGAGTTCTACATGTTGAGGCAAATTATTCAGGGAGAGAAAAAAAAAAAGTGGCACTTCCATTTATTATTCTTGAGGTTTTTTTGCCAACAAATATACACTGTGCATCACCTAATTCTTCTTCTTTACTAGCCTGGCAGAATGAGGAGGAAAACAAGTTTTCCAAGTTCCAAATACCAACATGAAAAGCCTGGCAATAAACCCTGTTTTTTACTTCAATATGAAAAAATCAATTTTGCATTTAAAGAATAGTGGAATAGTGACACAGGAACAACAAAAGTCACACTGCTCCCAGCTAAGACCAATAGCTTTCCTACTGCTGTTCTGAAGATCTAACTCTAATTTCTTTCTCCCTTTTTCTCCTTTTATAATACTCCATTTCAAAGGCTGGCATGTCAGTCTAAACCCCAAATTTTTATGGCTTGTGCAGAACGGAGATACAACTTTTAAGGGAAATAAAGTGGTTTGGAAGAATAAAGTTAGAAGTACGATTTTAGTACTTAATTTCTTTTTTTTTTTTCTTGTGATGAGTGGGATCCAGGAATAGAAAGAAACGGTTTAGGGCTCAGGTCACATTCCTGAGACTGACTTAAGACAAAATTAGAGCATCTACTGATGCTCGAGGGGTGTTTTAGGAGCTTGGTCTCTGTTTTTGTTTTCCCCTGCTTTCTAAAGAGTTCCCAGTGGCAACTGAAGTTGTGCTGCATTCTGAAATTTGAGCTGAGCTTATTACACCCCAGGCCACACTCACCTCTCCACCTGAGGGCCTTTATTAAAACTTTTTTGTATTTTCTTGCAAAATAAACAGCTCTGAGCCCCTCCCAGTGGGTGCCAAGATAACTCATTCCTTCTCATGGTCACAATACAACCAAAACTCAGGCCCCCTAAACACCAAAACTGATATAAAGATATAATCCTCATGAGAAGAGAATCAGCCTTGTTTTAGAGTTCCTACCAATCTTTTCATGCATTTCAGCACCTTCCTCAGATAATTCTTGTGAATTTGTAAAGAATATGGTAAGTCTCAGAAATGGATTAATTCAGGACTTTTAAAACCTGCATTATTAATATGCTATTTGGTTTATGACATTGTGGTAAACCCTAGTTAAAGGTTTCAAGTTCTGAAACCAAATCAGAATAAGAGAAGAGTATTAGGAATATTCTAGTGAAAGCCTTGTCTAGAGCAGAAAAGTTATCTGCCATTCACTGTGGGCATCCAAACAAACACAGCTAACAGGATGCTGTTTATGTCAAAGTATTGAGAATAAAACATATTTTCAGGTGTGTTCTGGGATGAATGTTGGAAATGTCTTGCCTTTCCCTTGGCCTGCAGGGAAATGATCTTCGGTGTTGGTTGTTATGTTATTTTCTAACTCAGGCAAAATTTGCAAGGATAAATGCTAAATAATGGTGAAAAAAATCCACTCTAGTAAAAATCCTAAACAATTCACCTGCCAAAAAATAAACAAACAAACAAACAAAACAAAGCAACAAGCCCCAAGAAACCAAACCAGGGACTGGACAAGGAGTAGTGACCATATATTGAAACACAGAATGTTCCACCTCAACACGAGCAAGAACTTCTTTCCATTGAGAGTGGCAGCACTGGAGCAGCTGCTCAGGGAGGTTGTGGAGTTCCCCCTCTGGAGACATTCCAAACCCACCTGGATGTTCCTGTGCCTCCTGCTCTGGGTCATCCTGCCTGGGCAGGGGGATTGGATTGCATGAGTTCCGGAGGTGCCTTCCAACTTTCCAACAAGGATTTTGTGATTCTGTGAAATGCATGCAAGAAATGACACTGCTACCACAGTCCTCACACGATTTTCATTTTGACTTTGGATACTTCCATGGGAAGGTAATGCACAGTATTGTAGCCAATCACTCCTGTGGCTGCATCAAGTATTTTATCCGTTGCTTGCATATTTGTTCCAGTGAAACAAATGGACTTAGAGTAGGAAGAACTGGCTGTTGAATTTGACCATTATTTAGGTCTTCTTTCTCCTGGTTCCCCAAGTTCCCAGTAATCTGACCCACAGCACGGTTTTCCAAGGTGCACTTCCAGTGGTGATCTACAATTCCATCTTATTCACAGAAAGAAGAAAAACCAAATTGTTTAAACCCTTAGGGCCTTGTTCTGACATCAGCAAAGACGTCTCATCTTGTGACATGAATTATTCTGTAATACCAGGATATCTTAAAGCAGATGTCACTTTGAAATGAAAGACACCTACATCCCAGAATAACTGATACACCTTTAAAACTGATTCATTATTTGAAAGAAAAGCCCCTTAAGACAGAATGGCTCAGAAATGGTTTTTGATACATGTCAGAGAGTGCAGTATCTTTGGGACAAAAGGCTTTGTACTAATATTGTACAGGAGAAGGGCATAGCAGCTTTTGGATTATCACAGAACAGTGTGGTAGTTGAAGTGCAGTATGCAGATAAAATGATTTTTGCTGGGTATGGCACTGCCCATTTTTGTTTCTTTCACATGAGTGAACCATATGAATACAATTTGCTGCCACGAATACTCTCAACAAATTCTGAGGAACACTCAGAATACATTCATAAGAAGCAAACTCCTCATTCTGACAGATTGAATGAATTCAGAATGAATTCAGAATACTCATTCAGCACAGACCTACTTCAGACCAAACAATGCCATGTGATTCATGCATCCAACTGAAACTGGAGAACAAAGATTAAATTTCAATTTTTAACAGGGAGTGGCTATCTAAGCCATTTATAGATGTGGCTTTACAGCCCAAACAAGCAAAAGATGAATTGAAGAACATTGAAAATTCCTCATGAATGTGCCACAAAATGTAACAGAGAGTAAATTGGGTGAATAGTGGTTGTTCACAAAGGAATAATACAACACTTTATAGCAAGGCATTGATTCAGACAAATAGGGGAATTGGAGGCTGAGAAAAAGGTAGAATCATGCAGAGTGATGCCAAGAAAGCCTGGCTTTCAGCAGCCTTGTGTCTCATAGTTGAATTCCTTGGTGTCTAAAGAAGGAAGGGTTCATAACCCCCCTTTCCCTCAGAAAGGCTTTTTCTAACCATTGTCAGAAAACTTGGTGCAAAATTCCGATGGTTACGACTGCGGCTTCATGTCTATGCTCAGATCGTGATTTCCTGTCTGGATGAAAAGAGCACCAGTAGTCACAGAATCACAGAATCACAGGATCACAGGATCACAGGATCACAGGATCATGGAATCCCAGAATCATGGGATCACAGAATCATGGGATCACAGAATCACAGGATCACAGGATCATGGAATCACAGAATCACAGGATCACAGAATCACAGAATCATGGGATCACAGGATCACAGAATCACAGAATCACAGAATCACAGAATCACAGGATCACAGGATCATGGAATCCCAGAATCATGGGATCACAGGGTCACAGAATGGTCCGGGTTTGAAGAAACCTTAAAGATCATCTCATTCAAACCTGCCTGCCATGGACAGGGACAACTTCCACTATCCCAGATTGCTCAGAGCCCCATCCAGCCTGGCCTTGAACACTTCCAGGGATCCAGGGGCAGCCACAGCTTCTCTAGGAAAGCACTGGATGAAAGCACACACACACTTTTGACGGTGGTCTCTGATGCACCACTGGATTGTGCACAGCACAGGAGAAACCTGGTTTAAATGATGTTCCTCCCAGGGATGCTGTGGGCCCAGGCACGTGGGATTCCTGGAGTGTCCTGCACAGGGCATGATCCAGTTGGGTCCCTTCCAACTCAGGATATCCAATGATTCTATGATTTCCATTTACGTGGTTCTTCTTTCTGCTGACGTACAATCATCCATGAACCCTCCACATGTCAGTTAATTTTTTTTGAGAAGGATAATTCATTCTAAGAAAGAGCTGAAAAAAGAAGGCATAAAAATGCTATTTTCAAATGATAAATTTATGGATCTGGACTCTGAGCTGGCATCACCACGAGCTTGGGAATGAGGTATTGCTTCTCTTAGGAGTGACAGTGCTGATTTCTGTTGGGTATTTCTAGAGCATTAATGTTCCAGGCTGGAATGTTTTTCATAGTTATTCATTAGCTTGGTTGCTTCTTGGGAGGGCAGTTAATCCCTTCCTCTACCTCTGTGTTCCCTCTCTTCCTCTCTGCCTCCCATAGAGCTGTCTCCAAACAGCCAGGATGCCCTGCCTGGGTGTTACCACAAGGAAACTCAAAGAATTCCTCCTCAGGCTTTCCTGTGAGTGTGGACAGGAGCAGGCATGATGGAATGGTTGCAGGAGTACAGCTCTGGAGCAGTGCTGCTCATGGAGGTGATTAGAAGCATGTTTTCTACCACCTACAGGAGCCACACCGGGTATCCTGTTGGACAATGGTTCTAATGAACCATTTTCCTTAATATGTCCTTCCATAACAAATTTATAAGGCCACCAGAGGCCTGTTAGCTAGAAACAAATCTCAAATCATTATGATGCTACAGCTATTTGCTCTTTATTATGGAAATAAATCAAAAGCAGGCTTTCAGCAAAAAAAACAATCCCCATGCCTGGAATAACCACTGCCAGGTCCCTGAAGATGCCAATGCCCCAATATCTTCAGCATTTCAGTGTATGTTTTGGCCACTGGAGGCTCAGTTTTCCAATTAAGGATCAAAAATTCAGCTTTGGGTAAATTTCCCAACCTAGACAATGAGATTCTTGTTCTTAAGGAAAAATTGTATTTATTTAAGCTTTAAATTTGCACCCATATTTACTTTTAAAGGGGGCAGTGGTGCTGGAACTGCAGTGTATCGTGTTTAAGAAAAAGAATTATGGGAACTGGATTGAAAACAGAGTAAGACAGTCACATGAAGATGCTGACAATTCTGTATCACAGGACAAGTGGCCCCAGGGAAAGGGGAATTTCAACTCATCTGGAAGTGAGGGCTTTTTTCTGCTGTCTTGCCTGTGCTAAGGAAGGACATTCCTTGATCAACCCCAATCCCCAGCTCCCTACAGCCTATAGGGAAGATTTTTGTATCACTGTCATTGCAAATAGAGAAAAAAATGGGAGGACTTTTTTTGTAATCAATCAGAAAAGTATGTATATTCCAAAACCCACATTGGAACAGTTCTTGGGCCTCCTATGCTACACTCAGGACTAGGAAGGCTTTACTGCACTCTACATAAAGTTCCCAATGAAGCAAACTAGGTTTTAGCTGGTTCTGTGGTCCTGAATGCAGGCCTCCTCCCTTCAGAGGAATGTTGATAGTGCACTGTGAACTGCAAACCATTTACCTGATTTTTATACATTTTCATTTTCTGTGAATCTTCCAGTTCACAGAGACACCTCTGGGCTCCCTCCAAGCCTTTCCCAGTCTGCAACAAGTAAAGCTGAAACCATGACCTCCTCTTTCACCCTCCTTGTATTTAAGTCTTTTCCCAGTCGTTTTCCAGCAAGAGTTGGAAATCTGCAATGCAAAGGGAGCACTGGTCAAAAGGGGATGAGACAGAAGCTAATTTATTTGTGATTATCACAAGGGTCCCCGTGATATTAGTGGGTGTATCACAGTAGAATCAGGAAGGAATATTCTCCCCTCCACTTTAAACTCAAGAAATCTGAGTATGAAGGTGCTTACCAGAACCAATTAAAACCATAAAAAATTGCGTGCAAGATTATCAGAACCCATTAGCCCTTTCCTATCTTCAAATATTCTGCCTATAAACAAAATGCTTTGCTTAGCTTTGGTAGTGAGTATTGTAAGACATCACTTATATGGGATTTCAAGCCCTCTTTGGAAGCAATTATGGATATCTCTAATATCTGAACATACAAAGTACAGTTGTCACTTGGAGGCACTCGGGAATTCCAGGTCCTTTACATACCTTCCACTATCTATGTGAAAAGTTCCAGTATCCATATGAAATAAATAGATTGTTGCTGTGGAGAAATCTGTGGCGAGTGACAAGGAGTAGATGGTTACCCTGCATTTTAATAGTTGGCACCAAAAGAAAATATCTGAATTTCTGCATCATTGATTGCACATGGCCTGACTGCTACAGTTAATGAGACAGGAAGGTTAATGTGCACCTTGCTGCACTTTCAGAAACAACAGCCTTGGGAAGAAATGTTGAGAAGGCTGAAGAATCAAAGATGCTAAAACATAGACAAGGAAGATCAGAGCTGGGACAGCACAGACAACCTTCCTTTCAATTCAGATTATTTCAAAGGAGCAGGAGCTTGCTAAAGTTTTTTATTATTTAGTATGGAATACAGATTGCGCTGAAAAATACTTTTTTTTCAGAATACTGAAAAAAATGGTGCCTTTCAAAACCATTTTCTAGACAGAAGCAGAACACTCAGTGTATTTGTGTGTATCTGAGCCACAGTAACTTACGGACCTCACTCCAGCCATGTTCTGCTCAAACCAAGATCTGATGGCTACAAATTATATTTATAATGCCTCTTACTCATCTGCAATTTGTATAAGATCAAATTCTAGCTTTTGTAGCAGAAATAAAAGGGAAGAGATTAACTCTGAGCGTTGGCATGGATTTTGTGTTAAAAGCATCTTGTTTTTATTTTGCCTGACACGAGGCCAAGTGCCTGATTGCACTCCTAAGTAGACATGGGTTAGCTTGGGTCAGGGTTGTTCACATTTCAAGGCTCTGAGGAGGAGAAAATAGCTGTCTGCTGAAAGGGGGAGAGATCTGTAATCCAGCAGAACTACCATTCCTTTGTCTTTATAGTCTGGGGTCAGGCAAACAGTAGAGTGCCTCCCCAAAAGGGCCACAAACAGTGGTTCAAGGACACTTTTTTAGCTCTTTCTAGGAAGTACAGGTTAGCAGTAATGAACCAGTCAACAAGGGATAGCACTTTAACAAAATTAACCTCTGTATTTTTCTGTTACTAGCCCTCTACCTGTGCCTCTTCACACAAGCCAGCATCCTCTCTAGGCAGTGATGTTACACAGCACACATCTTCTCTGGAATCATCTCTGTCATGATTTAAGTAGCTCTAAATATGGAATTTGCATAGCTGTGGAGCACTCCCAGCAGCCACATGTCCCATGTGAATGGGGTACCTTGGGTACTCATGTACCAGAATTACACCCTTGGTACAGGAGCTGTGAAGTTCCCAGGCAAGAATTTCCTTATTCCAACTAGCAACTATGCAATAATAATTGTCAATTAAAATGGAACAGCTTCTGGGGGAAGAGAGCAACAAATAAGCAACCAAAGAGATGAGAGATTACCTCTACTAGCAGGTAAAATTTTTGACACAGGCACTGTGGCCAAATTGTAGGTGCACCAAGCCCCTTAATTCTTGTATAGATTTTTATTGGATATTTGCTCCCTGTGCTTCAGCAAAAAAAAAAAAAAAATTACTCAGACAATGTGGCCAACTGAATGGATTATTTCTTTTCTTGCACTTTCTCTCTCACTCTATAAAAGATTCAACTTTGGGACAACCCTGGTGAGATTGGCACCCATTTCTCCCAAGCAATGTTTTATTTTGAAGTGGAAGCTTAGAGAATTGAAGTCAACTTTTTAAGTGTTCTGTTTGGGATATCTTACATGATCTCCTAGGAAACAGACTCTCATTCCACAACCATCAGTATGCAGCCTCCAAATTTTACTTATACCTTTGGAAAAATACAGATTATTCCTGGAACTCTCCTTCTCATCCTCCATGCTCCTGCTCTTGGTATAATTGCTCTTGAGAAACAGAATAATTTTTCAAATTACCCAATCCTTTGCTCCACTACCAGCCAATGCAGTCTGGCAGCAAGATGCATACTTCAAGTTGGAATTGTTCAAATGTGAAAAATGAGCTCAGAAGTATTTTGTTTCAGAGGTGACTTTTTAGTTGTTTATATTAAAAAAAAAATCTTGGCTATGAACCCAATGAATAGTTTCTGTAGAGGTTTTTTCTGACTTAATCATATTTGTAGAGACAAAAGACTCAGCCTTGCAGACATTCAGGGCTGTATAGCTGGATGTTCTTGCACACAGAACACACTGTTACAGGTCTCTTTCCTTGGCCACAGAGCCATGGAATGACACAAAGCAGACCTTTTCTGCAACCTAGAGGGACGTGTTAATTATTTATACCTTTCCTTAATGGACCACCACCATGGCAAAGCTATGAACCAAGCTGTGAAAACACCATCGACTCATATTAAACTCATGTTTAGACAGTGGAAGATGTAATTTTTAATAAACCTCACCCTGTCTGTGTTTTTTTATTTATTAAGGTTACTTTAGTAGCCATAAGTCTATCATTTGGAGCTGCAGAAGCTGTGCTCTGTCTAAATTCAAGTGAAATACTGCCTCCACTATCAACATTTCTTAAACCAATTTTTTTAAGATAATAAAGTATTTTTGAGAAAATACAAAACACAGTTGGCTATCATCTAAAAAAAGGCTTCTGCTCTGGATTTATGGCTTATTCTGAGCATGAAATGGTGCTGGCACAGGCAGTCTGTAAGAAAAGAGCAGGATGTGAAAAATCTCCCTCTCATTACAAATGGACTTGTCTGTCTTTTGGCTGTGGAATGCTAACAATGAGAACAATTGGGGTGCCTCTGGCCAGTTTTCAGAGAGGGATAGATGAATGGAAGCAGCAAGGAATTTCCTTACTGAGGAGGAATGAATTCATAGCTGTCAGAAACAGGGAGTCTAAATTTGGAAATTGGAAGTATGACTTAAACACCTGTTTTCAAGCCTAAATCTCATTAAGAATGGAAGCTGGAGGGAAGTGATGCAGTAAATGGGAAGAAATTTCCATTCACTGAAACATTTTCAAAGACAAGTCCAGAATGGGGAAACTATCTAAGTAAAACTTTGGCTTAGAAGAGGTCAAACAATAAAAAAATCCCCTTACCTTCACTCCTGGAATATTGCCCCTCTTGGACAATTCTAGGACTGTAAGAGCTGGAACAGGGCATGCTGAGTAAAGCTTAGGCAAAAGCCTCAAAAATTCCATCACAATAAAAGGATATTAACTTCATGACTTTAGCAGACTTACCTCAAAGGAATTTTAAATTAATTTGCCTTCTCTACAGCAAAACCAATGCGTTGCAGTGGATAATCTCCTGTACTTCCTGCAGCTGGTGTGACAAAGCAAATTTTGAAAATGGGGAATGTGCCATAAAGGCCTGGATGGCAGAGGCTACATGGATTCAGCTGCCTAAGGGGACTTGGATTTGGTTAACAGAAAACCATCTTGGTTTATTCAGCGTAGCTGAGAACAAGTGCATCAGTTTGGTTATGAGAGTACAGGCTTGAACCTTAGCCTGAAAGTCAGACTGCAGATCCCTTGTCCAACCTCTGAGTTTCCAAGCTAAAGCAAGAAGCCAAGGTGCAAAACTACGAGGCAAAGCCCTTTTTGGAAGGGCTGAAAGCCCAGTGAGAGGGAGCAACACCCTGAATCTGCCACTCACTCAGGGTGCTCTCGAGTGACACCTGGACACATTTTTAGAAGTGTGGAGTGGATCTGGTTGGAATGGGGTTAATTTTCCTCCTAGCAGCCTCTATGGTGCTGTGGCCTAGCTGGGGGACTCACACAGAGTTGATAACACATCAGTGCTTTAGTTCTTGCCGAGCAGCCCTTTGCCAGCCTCAAGGCACAGTCTCTCCTCATTCTCCATGTCCAGTGGGGAGCCTGAGGGCACACAGACAAACTGAGGAATGGGTGACCCAACCTGGCCTGAGGAATTGTCCATCCTGTATGACATAATGCTCAGCAATAAAACTGCAAGGCTTTTTGTTTTTTCAGACTACCTGTTGCTCCAAGGCTTTTTGGGTGTGAGTCTGTTGGTGGTGGCTGCTTTTGCGCCGCTTGTTTCTTTGTCCACCTTTCCCCCTCACCTTTATTAAATAAACTGCTTTTCTCTTGACCCACAATGTGTGTGTGGGAGTTTGTCCCTTTCCCCCTTCTGATTCTCCCCTCCATCCTGCTTTGGAGGAGTGAGAGAAACAGGGTGGGGGCTTAAACTGCCAGCTGAGGTCGATCTGCCCCAAAACACAGAGTTCCTAAAGGCTTTTTAAAATTATATTGAATTAATTGGGTGTGTAAAACCTTGTTTATCTGGGCTGTTACTGATTTAAGGTGAGGTTAGGCGATGAGCAAAATTTCACAGACCATGAGATGAGAAGTGCTTTAAGAGTACCTGGAGTAATTTCATCAGAAATTCACCTGTCTCTGGATTTTTGAGGATGTTTAGGAATGATTTCCGTGGATGTTATTAATGGTGTTATTGCTGTGCATCTCAATGCCCTCAGGGGCTGACTCAGAATGACAATATCCAGTTCAGAATTCTTCCTTTCATCACAAGCTTGAAACAGTGACATTTCCAGTGCTGAGTTCAGAAAAGTTCTTTTACTTTGAATACACATCTTGTTGAACTGGACAGCCAAGTCCTCCTGTTACCTGCAGAGCTGACAGAGCAGGGTAACACCCGTGCAACTCATCTCTTCTTTCAGTACATTTTGCTGATGATCTGAATGAAGGCATTTTAAAGGTGGTTGGCCAACCCTACCCATGAGGTGGAAGCAGCTTCCTCACCTGAGCTGCCTGAACCAGATTAGAGGTGATCAGTCCCTCACCTCATGGCCAGCCCCACGCCTTGTGTGATCCCGTTCAGCTTTCACCACTTTGATATTAGCGGCATTAACAACGATCTCTCCTCTTTAAACCAGAATTAAAACTTTTATTTTTGTTTTTATTTTATTTTAAGAACAACAAAGCACACGTGCCAGCAGTGGATAAGACATGGGCCAAAGTCTACAGGCTTCTGGCACTGTGGCCCTGCTTCTTCCAGCTGAGGAGCAATAATTTGACACCTCTGAAGCAGCAGGACCTCATACCCTGACAACTGCAGCCTTGTTCTACAGCTCTGAGCCATTCGAACACATGACAAAAATCACAGTCAGCAACATCCATAGTGGATTTTTTTCCCACCTTAGCAGTTCTTTCTCTCCTCTGATGTGGGCTTGGAGATATACTCTGCGGTATCACTGTTAAGCTTTTCATTTATTTTTCCACGCTTACCTACACAGAATGAAACACTCCTTTTTAGACGCCAGCCCAAATTATTCAAGAATACTTTTGACAGCTGCCAAGTAATTTAGAATGATACCTTCTTAACACCTTCTCAAAACAGGCCTGACAACCCTGAAGAGTAAAATTCCTCCACTTTTAACCATTTGGTAAATGCTGAATTTATCAAGGCTATCAGTTTCATTGAAGCACTGGTTTTTTTCCTTCCTGAGTTGGGTGAAGGGGCTTCATGTTTCTCTGGGTTAGAATGCACATTGCTATTTACAAATTATACTTTTCCTCCACTTTCCACCATGAAAATCCACAGTTTGGCTGATGAGAACTGAACACAACGTGGAGTCTTTTAAAGGATATATTTGCTTTCAGAGGATGTCCCCTTGAAACAGTTGATGGGTTCTGCAAGAAGCATGCAAAGTACTGAGCTGATCAAACTAAAGTCTTGCTTTCAAGGGCCTGGTTGCACCACTTTTACACTTACAACAACTACAAAATCTCTTGATTAGTTTAATTCACCTTCCTATCTGGGTTATCCCTCATTTTTATTGCATCAATCCAGACTAACCCACCAGAAAATAAGGTGGAATGCTGGTTGACTCCTTTTGCAACCCTGAGAAGTGGTCTAGGGGTAAAGCAGGAAAAACCTGGTGTGTGTTCAGAATGAAGGCTGTCATGGAGAGTGGCTCACTATCAATAAATATTAATAAAACATGTAACTTCAAATGAAGCCCTCACAAGGATCCTGTTAGAGGGCAAGTAGCCAGGAACACTTTTAGGTATGTGGTCTTCTTTTAGTTCATGTGGCCATGAGCAGAAACCCTTGGGGGCATGAGTATTTGGTTCAGAAAACAACCCCAAACTGAGGAAAAAAAAAAAAAGCTGCATCACTTACATAAAACAATATGCCCCTGTGAAAAACATGGATATATAATACCTAGGCAGCATGAACCATGTGTTCATCATTATGGATAAATACATCTCTCAGCACTAGACATTTTAGAAAGTAGATTAAAAAAGAAAGCCTCTAGCAGTGTAAAAAAAAAAAAGCTAAAACGAAACAAAACAAAAACCCAGGAAGGACCTGTCAGTGCTGCAGCAATTAACTCTTCTACCTTATCCCTCAATCCTAAGCCCCTGATGACTGTAAGTCCAAGAAACAAGAAAATTAAATTATATATTTATATATATATATATAAAATGTATATATACACATATATATGCATATATATGTATATATATACATTATTTTTGTATTTATATATATTCATATATAATATATATACATATATGTATTATATTGATATACATACACACATATATAATAATGATGAGCAGGGCCAGGCAGTCTTAGGTTTAATTTTGGGGAAGGCATTGCTTACTGAACTGGTTTATTTCTTGAAGGAAGCTGGGATTTGGCATGGAGGTGTTAGGAGAGTAAGATGGTAGCTTGCACTTCAGGCCAGGAGTGGAGACCCTCAGATCCTATTCTCTAATAGGGGTCATTATTTTTTCATATATAAGAAGTTTTCATTACTGCAAAGGGTGTTACAACCAGAAATGCACCCAAGCTGAGCAGCACTCCCAGGCCACCAGCAATGACAGCTCCAGAAGGAGCAGAAACAGGAAAATTTGGTTGGCCTGTTTGAACAGATGGGACAGATCTCTGGTGCCTGCCTGTCCCCCTGCCCTGCTCCCTGAGGAGTGGGGCTGTCACAAATCATGTTTCAATCACTTGGTGTGGCACAGGGCTCTGTAAGGAGCCCTGCAGCGGCTGGAGCAGGCTGGCACTTGCCCTTCAGGGGGCAGATGAGGCCAGGTCTGGGCTCAGCCATCCCACAGGTGACACAGTCCCCTCCTCATTCACCCCCAAGCACCATTTCAGCACAGCATCCGTGGGCATGGTGTGCTCAGATGTTTTATAGGCACACAGAGATCATAATTATCAGCAAGCCGGGATTTTCTTCCTTTTCGAATTTCATTCACAAGGCAAAGTTGCAATACCTAATCAGATTGCTCCTCTCATTCAAGAGCCCAAGGGACAGACTGAAGAGGCTGCTCACCACCACAGGCTCCCAGGAGCATTGCCTGCTTTTCTATTAAGTATTGAACTGGCAAAGGCCAATCCAGGCCTTTTATGCTTTCATTATGCCAGATATTTTTTGTTTCTTTCCTTTTCAAACTGCATATAGGAAGCATCAAGAATACACTCTATAGAAAAACAATTATTTTTGGTTTTGTTGCCTTTGGGCAATGAATGTAGCTCACTCCTCCTATCTACAGACACCTGTCCTAGTCTATGGCCACTGATTTCAGTAATATAGGGAATCAATTATTTTTTACACCCATACTTTATATAGGGATGATCACTCACGCTGCCACACATACAGGCTAAAACCTGACACAAGGTGGTAGTGGAGAGAAGGGAAAGAGGAGGGTGAAAGCATTTAGAAGTATTGTAGAGATCGAATATTTTATGTGTTTTCTGTGTGGAAAGCTCCCAGCTGACTGGAAATTAAGAGTCCAGCAATAAGAATGTGATATACAACTTCTAAATTAATGTGAAAAGCTTGAAAAGTTTGAACCAGAAAAAATTGCGTTGGTGAAGAAACAATGTGGGAGTCAATGTTCTGGACATTCCCAAGGAGTGATTTTGGCATAGGATGAGAAGCATGATCGCAGAGAACTGGGAAATGAAATTTAAATCCTTAGAGTTGCAACAGGAATAAGAACTTCACTATCTGAAAGTTATAATCCCTTTGGTAAAAGAGCACGGAGGGAAGAAGGGGGAGAGGGGGAAAGGACAAACCACACCCAGCAGAAGAAGAGGATGCTTTGAGCAGCTCCCCCAAACCAGTCAGCACCTTGGAACAGCCACATCCTGTCTAAAACTGTGGCATGACAAAGCATGCACAGAAATCCAGGGGAATCTGTGTGGAATAGGGGCCTTTGGTGTTTGTGGAAACAAAGAAGGAATTCGAGTGTAGGGATACTTGAGAGTGATGGTGCATTTTGTTGGCTTCTTAAAAAAATTCTAAGATGGATTCACATCATAGAATCCTTAAGGTTGGAAAAGACCTCCAAGACCATCATGTCCAGCCTTGGACTGAACACCACCTTCCCAATTAGAACACTGAGTGCCATGTCCAGCTGTTTCTTGAACAATTCCAGGGATGGTGATTGCACCACCACTCTGGGCACCCTGTTCATCCTGTGCAAGCATTGCTCAGTGCTCCTCCTGCAAGGAACAGACAAAGCTGAAATAACTTATGGACCTTCAATCCTTTTATTTTCAATACAAAAATGCTGTCAGAAAAGAAGACTGAAGCAGGGAACTTTGCTCTGGGAGTAGGATGCAATGACTTTAATCATCATTTTTGGTGCATGTGATGATTAATTCACTGGCTTGGGATAGATCCCAAGAAAACTCAGTCATTTGCTTAAAGCAGCTATTTCTGAGCAGATCTGCTGAGCAGGTGCTGCTAGAAATGCTTCAGATAGGGTTGGAAGGGAGCTGTAACTGCTTATCTTGAGAGCAGCTCATGATGTAGTCCTGGCATGCCAGAGCCCTGATGAGCTATCAGCAGATCCCAAAATGGGTTTTGTTTTCCTTTCAAACTTTTCCCCAGCCTGTGCTACAACCCTGGCCACTTCAGGTGCCCTGGCAGCAGCACACATGGTCACTATAGGCAATTAAAGTGCAGCTACACCCATGCTTTGAAGTGAATGCTGTTAACTGATCCCATGGGTGCTCACATCTTTTAACATGACTGGAAATTTGTCATTTGCATTGAGATACACTGCAAATGGATAAATATGTAAATACATGAAGATGTCTCCAGTGGCTGTGGAGCCAGGGCTGCTTTCCATGCTGTGTCCTCATAGTGAGTGTGGCAGACACATGGGAGCCCCTGATGCAAAGAGTTCCAATGAACTTGAAGCTCATGGCTTCAGAAGAATACATACACTGAGGAGATCTCTGTAAATAACTGGACAAAGTGCATCAGACTCAGAAGTTACCTCAAGACTGGGAGAGCATTTGGAGAAAGTATAGCACAATTTGATCTTGGCTTTGCTAGTTAAGCATCTGTTTATGGCCACTGTTGGAGACTTCTACCTTGCTGGACAGTTTCAGATGACCCCTAGTACAGCCATTCTTGAGCAGCCAGGTGCAGCTTGGATTCCCTGGAAAGGAAGATGTAACATGACCACGTAGACAATGCTTGTGCACATGGGATTTGGCTTGGAACTGAATGTAATTCAGGCAGGAACAGCCCTCAGAATCTGACTGGCACCAAGAAGCTTCACTACTTTACTACAGCCCTCTGCAAAATGGGTAAAAATATGCTGATTAAACACTTAATGTTCTGAATTATACTAAGCAGATGAATAAATTTAATCAATTATTTGGTTCATGGCTTTGGCATCCGAAATAAATATTTAAAATGGAAGTGCTTTCTACTTCTGCATAAAATCTACTAAAAGGGCTGACTCTGAAATATTTGAGAAGTTTGGTTTGTATTAATGTTTAAAGGTTGAACTCTTATCCCAAACCTTTTGGATATTCTTGGGCAGTGGATTGTATGTGAAAGAGTTGTCCCATGTGGTTTGTAGGCCTTATGCTTGGCAGTGTTAGAATTACCACAGGAAGAGCTTTTTCTCATGGCATTTTGGCTTCTGGTCACAAGCACAGCCTGGAAGTCAGGAGGCGTGGGAAATTAAAAGAAGAAGGGAAACAGTTAACCAGAATTCTGTGAAAAGGCTTTGGATTCACTGGGAATTATGGGGAGGTCAGTCCTTATTGTATCCAGATCCATTCTCCCATGCCTAATAAATTACAGGACTAGGTCAACTCAGTTCAACAAATAAAGAAATGCTAAAATGTCTTAGGTCTCTCAGTTTGCCAGCTGAGGACTTTTCACCCACCCCATAGCCCCTGGACCAGCTGACACAAATGGTTAACACTCCAGTTAAGAGAATCCTTTATTCTTCTCTTGGGAGACCATATCATAATTAATAAATTGTAGTGCCCCAATGCTTTCCCCCCCCTAGTATTTAGCAATATTGGTTAATTATATTGGTTTTTAATCTAGTTACTCTCATGATCTCCTTTGGGTTTTATGGATTTAGCTTGTTACATCTCTGTAAAATAGGACAACATATTTGCATTTTTACGAAATGGATAAAAAGCCCACTGACAAAATGGTATAAAATGAGCACATGATGTGCCATAGACTGCACACAGAATCTGAGACAAATCAGGCAACAGAAGCCAGTTGCTCAGTTTTTGGATAAGTATTTAAACTCCAAGTTTATCTATGTGCTGTTGAAAGATACAGTTTGATCCAAACAGTTTATCAGAACAACACCCGAGTCCAAAATCATCAATCCTGCTGCACTCCCATCATCCTCTAATCAGATGCTCTTCCCTTGGGAGTGTACCCTTCAAATTTCTCCTGAAAGAAGGTTTTCTTTATCCTTAGGGCTGTTTTTTATTCTTTTTTCAAACATTACCACAGAGCAGCTTTTCCATCAGGGCACAGATCATTCTGGGTCTTCCCCTTATGATTCCCACCTCTGCCTTTTGCTGAGAATGAAAACAACCTCACACTAGAGAAACAGAGGTAGCTTAACCTTCAGGTTTAATAGAAACTTGAAATAAGAAGTGTGAAAACTTCAGTTGTATAATCTAGGTCACTTGGAAAGCTTGAGTTTTCTGCCTGAAGTAGAAGACCTCCTTTTCAGAAGATACTTGTAAATTAAGTTTTCTATTCATCAATACCCCTGACCCCATGGTATGGTTCCACTTGTTTTAATAAAATCAATCACCCAAAGAAGTGAGATTTCTGTTTTTGTACAGAGGGAGTTAATTTTAGAGAGGTGGATTTCAGGTGTAGAAAAGCAAAGATCTGATTTAGATTCATGTTTAGTTCCACAAGCATGTACTCTGGAAGTCCAGCAAAGAACAGTTGGTTTCACCTTCAAACAGGATCACCAGTTCCACTCTGTAGAAGGTAATGTTTTAGTAGGGTTTGGAAAAGTAAGTGATAAAGACAGTATTTTCCTCTGCTGATAAAAAAATATTGCATGATATGTTAGGGAGAGCTAACTTATGTGAAATATTCAAATGTCCTAAAAATGGTTAAAATAGAGGAAGTCCACCTCTTATGAGTTGAAAGAGAGTGACAACTAAAGGAGCATTTCAGTGGACCAGAGTCTGGGCTGTATCCAAGGGTTTCTGCTCAGCAAAATGAGTTACAACAATCCTGTCCAGCCCCGTCCTTGCCCACAGAAGGGACAGAATCTCTCTGTAACATCCCCAAGCTGTTAAAATCAGCATAAGCTCCTGACTGCGAGATTCATTGGCCCAGAAGAAAGGGAAGTGGTGGTACAGTTATGCAATGACAGTTTTCCTTGGGAAATCTTCTGTCCTTTTGATTCAAACAACTTGGTATTCATCTGTCTCCTGGATTTATTGCAACAACTGTCTTTTAAGAAGGACTTCAGGGTGATGGGATATTGCTCACAGGATACAGGTGAGGTAAGTGTGTCTTTGTTGGGGAGAAGGTGTGGGAGAGGGATGGTTTCTAAATGCTTTGTTTCAGTCTCGAGTCCCGTGGCAGCTGGAATTAGTGGTGTGTGGGAAACAAGATTTTAATCTTTAATCTTTGACGTGGAATTGACAGTTTGGGAGAGACATCCTTTTCAACTGATTTGCTATAAATCAAATATTTGTATATGGAAATAGCTTTTGATTAGAAACTGTCTACTTTCCCTCAGCAGACATAAGGGCTCTGGTTTCAGAGCATCCGTCTTAATATGTTTATCTTCAGAGACATCCAGAAAGTTTTACCACAGAAAAGTGATATGCAGAGATTAAATGACTCTCCCAAAGTCATATAGGAAGTCTGTGGCAGAGCAAGGAAATGAATCCACATCTCCTGAATCCTTGGCTACTATCTTAGCCACTTTTTTTTTCCCCCCTGCAAAACAAATTTTATGTTAGAATTTAAATTTCTGGGTGTACCTCAAGTCTCATTGGGAGTCCGGCTCCATACATTTAGTAGGGTCACTGCAAATTTTATCCAAAGCTCTTCTGACTCAGAAAATGGAAAAATAAAGTAGGTCTTTTATGTAACTGTGTCAGAGGCAACTTAGACAGCAGCCAAGCCTTTCAAGGAAAGTGGATTTCCCTTGTGTGTTCTGGCTTATAAATCCTGTCTCTTTTATTTTAGGAATATAATTGTTGCACCTTCCAAAACAACACACAAGGAGCCAACTGCAACAGTCAGTGTCTTGTGTGCCTGTAATGGTCTTGGCCAATGCAAGGAAAGAGGGGTTGATATAAAATTAATGAAAAGGAAAGACAGAAAAACCAAAACAAGTGGGTTTAATCACTACAAATAACTTGCTTTTGGCAAGACATCGTCTGTTGGGTGTACATAGATGAGTCATTTTGTCTCTTGTGATCACTCTAATCAAAGGGTAGGACTGGACCCTTCCTGATGCTGATTCAGTCCTCCTGAGATAGGTTTCTAAAATAAGTGTGATGAATCATTTTCTAGCAGCTCCTGTCTCCCTTCACTGACTGTAGAGGACCTTAGAGTGGGCACATGACTTGGACACAAGAGAAAAGCTGGACATTATTTCTCCCATGTCGGTGCCAGTTGCAAAACTCGTCTTAAGCTGTAGGTAAAGCAATTAAGGCATCTTTGTATTTTTCACTCCCATTTGCTCCAGTCACAAGTTCATCCACAGACATTGCCTAAGAGGAAAAAAAAAGATGGTGAATGAAGGAATGTCCAAAATCTTTAAATTATGCATAAGACATCTTCTTATACATGAGTAACACTTCCTGACTCCATGTACACTTAAAACTGCTCATGAAAGTAAAAGCTGTTTAATCACTTTGTTGTATTTCTTCTTCAGTCAGTTAATGAAGGAAAGTGATAAACACGAGGTTTATCACACACTGTGATAAACACACTGTGTTGCAGAATCTTTTACTTCTCCAGAAAATCCTGTTTGTCACTTGTCAATACAGAGAAAGAACATCAAAGTTCATAAACAGATGAGCTGTTGCATCCTTTTAGCAGGACATCAGTAACCAGCTGCTTCTTCTGCCTAAGATAAATAAGTTATTTCAGGGAAATGGAAAAAGTTGCTGCCTCTAATTTCCTTTCACTTTTCAGGTCAGCTTTCACCCAACATTATCTTTTTTAAGGTGTTAATTTAGGGCATTTTCCACTTTAAAATCTTTCTTCAGCCATGTGATTTGAGAAGAAATATCTTACCATTTATACTGCCTAATGTCTAGCACAATAGCACTTGGATATTGCTGAGTGCTACAGATATATTATTAATTAGAACAAATACAAAATAATATATAGGTATTGATTTAACAAATAAAAATGTTAATATTAATGATGATGTTAATAATGAATATTTTAATAAAACACAAACATAAAGCAAATGAAAAACCCAACCTAAGTGATAACAGTACCTACAATGCAAAAGCCCATTGCAACACCAAAATCCAGCTTCTATCCCATCATGTTAGGAGTCTCATTCCTGCTTTGAAAGTCTGTAAGTTTTTGTAGGGATTTAATATCAAATTAAACTTTGAGGAAACTTCTGCAGAAACGCACTTAGGACAAATGTGATTCTTTCACTTTAAATTCTAGGGAAAAAAAAATGTAAAAAAAGAATCATACTTTTTTCACAATGATTGTGCAACTGCAGAATAATCGCACAGTTCTTTTCTACTAGTTGTTTTATAACTGTTTACCTAGGAAACTCCTTCTGCCTTTTTATTTTGCATTGTTTACATTTTTGTGCTTCCTTTCTTAGCTCTTTTGCTGGTGCAGGTTCTTGCACCTGAGCAGCACTGGGAACCACCCACGCTGCCTCTGATGAACTCACCAGCCAAGCTGTTGACTCCAAAACACCCTCTGGCCTCAGGATTCCCTTCTGGCAGCACAAGAGCTGAGCTCACATCATTGGGCAAAGACAAAACAGGAACCCAGCTTAAAATAGTAGATGATGCCATATAGATTGTCTGGATTTTATTTTTAACTGGGTCAACCTTGTGCCAGTGGAAGTGATGGCTGAGATGTCCATTTAAAGTCACAAAGTGATGTGGGCTTGCTGGTGAGGACCATCTCCCTCCAGGCTGTGCCAGGGTAACCCAGAGCTGCTTCCAAGCCTGGCCTTCCATTCTTTCTCCAACATCTCTCCATATCTTTCACCATTTCTGCTGTTACCTTTGCAGTGTGCCTCAGCCCCAGCTCAGCCCTTCTGCTTGCTCTTGCTGTCCTGTCTGTCTCCCAAATCCCCTCTTCTCCCTCCTGCTAATTCTTCATAGCACTCTGACACAACCATAGGAAGGCACTTCCTATCCCACTGCAGGGTCATTTGGAATAAATAATTCCCATTTATTTCGTCTGCAGCGCTGTGGGTCACTTGGAGATGGAACTGAAGCATTCTAATCCTGAATGGGAAATTATCAAGCCTGGTGAAGAAATAGCAGATGTGTAGAGCACTTAGAGCACACCTGGCTTTCCTTCATTAGGAAAGCAACAGGCTTATGCTCTTTTTCAATGAAAATAAAGCAGGCATCCTTTCTTCAGACAACAGATATTAAATTGTGGTGATTGAAGCAAACCATAGTTTTTACTTGCAGGAGTAGATAATTTGCACTAAAGAATATTTAAATAATTGTCAAAGGAGATCTCAGAAACCTAATTAACGTTGTTTTTCAAGAGAAACTGGGACACCAAGAAACTCTAGAGGTTTGATAAGAAACTGATAGTATTTAAAAATTCAGTTGGGACAGGACAAGATGAGCCTGACACTGATCTTAGCAAAATCACAGAGAGGCTGCCATGTAGCACCATCCAAAAGAAATGAAGAAATTGTAACATCAAGATGAAAGTTATGCTGCCACAAAAAGCTTGTGATGGTTTTCTGATTATTTCCCTCCTTTTCAAGGGTAGGGATAGCTGTGTAGACATAATGCTTTCAGCACTACACAAGGAATGTAATCCTGTGTGACCTGTTTTTACATCTGAAAACCCAATAAACAATGTTAGCAAAAGTGAACATCAATGTAGCTCGTGCAAACATAGAAAAAGTTAACAGATTACAGGAGTTTTTGTAAAAAATAGGACCTTCATCCACTTACTGCTAATACTGGTATCCCATGGGCTCCTTTTCCTGGCTGACCTCTACTCAGGATTTTTATCAGAGACCTCAAAGATAATTAGCAAAATCAAAAATATGTGCATGAACAGGTGTTGGAACTGCAAGTGATGCCATATTAACCTGGGTACAGATTAACAGAGATCACAGGGTAGAGTGGGCTTACTAGAACAGGTGCATCCTAAACTGTGTGAACAAAGAGAGGCAGTCATGCCTTTAAAATAGGCAAGTAGCTCTGGAAAAGACAAGGGCTCTAATAAATGGTTATTTGTGAGCTCTAGTGATGTGTTGAGACTCTCTTTACTGATATAATTTTTGGTTACAAAAGGAAGAGACAACTGGGTAGAAAAATAAATGGAATATTACTCCTCTATCTGGCAGCAGGGAGAGCTTTTTGGGAGTCATCTATCTAGCTGGATGTCTACCCTGGCAAAAGAATGCAGAAAAACTGGAAAGTGTTCAGAAAGAGCTGTGACAATGACCCGAGATTACAAATACTGGTTTAGAAATACCACAGCCTGAAAGCAATTTCATGTAATAGATAGCTTTCTAATCCAGCAGGACAGGACGTAAACAAGATTCAGTGACTGGGAGCTGCACTTAGACATAATCCAGACTAGAAGTTTGCCTTTTTAACAGGGTGGCAAATCAACCATTGGGATTATGATGCTTTGTCTCTCAGCTGAGAGCTTGAACCCAGGCCTGGACCCTTGTCCTCAGTCATCTTGAGCTCTGGGCTTGAAGCAGAAATTTCTGGGTGAGATGCTGTAGGCTGCACTATGTAATAGTCAGCATAATTTATAATTTCCCTGTGCAGCTTCTGAAAACTCTGAAAAAGTCAGTTTACTTGTTGTGGAAAACAGGACCAAAATTCTTGTGTCTTCAGGAGAGATGTGGCCATTCACTGAAATGCACTCTGCAGAACCAGAGAAGGGGAAAACTTTTATGAGGAATGTGCCCCACTGGATTGTTTAAACTCACTACATCTGTGGCAGACCTGAATGAGGTTTTAATATACATTAAAATGATTCCGTAGGCAGTTATATACTGTGAAGCCAAAACATTTCCTTTCCTCCCCCTTTCCCTCCTCCCAAACCCTAAGGCTTTTGATTTACAGTAGAAAAATGGAGCCAGTAAATCTATACTGTTCTATAAACAGGGCAGCACAATGTGTGTTAAAATCCTGGGCAATTTTTTGTAATCGCATGTACTTAAGTAAAATTTACATGACCATTATGGGCTGCTCTTGGGCAATGGCTCTTTGTCAGCCTATGGTGATTAGCACATTGGTGCTGCCAGGACAAAATTCTGTCAGCACCACAAGAAGCAATTTCATCAGGTTTCTTTTTACACAGGCTTGCGGCTCGCACTGGCCCTGCAGCCTACTAGATTTTTTAATTTTTTTTTTTTTCTTTTCCCTAGCCATGCAGTCTGACTCTTGGGATGGAAATTAAAACAATTTCAAGAATGAGGAGTTCTATCCTGTTTCTAAAAATAGCCCTGATCTTCAGCAGGGGATGTGATTCCTCAGCCATGTGCAACAAAGATGACCTCTTTGTCAGGTCTAGCCTGCAGCAGGAGGTGTCTGCTCCTGGTCTACTTTTACATGGGTTCAAAAATAAACAGGCAGCTCCTCTGGCTGGCCTCCCTCTCCAAAGGCAGGCAAGGAACATTCTGTACAAGCAAGCACTCACAATCACTCGAGGGGCCAAGTCTAATGGAGTTAATTGATGCATCAAGGACGTGTGTTAAGCATTTAACTAACATGTTCATGGGTTGCACAGCTAGATTTTATATTAGTGAATGGTAAACAAGGTGTTGTACATTTGGGATACCCTACGGACGTGAGTTGAAAGAAAATGCATTTATTTTTGCAAAATGGAGTCTTTGTGCTCAGATCTGAAACTTATGTAACATGCCAGGGACACCAGAATATATCACTTTTCTAAAAACAGTTGAGTAAACCAGAAATGTGTGTGATATTTTACAGAAAAAAAAAAAAAAAGAATTTGAAAAAGGGTCACTTGAGTCCTATATGAATTACATCTCTTAGAAAAACGAAACAGGGAAGGGAAAATTTTAAAGTTAAAGCAATATGAAAGTCATTGCAATGTGAGCATGATGGAAAATTAACCCCTCTTTTAACAATCTTTAGTATCCAGGAATTAGAAAACCACATCATAGCAGCAGGCTCACTGGGAGGGCAAAATCTGAAGTGAGGAATGGGTGCCCAGTGCCCCATTCCAGCAAGGCAGAATAATTAGATGGAATACAAGAAAAATGTACATTAAAACATGTTTTCTTTGTGAGAGAGATGGTATGGGGTGAGGTGTTAAAAGCTGTGCCACTGAGAATGACACAAATGGGCAGGTGAAATGACAGTCTGCGTAAAAAACCAAAATCTTTACTAGTGAACTTTGTAGAGGGAGGTGCTTGGACAAGCTGGACAGATAGAAAACTAGATTCTCATTGTTGATTGTTATTTTATAGGGTTTTTAATCAGTTTTTCTGCACTTAAGCATTCTATTTATCTTCATGTTTCCCGTTTTCTCTTTTCCATTTTTTCTGGCACTGAAGCCACCATTACGCATTTGAGCCAGAGAATCCCAGATCTAAACTGTTTCAAAGGCTGGAAGATGAGGGATGAAAACAGAGTTTTGGCTCCTAAAATGTAAGGTCAGCTGGGGATTCAAATTCCACTGAGTTTGGGATTGTGTGATTGTGAGATTCCAGTTCAAGCCCATCTCTCCAGTCATAAGGTGGAATTCATGACATTAAAATTCTTTCCACAGCACGAAAGGGATGTCATCATAAACACTACATTATGACTTCCCTACAGGTTGCTGCAGAAGAGGAAACTAACCCAGGAACAGCAGAGACATTTAAAAAACATCATGACCTTTGAGTAACAGAAAACATGGGAAAATCTAAGTCTTAAAGAAACTAATTTGATTCTGGTTTGGCACTCTGTGCAAATCCCTGCATAAAGAGAAGTTTAGGCCAGGGATTTCTACTCTGCTGCCTCTTTAAACTTCAGGCACAGTTTTGCATATAAATGTTCTAAATCTGAGAGCTCCATGCATCCTAAACCAGGCATTGATGCTTCCAAAGTGCAGCAATTAATTAGGAGAGCGTCATTGTGAGAAAGGCAATCACAGTAACACTCAAGCTCTGAATCTGGACATGGAAAAAATAACAAAGCAGAAACAAAAACAAAGAAAAGAAACAGAGGCTGTGTTGGAGCCTTTCTAAAAATCATATGCAAGAATCCAGATGGAGAGAGTGCTGGCTGCTGCTCATGTCTAACATGATCAGCAGATAGATGAGTGGCTTGGAGACGTGAGAAGTGGGCTAGAGAAAGTGCCAGATTGCTAGCTGGGATTTCAAGGAGTGTTTGTGGTAAGCCACAGTTCAGATCTCTTTTTTTTGCTGCGGCCTGAGTGCTGTCTTAGAGACCATGAATGGAAACTTAAGGACCAAATATTTTGGGGCTGGTGATGGTTTCAAGATAGCGATCCCATTTTCCAACCTGTAAGCCATTTCCCTTTTAAATCTTGTGAGCACCATTGAATCTAAACAACAAGCCAGTCTCACTGCACCAAAAGGCTCATAGCACACAGACCACAGCACTAACAAAGGAAAGGGCTACATAGGTATTCTCCTCTTCCCAAGCTTTAAACTTGTAATTATCTTTCAATTCTCCTCAACCTTAACTACCCCAGGGTTTGGGCTGGGGAAAGGCTCTTTCTCTTTGCATCTCCCTACCCTGCTGCTACTGACAATGCCCTCAGCCTCCCAACTTCTTCTCCCAGTGGACATTCTATGGTTCAGTGGTCACTTTGAGTCTGTGAGATTCTGTCCAGGCTTGTCCAAGTGGTTAAACTCTTTTCTTCTCCCTTTCACCACTGCTGTTACGTAAGGAGGCACTGAAAGACAAACCTGGTAAAATTCCTGCTGTGAGTATGTGTGGTCAGGCTTCTGTGGACAAACGTGGTGGTTTCCTATTCCCAGAGTTGCTAGAGTGCAGAATAAAAAGGATGAAAGCCAAAAAGGACATGTGGTGTTTATGCCATCCAAAGCATCTCAACCCTTTGGTTGGTGTCAGGTCCATCGACTCAGCCACAGACTTCTTATTTGCTCAGAGAAGCTGCAGTTACATTTGACAGGTGACAATGTTATTTTCCTTTCTTTCTATATTTTCCAGAATATCCAGTACTGCTCACTTAGAGTATCCCAGGTTCTCAGCACAAGAGCAAGACCTGGAAAGGATTATTTGACATTCTGATTCACAGCAGAACCTGAACTAACCCAGAAAGCGAGGAACCAATTGGCCTGCAGCTTATGCTTTTTAATCTGTCAAAATCCTTTACCAAATGGAAAACACCAGGAAAGGCAAGGTTCCCAGATGTTGGAATGATGTTCCAGAACCCTAGGGAAAAAATAGTCATTAAGGCCTGAGTATTTACTGCAGATGTCAGGTTGTTTTATAGGCTTGATTCAAAGACCATTAAAGTCAACAAGCATCTTTATCTTGACAGGATTTGGATGAGACCTATGCATGTGGAGGGGTCTTAAGTGACAGCTGGCCTGAGCAAGGCTGATAGAAACTCTTCAGAGAGTGTCATGGAAAGGGATTTCCAAGCACAGCATCCATGGAGTGTTTCCATCTCTATACTGATGCCATGGGTTAGCAGGTACACTACTGCAGGAAAGGGCCCAGCTCTCTGTGCCTCAGTGCTCCAGCATCACCTACAAGCTGGATAGGGAGAAAAGCCCTTTTCCGGCTGGATTTCCCCTTCAGCACAGCTTTATGTGCTTGTATAATAGGAAACAGCCCTTGCTATTTCTGTGCAAGATCCGGAGGCTTGGATTTCCCCCAGAACTTCTGATTAACAGCTGAGCCTAAATCAGATCTGCCTGGGGTCTCCTTTGCCTTACTGACACATCATAATATCCTTTCATCTGCTATTCCAAGCCAGTTCCTGGTTCTGTCAAGCAGCTCACTCTCTCCAAGAGAGACCACATCAGTCCCTCTCTCTTTCTTAGGCCTTCCTGAGCTGTTTCAAAGCAGGATTTCCATCACAACAGGGAAAACCTCTTTGTTTGACTGCCTCAGAACCAGACTGCTAAGGACATTGGATTATGCAGGCTACAAGATGGGTTTTGTTAAAGGTAATCAGCTTCTGTGTGCTCAGCCACTTCAGGTTTACCTGAAGGCTCAGGGGTGGCTCAGGAGCCAGCACAGTAAAGCAGCAGCAGTGGATTTTCACAGCATCTCATGTAAATCAAAACACTTCCACGGCACTGGCTGGGATCTGTACTTTACTCCTCCCCATCAGTCACACACAGAAAATCCCTCTGTGTGGTTTGAACTTAAATGCATTCATTTCTTGGAGGTGGAGGAGACGAGACTAAACCAAATAAAACTCACTTGCAGTTTTATATGGGCTGCCATTTAATCATCCCTGAATCAACTGAGTCACACAGGATTTTGTTTTTTTTTTTCTATTTCTGGAAGCTTGGTGCAGCTTGATAGCACTGGCAATGTAAACAGCAAAAACTGTAGAAGGTGAATGGCAAAATGGTCAGATTACTCATGTGTGAACTGCATGAGTAGGAATGCAGCCAGGACAAAGCCAAAGCTCAGATGGAGTTGGAAATACCAAGGAAGGTGGCAATCAGAAGGTTTTGTGTATACATTGGTGGAAGAAAGGGCAAAGACAGGGTGAATCCATTGCTCAGTGGGTTGAGGGCCCTAGCGACAAGCTACAGGGAAAAAGAGGTAATTTGCAGCCCAGATTTCACATGTGAGACTTCTGCTCAGGCCTCCCGAGTTTCTGAGCCTCCTGTTACAATCTGTCAGTGCCCACAGGAAAAAGAGCTGGGGATCCCTTCACCCAGCTGAGGTGTGCAGGTCCATCACATCACACAAGGGGCTCATGCATCCCTGGCTGCTAAAGGAGCTGGCTGATGTCACTGAGGAGCTGGTTTCTATCCTCTTTGACAGGTTCTGGCAGTGAGGGAAAGAAAATTCCTTATGCCAGGCAAAAGGCAGGTGTTGCACCGACCCCAGAAAAGGGTAAGAAGCACCCAGGGTACTTGGAGCTGGCCATCACAACTTCAGTCCTCAGGAACACTGGGGAGCCAATGTTCTGAAAAGCTGTTTTTAAACACATGAAGGGTGAGAAGGTAACTAAAGGGAGCCAGAATGGATTTACCAAGGGAGTGTTTTGGCTGCCCAGCTTCATTGCCTTCCATGATAGGGTCTGACATTGTGAACAAGGGCAAGGAGAGGGATGCTGAATGCCCTGGTTTTCATCAGGCCCTCAACACAGCCTCTTGCAGTCTCACAAAGAGTTATGAGATACTGTGTGAAACAGATGAATAAGAAAACTGAGAAAGCTTTTACTATTACTCTTTACCCTTAGAACTCAGCATATCAGACCCTGAACCATTCCCTAAATGATGTAACAGAATAGCCCCTCTGCACTTTTCTTCATTGTGGGACAAGATGGGCAGTGGCTGTTCTAAGGAAAGCTAAGATCTTCCCAAATACAGAACCTGCCACCTAACTGGAGTCATGTGGAGACAGCAGTGGATGAGACTAGAAACACAAGAGGTTTTAAAATGCTTTGCCCTCTGATTATCCTCAGAGAAGACTACAGTTCAAAAGAGAATTGGGCCAGAATAATTTGGCAAAGCATTTATTTAAGCTGCATAAATGTCACTTAGACTCACTTCTACCTCCAAATAAGCACCAATTAAAGCCAGAGGGACACAACAACAAAGAAAAACCATCTTCCCACTCTATCAACCCAAGCTCAGCACTGAGGAGAGCTCAGCCAACACCCAAGCTGTTTTCCCCATTGAATATTCTTCCAGAATGTCACATTTATGCTTTAAATGGTGTTTACCATGCTTTCTGACATTTTTCCCTAAAGATAGACATCTCTCTATCCATCCTCCTAATGACTCATGGAAGTTTCAGATGTTTCATTAACAAATCCATAATTGACAATTATATTGATCCTTCTTACACAAAAAAAGGACAATCAGGTAATGGCTTCAACCCTAAGCTCGCTCAAATTGACTGGAATGTAAACACCAGAGGCATGGGACAAAACTGTGGAAAGGAAAAGAGGAGTAGAGCATTACTGTAGTGTTCATTTTGTCTGCTTATCTAAACAAAAATAGGTTTTTTTTTAGAAAAAAATGTGTCTTCTCCCTTCCTATTCAACACTTCCATTACATAATGTCAAGTATGTCAAAACATCTCCAAATTCCTTCATGCTGACAATCAGGTTGTACTTACACAAAGTTTGTGTGTGTCCTTCTCTGGCAGATACCAATTAAACGTCACTGTTTTAAACACCACTTTTAGAAATGGCTTTCATTTGTTGCCAGATGAGGTCACAAGCTGCTTCCTGTCAGTTGCTAGATATTTTCCTAAAAATCAGAACTGACAGCAGATGTGCTTTCTGTTGTTTGCCTGATTGCTTTACATGAAAGTAAGGAAGTGTTTATGGAGATGTGAAGCCATGGGACATTGGTGAAGAGGAGAAATGTTCATCCTTGCAGCACAAGAAGATTTCAGCCACCCCAAGACCCAAGCAGACAGCTGTCTCACTTTTAGTGTGGATCTTTCAGGATGTCAGGCTTCTTTATCACCTCTTGCCACAGCTTCCCACCCTTCCCACAGGTTCTTTGCCCAGAATCAGACTTGTCTATAATCCCCAGATTCCCCTAGAGGAAAAGTACCAGAGAAAGGCTGCAGTGTTGTGCTTCAAGGACAGCCTCAGGATGTGACCCTGGAATACTTCAGGGAACTCCTTTCTCCCCATCCCAGCACTGTAGCACCCCATCACTCTCAAGGTGGGTGTCAGGAGACATCCCAGCATTTTCCCACTCATACTTGCCATGGTCTGTTCATGTGAGGACCTTCTGTTTATTCCCCAGAGTCCCTGTGTGAACTCACACTAACTCCTGATCCCCTGTGCTACAGGCAGCCCATAACTCTCACAGGCCTCGGGGTGAAGGCTGTGGGAACATCTGCCAGCTGAACCAGGTGATGTCACCCACACAGACCAGGTTGAGTGTGATATTGGCATCCACCACATCTGCACAGGCTCACTCAGTGCTTTAAATGGTCTGAGACATCAAGGTGAGACCCTAGTTGACAGTAGGAAAAAACAGCATTTTTAAAAAATGCAAGAAAAATTAATTTCTCAGCAAATTACATTCTGTTCACTGGGAAAGGGAAAGTTTTACCTCCAGTACGTGACTATCTGAAAAAGGCAGTTAATCAAATGCAGATCCTGGTATAAACTGCAAATCAAAGCTTCTCTGAAGCAACAATTACCAGATTGATTCTATACACAAAATGACTTCTTAATGAAAATGGCTTAAGGCAGCAAGTGAATGGAAATAACACACACCAGTTTGGTGCCCACCTGAACCCAATCAACCCATCCAGATGAGATTTTGTGGGATGTTCTTGTGAAGACAGAGGGTTTTCTATCCAGTCTCCTTGGAGAGTATGTAATCTTGAAAAAGCCTTTGCAGTCTCATTTCTCAGCAGGTGTCTTTGAGCAGGACAGCAAAGATGGCACTGTTCTTCACTCCTTCCACAACAGTGGTCTCTGCAAGAATGAAGTTGAGGAGCTTTCTAAGAAATCAAGAGAATGAAGTGCTATGTATGCCATGAGGGATAGCAATGCAGTACTTTCCCTCAGAGTCTCGTGCTCACTTTTGCAGACAATTCACCTCATTCCCAAAACAGCTATCAGACCCAAGTCCATGCATTGGAGAGGAGATCATGAATCCAACCTCACTCTGAGGGCAGGGAGGAGGCAGATCTGGAGGGACTGCAGCAGCAGTGAGGAGTGTATGCCAGTCCTCACAGGTGGAGTCTGACTCTCAAAAGCTGCCAGCTAATTCCAGAATCCAAAAGAAGGGTCTAGAGGAGAAGCCATATGAGGAGTAACTGTGGTCACTTGGCTTGTTCAGATGGAGGAGACTGAGGTCAGAACTCACATTAATTCTGGGGAAGAGGAGGGGCAGGCACTGAGCTCTGCTCTCTGGGACCAGGGACAGGACCCAGGGAACACCTGGAGCTGTGTCAGGGGAGGCTTAGGCTGGATTTCAGGGAGAGGTTCTTCCCCCACAGGGTGCTGGGCACTGCCCAGGCTCCCCAGGGAATGGTCACAGCCCGGAGGCTGCCAGAGCTCCAGGAGCGTTTGGACACCGCTCCCAGGGATGCACAGGGTGGGATTGTTGGGGTGGCTGTGCAGGACCAGGAGCTGCCCTGGATGATCCTGGTGAGTCCCTTCCAACCCAGGACAGGCTACAGTTCTGATTCTGTGAACTCCCTACAGTACCCACCTCTGTGCTGCTAGAGCACATCCCATGGCTTGATGCCTGCCGTGCTGCTGAACTCTTTGCAGTTCCAACCAGCACCGTGCACCAGCACCAGCCCCAGCCCACAGTTCCCCACCAAAAGGATTTGGCAGTGTGTGCACCCTGATGTTTTAGGTCAAACACACCATTCCCACATTCCTTGCAGCTCCCCTTTGGTTCCAGGCTGTGTGGAGCTTGTGGCAGGAGCACATCAGCTGTTTACGGGCCGCAGTGGATGGCTACATAAAAATAAATCACATAGAGCCTCCTTTGTCTCACATATATATCAGGATTTTCAAAAAATCCACTAAAACCTACTCACACATTATGAATTTGAGATTTTGGGAGTATCAGGGATTATTATGTTGATGCTCTTCACTTACTGACTTCCAAACCATCTCATGGAATAGATCTGGATCTCTCCTCAAAACCTCCCTATGACCAGTCATTGATCTTTTCACTTTTTCCCAAGCACTTTGGTTGTACTGGAAATATTTTGTAATTATGAATATACTTGACTTAAAGCTGTCTTTCTGCTCACTTCAATCACTTCTAAATCTGTCCCTGAATTCCCCTTGGAAATGCACATGCAGTGACAGGATGGCTGAAGGAAACAGCCGTGCTGCTCTGAACATCTGTGAGATGTGAGTGAAAAAAAAAAAAGGAGCAAGTTCAAGTTACCCCTCCTAAAAAAAAGTGACAGATGTGAGTAAGAGGTACCGCTCATGAGACACCTCTGTGGAGTAAACATTATGGAATAATATTCCAGGCAACAACTACAGAGGCTCTAACAACAGATTGACCAGCCATTTATTACATTTCAAACAAAATGACTCAAAGCAAAATGTTCCAAACAGGCACCACTGGGCATTTGACTCAGCCCAAGCAGTGTTTTAACTCCTCCTGTGCCACACTGCATACACTGCCTCCTGTAACCCATGCCCTTCTACACATGCACAGCACATCTGACTGCTTTTTCCACCTACTTTCTAAAGCCTGTAGCCATCACAGGGTGCTGTTGTTTCCTCTCAGTGTGGGATGCCAGGTCCAAACGAATTATTCAGCTATTTTAAACTTTTTCTTATTTTTTTTTTCTTTTTCCCCTTTCTTAAATAACATTAGCATTCTGGGTTAGCTGAAGGACTAAAAGCTGGTTTTAATTTAAATATAAATAAAACCAGAAGTGACTGTGTGATTGTACTAAAAATAAATTGTTTTCTGTTCTAAATGTTTCACTGATCTTAAAATTGGGGGAGGAGGGAAACTGGACAGGATGTCCAACTCCTTTTTAGTCTGAGGGTGCCTCAAATCTGTGGCATTCTGTCTCTAGAGAAGTGGGTCGTTTCTGAGATACCATCACTCTATCTGGAAATGTATTTACCACACTTTACCAGCACATCTATTCAGAATGTGGTTCAGAAATCATGAGGGGAAATCACACACTGTTAAGAAGGAGCATTCTTGAGCGAGCCCCAGTTATGGCAAATTCAGCAGCAGAAAAAGAGGCTGTGGTGAGTGCAGTTACTGAAATTTTCCAAATAAATAAGGCAAACAAGTTGCTCCAGGAACAAACTCGTACCTATATGATTTATAACAGCAGGAGCTGGGCCATGAAGGCGAGGTGAACTCAGTGAAGCAGCAGGAACAGGCCACCCGTGGGCTGCAGGGCTGCCTCTGCTCCTTGCACCCAGCCCGTGACAGCTGGGACAGACCTCATCTGCTCCGAGGTGTGTGTGGCTTCTAGCACTGCTCAGCAACTTCTACTGGCTTGCAGGCTGCTGATGAGCTCCAATGTGGGTTAGTATCAACAGGGAAAAATATAGGGATCCTATTTACAGCCTGCTGGCAGCAGATAGGTAAAAAAAAAAAAAAAAAAAATAGAAAAAGCCCTTCTCCAAAATCAATGTTTGCTTTACTGAGGGCCTCCTTAGGTGTACATTGGAAACAATTCTGTCTGTCTTCCACCACAGTTCAGTCACCCTACAGTTTGGTGTGCCAGCCAGTAGTAGTTAGCAGTCCAGAATCAACAGGTTTCTGCTGTTGAGCAGTCCCAGACCATATTGGCCAAAAGCAAATGGAAAATATTAAGTGTGACATGGCACCTGATGAATGGTGATAAAGAACAAAAAGTAAAGTGGGGACCGTGGGCACCTTGGCTCTTTTTTACTCTATTTGTGACACAACACACTGGCCCACACCTCTGATGTGAGGAGTGTTTCAGCAGCAGGACTCCTCCCCTGCAGCAGGAACCAGCCCCTCCTCTCGCTCCTCCTCAGCCACTCCAAGCTCAAAGGATGTCACGGGACTGTCACTGTCATCCTGTGCAATCATTTAATTCTGGGCAAAGCCACTAAAAAGCAAAATCAGTGTGAACTCTCTGTTAATTTCCTTTGATAGTGGGAATTTTACCCCTGCCGTGTAAAACCATGGCTGGCCATCCAAGGCACAGAGACTGAGGGAGAAGTGCAGTCTCTGAAGACAGGCTGAAAGTAGGACCTGTGTACCTTAACCCCTTTCTAATTATCATGTCTACATGTAATTTTCTATACCTGCACCTCTGCACATGAATTTTCCAGTGTGAGGGGCTCCCACATCCAGAAACTGTGTATTACGAACTCTTGGCATTCTGATTTAAGGTTAAAATAATTTATTTATTTTCTCTTGACCACTTTAAGTCAAGTTATGGGGTTCAAGTGCTACACACTCTGTGTCCATTCTGACCTCATTCTTTGGATTCTGGGTGCTAATGGAAAGGTACTATTAAGGCCCTTGCTAAGGGGTATCTGATTTTTCTCAACAAGTCAGTGGAGTGACCCTTTCAGAACCACAAACTGTCATGTCAGATTTGTTGCCTGCTTTTCCAAGTGGCAGATGCTCCTCAGACTCTGCATTCAGTGCCAAAGGGTTTTGTGCAGGCATGGCAACCTCTGTGTTTGCTGACACAGCCCTGCACCAGCAAAGCACCTGAGACCCAAACAGCTCTGACACTGCTGGAGCTGTGGCACTGCTTGGTGAGGCTGCCTGCTGTACCTAGCCAGGTGCAGGCATGGAATGGAACAGGCAGTGGATTTCTGCAGCAGATCATGAAGCCAAGCAGCCCTGGGCATTGAAGGCAAGGATGGACTTTGATTGACGTGATTTCATTAGAAGCAGAAGGAAAAACAGTTCCTTGCTTCCTGAAAGTTGTTTTCCAGCATTAGCTCCCCTGTGGATGCAAGTGCCATCCCAGAGACTGAGTGAAGTCAAAGGGACTCAACTCTGAACAACTCTGCCCTCAGGTAGAGCTGGTTGCAAGATCAGACCTCATGGGAGGGTTTTTGTGCCACTGGACTCTGGGTGTGGGAGGCTGGAACTCCAGTCCCTCGAGCAAGGAACAATCCGTGCAGTACAAGTTGAGCACCAGGAGGAAAGAGCTTGGAAAAACCCCTCCCTTTCTGTGTGCCACCAAAGAAGCAAAAACGCATGCCAGTGGACAGAGATGCTGTGCTGCTGAAATAGTTATTTCATCCCCAGCTAATTGGTGGCACTGCACGTACCTTCCCCTCGGTGTTCTGCTGACAAACAACACACTCCTCAGGGCCTGACCTTGTGCAGCCTGGCCGCTTCTGCCAGGGCTTCGTTTATGCACCTGGCACATACTTCAATTAGCAGGCAGCTAAACCAGGCTTTTTTCTCCTCAAAAAGAGTAGAAAGGGCTTGTGGCAAATCATTGCAGTACTAAAAGAACCCCTTTCCTACCCAGCCCCACATCTTACCAAGAGGAATGTGCATGGTTATTGTACCGATCCCATGTTGTGACAATTAGATCCTGAAAAGAGTGTGAAAGGTCCTTTTCCACATAATTTACTGTTTCCCTGTGATTCATGGAGCCTCTTTTCACATGAATAATTGGTCACTTCTTGTTTATGCATCACCATGGTACACAGCTCCTAACAGGCCAAAAAAATAGGCACAAAGCTAACATTTAATCATTAGAGCCACATGCAACCTTCCCCCCACCCTTGCTCCCAAGTCCTTGCTTTTTACCTCCTCCCATAAAAAGAAGGCATGGATATTTTATGAAGGAAATAGTTCTTAAAAAAAAAAAAAATCCCAACAGTTTTACCTTCCTTAGCACTCATCAGCAATCTTTGTCGCCCCGTGCTTATTTTGTGTTTCACATTGTCCAGTGTAAAGAAAACAACTGAAAAGTCACTTACAAACCAAGTGAGATGGTGGAGAAGGAGGAATGTTCTGAGTGCATGGCTGCTGGGAATGGCAGCTTTCCAAGTAGCAATTTGTTTATTTCTCAGGGGAGACACCGTCAGGACATCACTTACCAGAGGTCACCTGAATTAGAAAGCACCTCAGTATGTTCTCAGAATAGCACTTCAGCTTCTAGACACTTTAATGACACTTAATTTTTACAGTGCAGTAAACTGAGGCACAAATTAATTTGTTTACAGTGACTACTCAATGAGTCACTGCTCAAGCAACTCTGCAGTCAAGCTTTGATTTGCAAAAGTCCTCCCCTGCCTTCAACTATCATGAGCATGAGCTAATCATGCAGCTTCTTAAACGAGGCTGCATGATTAGCTCAATGTGACATCTGTGATGGGTAAGTGTGGATCTCCATGTGTGTGTGGATATTGGTGCTTCCTGCCTGGAAAGCTGAGGACCACCTTGGGCAGTATTTTGACAGTATGCAAAAAAAAAAAAGAATGAAGAAAAAAAAAAACCAGAAAATCAATCAAACAATTATATTTGTCTTGACAGCATCATACCATGGCAATCCAGAAACACATCAGAAAACAGAAGTCAGCAGGGACACTTAACAGCACAGGAAAAAAAACATGTTGGCTTAAGACTGGCTATCCATCCAGCCCAGTAGGTCGTGTGATTCTGCAGAATGAATGTAAAAAAACTGAATGCAAAAGAAAAGAGAATATTTGTTGTCGAGAATACATGAGGACATTAATCTCCTTTTTACCACAAACCCACAGCAACATCAGGTTTTAAGGCTGGAGAAAGAAAAAAAAAAAAAGCTGAGTGGTTTTTACCTCATATAGACATGAGACAAAACCAAAGCCTCAAGATCTGATCTTGTTAAAAAACAGAATGGTGAGCTGGGATGTTTTTGTTTTCCTTTTTTTTTTTGGCAGCCAGGTAGAAACAGGAGGGAGTGAAACTTTTGTGAGTGTTGGGGGTTAGGACATGGGAGGAGAGAAGAGGACAAAGGAGAGAGAAAAACAACTGTTCAGAGTCCGCTTTCCTGATTCAAATACACCTTAGCAGCACTCAGTGGAAAGCAGGCTCAGAAGTGGAAAGAATTTCTGGATCCAGATCAAGACAGCAGAAATATCTTAATCTTTGCTGGGCCATAATCTCCTGAGAAGGCTTGTGAGAATTTGATCCTGTCATTCCCAAACTAGAATCTTAAAACTGATTTGGACCAGAACTACACTTGGTTTGAAAATATTATTACTTCTTCCTTTGGAAAAAAAAAAAAAAAAGGAATAAAAATGGAAAATAATTCAGCCAAACCCAAAGTGCATGGACTCATTACAAGCTCAGGAAATCAACTCTATTTAAATCCCTTTCAGCACCACTCTCCAACTTTAATAGTGCATGTGTGGAAGCAAACATTACACAGAAGTTCATCCTGGTCTCCTGCCTCCCTGTCCCCACCCCAACCCGAGTTCTGCATCTCAGTGGTCACTGTTTGTTTTTCCTTTCTGATTAGCCTTGTCAAGCCTTTCTCTCACTAACCACCATTTTCATTCTTTTCAGTATTGCTCACTCCAAGATTTCTGTGATCTCCAGTGTCGCACCCTTGCACCCTCGTGTTCAGTCCACTCCCAGCTCTGCTGACCTCTCTGGTGCCAGCTCCCAGTGCTGTGTGTTCCTTTCTTATCAGCAGCTTTGCTGTTCCCTTATTTTGTCTTCTCTCATCCAGTCTCCTGGCCTTCAGGATGGAATATCTCAATGCTGGCTGAGTTCACCCAAATTTCTGTTTGCTGCTCTCTTGTGCTGCTGGGACTCTCATCAGGAAATGGGTGCTGAGGAAGGAAGGACTTGGGAAGAAGGAGCAGTGTCTCCTCTGGCACTGGCACAGGCACTGCATGCCAACCTCTTCCTCTAGACCATGCCCTTTCTCCCTCCTTCCCTCATTCTTATTCTCCGAGCTCCTGATGGCAGTAGAACAACGGCGTGAGATGAGGAAAGAGCTGTGGGAGACTCACATTGGTTTTCCGGCCCTGTTGACACCACTGGAGTGGGGATCCACTTAAAGGAGCTGTCACTGAGGCTCCAGTGTCAGTACATATCTGGTGGTTTGTCCTTGGCTGACTCTGGATGCCCATCCAGCTGCTTGCTCACTGTCCTTCCTCAGCAGAACAGAGGGAGAAAAACAAGAAGAAAAACTCATGGGTTGAGGTACATGGAGTTCATCTTACTGTCAACAAAATGGGGAAAATGAATTTAATTTCATGCCACTTAAATTTTACTTAGATGGTGAGAAACAAAGAAAAAATTTCAAAAGCTTCTCTCCTTGTCCCCATGTTTTTTTCCCCAGGCTTGACTTCCCCTGTGGGGACACGCTGGCTGTGTCCAGCACAAGGCAGCTTCTGCAGCTCCCCTTCACCAAAACCTTGACACCAACCCCCAGTACAGCATCTATTTGCTATTATTTTATTATTATAAAGCTCCAAGTTCCAGCATCTAGAAGTTCACCTTTTGTTCTGAATCAGCTCTGCCTTCTGCAGATGGATTCACTGATCTGTGCCTCTGCATGTTGCTGAAAAGATTGAGGAGAATTTGTAGAACTGCAAATTATTAAAAGCTTTTATATTTATTTCTTTTCAAAGACTAGCAGCATGTTTCTTATTTTGGTTATAAATGTATAGCCTTGTTATTTTAATTTCATGTTTAGTGCAGTTTTGCCTGTGCCATTTTTTCGGCCTAGGACTGTCTTTATGTTTAGGCAAATTTTTCTTGGATGTCCCTAATTTCTCTTTATTGTTTGATATTACTTTCTTTAGGGAAATAAACACAGTTTTAACTAGCCCTGAAAGGTGATAGTCCCTGTCTCAAGATCATTTTTTACAATCATTGCTTTTCTTTCTTGCTTGACTCTCAGATGCTGAATTCACTTTGAAATGAGCAGACCTTATACATGAGTGGAACCCACATGGCTCAGAATTATCACAGCAATCCATGGTCTGATCTGGAAGTGGTGAAAACATGCCTCTCCCAGGGAACACTAAACCCCTGATTATTCTGAGCAAGTTTACCTTGTTTTTTAATTTTCCTCTAAGTTAATGATGATGAGCCTTTTGCTCCACCTTCCTTTTGCTCCCTGCAATGCTGCTCTCCTTGGGAAATGCACAGCAGCAGAGCTACTTCACAGGACAATAACATGGCCATTTATTCATGTCTTCCATTATCTTACATGTCAAATATCACAGTGTTGGAAAAAAAAGAATATTCATATTTCACATTATTAACTGAGTCTCACTCCAATATTAAGGCATTATTTGCTTACAGTACTAAATGAAATCTTACAATGCTGATGGATCATTATTCTTCCACAATTTTCCTTTTATTTCCATTCAAAGACACAAGCTGTCTTTTAGTCTTGATTTATACAATGACAAGCAGTAATTTCTACTACTTTTCCAGTCATTTCAGGGTGTGAATGGTACACTGTGTGCTCTAATGCATCAAAATCCATTACATTGTCTTTGCTTTAATGAACTTTATGAGGACACACTAAGTTTTGAAAATTTCTGTCTATGTCCGCTGAGAATCTGTGATTAGCCACTTTTATTTATGCTCTTTGTTTTTAACCTTAGTTTAGATATTTTAAATGGGCAACCAATAGGGAAAAGAATTATTACTTTTCCTCAGCAGTACCAAGCTTTCCTTCTATTCACTGGCAATCATATTTAAAATACAGTTGCTGAGATTCAAGTCACAGATCCTGCAAATATATGTTTTGACCACTTTGGCTCTGCACATTTTCTCTTGTTTTATTGTGAATTGGAATGAGGTAAGACTTGGAATTTCTAGTGTGAAGAAACCTTCCTGTAAACAGGACCATTGACAGAAATCTGACACATGGAGCACACATCGCTTCCCATGGTTTTGCCTTATCTGTATCCAAGCTGCCCAGCAGCCTGTCAGCTTTGCATGGAATGAGCCAAATAATGTGGGAATGATTAATTCAGGGTCTGCATGGTTTTATCCACATTTGTGGCTCACTGTTAGCAGGAACTAGTGGGGACTCCCCGCTCGAAACACAGAGGCCACTGCTCCAGGAGCTGCAGTGGAGGCAGTGGGTCCATTTTTTACACAACTTAAGTCCTTCTGTTTTCTGTTGTATCCTACAGCAGTGACATTTGTGACATTTCCTTCTGTGTAATCATAATAAAAAAATGTTTTCCGAGAGTTTTGAGGTTACACGATGCAGGACAACTTGACAGAATGGCACAATGCTTGTGTTGTCTCATTAGCAGCAGAACACTGTAGGATCCCAAATGAAGATGGCATTAGTGGAAAGTCACCCTGTGAATTAGCCCTGAGCCCTCCCCCTGAGGGGCAAGTGAAGTTATGACCATGGAACTGAAGTTAACAGCAGGGCAGAAGTGTGACACCTTTCTCCAGGGGAGCCACATTCCAGCCATGGCTACTCCCCTGGTGATTCTAACAAGGAATTCACAATATCTGATGTTTTCTTTAATGCTACACTGCTTGTGATGCTGGACATATCGGATGTCATAAAGGGGGAAAAAGGCTTTCCAGCACGTGCGTTTCCAGTGGAAAGCTTGATGGTTAAGGAGTTCAAAACCCTAAAGCAGAATAAAAAAGCATGATTATTTATTATTAAAATTACTAAAACCACTCTGTGACTTTTAAAAACCTGTGAAGATCTTGACATATTTGATGATAATGTTTGACTAGGATTTTCTAGCATTGTCAAGCTATATTGTCAATATATATAGGGGCACTAGTTTACAGGCCATTTAATGAGAGGAAAACACAAGGGTGGAAGGTGGTCAATTCCTCAGACCTGTCAAAAGAACTGCACACACCACATTGCTACCAAATCTGAACCTAAAGTTGAATGATATGTGATACTATTTCTACAAAAAACCCCAAATTCCTAAATTGAGGAGGAAGAATTCTGTCCCATCAGCTGATTTTCAGCATTAAGGACAAAGGACTCGTGTTTGAAGATGTGCAGTAAGATCCACACCATACCTGTCGTTACAATAATGACAAAAGGTTTTGCAGTACTGGCAACCTCCTCCTTCTCTGTGCAAAGCCATATCAAAAATTTTCACTAATAAAAAAGGACAGAAAATTCAGGATCTTTCCAAGTTTTTTTTTCAGAATAGTATCTGAAGTGAGTTTAACATGACGCACAACAGGCAGCTACAGAAAACTCAACATGAAAAGGCCAAGACAGTAGCACAGCATGTCAGGAACCACTGCTGAGTACCAGATGTACATTCGCTGTGCAAGTGTGCTGAAACATTTCCCTCCAAGACTCAGAACATTATTATCTATGCAAAGTGAGGGAGTTCCCCCAGCAAATTTGGAGTACAATGATAGATTTGGCTAGAGAAGTTGACAGGATGGTGTCTTTGGAGATGGAAGCACCATGTTCCCAGCTGGACTCCAGGCTGGAATACTTTTCAGCGTTTTTTCTTCATCAGAGAGTCCTTTCTGAGGGTGGTAGAGCTGACTTTCCCTCAAAGCTCCACTGTGAAGAAGGCAAGGCATTAGCTAGAAACAATGAATGAAATCCCGGCCTCGCTATTTAACAGCAGGAGTAAAATCCACTAGCAAACTTTGACTTTCAAAGTCAGCAAACACAGCTGTTCTGCTTGATTTCTGGATGCTTTCATAACAGTATGTATTTTTTTCAGAGCACTGTGAGAAACATGACTGACCAACAGGCTTTCTTGATTAATAAAACCAAACCAGTTGGCACTCCAGTTTTGCCTTCTTTAAAGGAAATATGCCTTCATTTCATGGAACTCAACAACAGAAAGTCTACAAAGTGTGGATCAACTCTTGCTATAATGTAGAAAACCTTTTTTTAAAGTTGTTAACTGACATTTCTAAGCTTTTTTTCCTGGAGATGGCCATAATTAAATTTTGCATAATACCAAGAGTATACGATGGATATAATAGACTTTAATCCACTTAGCAGTTTAACCAAGAGGAAAAATTTGATCAAAACATGTAATTGCTACAGACAACTGCATTATATGATTCCTCCATGAAAACCAGCACGAACTTCTGGATGCTTATGCTTCAAAATATGTATCAACATTTGGTCCCAGCATGCAATCAATCAATCAATCAATCAATCCATCATCGATTTGAATCTTTCTAAAACATTGTGAAGAATGACTGTGTCATCCCTGCCTTCAACTCACCTGTTCTTTGAAAAATTTGTTGAAGAAAAATTGCATTGAAAATGTGCACACGAATTGTGACTATGACATTTGTATTACTTATTGATATAGTCAAATTGACCACAACTTGATGCTCACCCTACTTGTGATAATCTGTATTCTTCTGAGTAGTCTTGTCATTCCTGTGTAACCATCAGTCCTTTGTAGACCTCCTGCACTTGCTGTCTGAAGCTTACAGGAATTTTTTGTTCCAATCTCTGCAAATGAAAAACTATTTAATCCAAGAAGAAAACACATTTCTGTTTCCCAAGAAGATGATTAGATGTAACATTATCTTTGGACACAACATCTGGATCCTCTTCTATCTTATTTGGCAGACATGGAAAGACTTCTCCATTGTGTATATCACTTTGGTTTTAATACTAGTGTAGCAATCAAGCAAGAATATGTTCATCATCCTTATTCAGCAGCATCCCCAACAAGCTCCAGAGAAGCTCTTAAACATTCTTCTGAGGATGCTCAGGAACCCCTATTGACATCTGACAGACTAATGTATTTGGGTGTCAACATGTCAACCTTGCAATGCTTCCAAGTTTTAAAAAGCATAAACTTCTATTTTTAAATTTAATTTAACTTAATTTAATTTAATGTCGTTTACTCTAATTTAATTTTTATTTTTATTTAATTTTTGGGTTTTGGATATAATTTTGCAGTACAAATTCTCATGTCATACTATTTTCTGAGATGAGACCTTTTTAGCAGCAGTGTAGTAGTAATGAGACACACGTTTCTCCCTCACCAACATCTCAAGTCAACAGCTCATCCCCCTTCTCCAGGACACCACCAACAGAACAAGTGCTGACACTTTCTTCAAAGAACTGATCACAAAATCTGCTCTTGATTTCTTGGCATATCCCTAGAACCATACAAAGACAGACCTGTGTGCATTATATTCATCACAGTCAAAATTCCAAGAAATGTGGAAGACATTTTGAGCTGCAAATAACCAACAGCAGAATTCCTGCTGACTTCCTGGGAGCCAGCGCTTCCCAATCATGCTCCAAATATGTAATCTATGATCATAAGAAAAGAGTGGGATGATTAAGTAATGGAATTTTTAAAATTATTGCCACAAAAATAGAGACTGGCCATGTATCACCATGACCAGTCTTCTTCTGGAAAACTTAAGCAGCAAGATTGACGCGAACGCTGAACCAGTGCCCTAATTTGCTCGTAGTACAAGAACTGGAACATCCTTCAAAGTTCATTCAGCAAAAACAGTTCTGTTTCTCCCTTGGTTAAAGAGCCTCCTACAGCATTCTCTAAAGGGGGTCAGTCAGGACAAGTTTCTTTTTAAATGCAGAGAGGCATTTGATGACCATCAGTGGACCATTGATGGAAAAAGAATGCCGTTCACTTCGCTTTTGAGAGAAGATAAAATATTTTAACTTGAAGGAAGAGAACAAATGCCAATGATTTGACTTCTGATAGTGTTAGTACAGACTCATTATCAAATCTGAAAAAAAGATAAATTTGTAGCATTTTGTTTGGTATCATTTTTTTAGGATATGTATTAATAAACACCTCGTTTTATTAGTGGTCACTGTTACGCTGCTTAAAATTGTAAACTAAAAAAATAATAGTTTGAGTGTTTATTCAGTAATAGTTTGTGCATTGTATTATTAATTCTGGACAATAGAAAGCATCTAAAAATGCTGTTTTTGCAAGTCTGAATGTGAGGAATTACAAACAATGTAAATAAATGTGAATCTGTGATGCATGTTAAAATGGTTATAATTACACAGCATGTAAGAAGTGGATAAAATATCTATACCACAGAACAATATTGTTACTATTATTGCTACTATCATAGGATTATAATTATTACCACAAGAATGTTGCATCACTGAAAGGTGAAACAAATATGAAACTTGAGCAATTCAGGAAGCACAAAACTTGAGTGCAGCTTGGGTGGTTTTCCCAGGATGTTCTACTGTTCAGACATGACTCTAATTCAGCAGCAGTACTATTAGTTTTATGTGGGCATTAAAATTAATAAACGATGAAAACAATGGTAGCAGATGAGTCTTCTTGAAGCCTCAGAAGAACAATATTCTTGGACAGAGCACAGAAAAGAAAACATTTTTTTTGTCAGTTTCTGCAAGAACATTGGATTGAATTGAAGGCATGAATTGTACCCATGTAAAAAGCGTTTTCCAGTCCAGTGTTTCTTTGGCACATTTATGGACCATTGATGAAAAAAGAATGCCACAGATGTTGTAAAATCTTTCTATGCAGCATTCAGGATGGCCATGTGAAAAAAAAAATAAATTAAGAAAATCTCATCCACACATTAAGCAACTCCAGGAACTGAGTTTACAGTACCTAAGCGAAGTCAGTTTGATAACTGCACTGATGTGATCTGAAAGTGAGAATAAATTATATGAGTCCCCCTGATAAACAGTTTACATTGGTGGTTAATTCCTTCCAGGAAACAAGATGGAATCTTATCACACGTTCCCTTCACCCAAGGGGTAGGGAAAAATCTGTAAGCTCCAACATGTGGGCATGGGAAATACGCAGAGGAAGAGGAGGGTCTTGAGTGTTGTAAGGGAGTTTTTGTGGGAAAAGGAATTAGGCTCTCTAAGGTCATGTCTGCATGGATAATTTCAGACAGTTGGGAATTAACATCGCCATTTACTGAGCTGGCAGGACATGACACACTTCTGAGCAGAAGCCAATATAAAGATGCACAAAAATCTCAAAATACTGAAGTGATCTCAGCCTCTGGAATGACTACTGCTTTTTCCTTGTTCTGCCACCTAATGATGGAGTGAAGGCATTCAATGCTTCAAGGAATTCAAGTGTAATTTGTCAATGAGATTCTTACAGCAAGGCGAAAATGCAAATATTTCTGTATCTTAAGTATAGACAGCATACAAAAAACATGTTGCCAATAATTCCCTTTTGTGCATGACTTGCACACACGAGGCTCAGAACCAATCTAGAATCCTGTAGTGGAGGCAGAAAAGGAGCCAACAGAAATCTACAGAAATAAACCACAAATGTGTAGGACTGTATGATGCCACAATATTCAGTATTAACTCAGTGTAAACTATTGGCTGCAAATCACAAAAATCACATGGTCTAGAACTGCTCAGTTCTGGACCATGAAGCAGAAGTGTTAAAATAGAGTGGGCCTGACTAACACCAGTGAAAGACAGCATTTTAAACACTGGATCTACCATTGCCCTGCATTTTAAGTCACTTCTAATACACACAACAGAACTGTTCAAACCATGTCTCTGTATAACAAGATGGATGGTTTATTTCTAATATGAAATATATGATAAAATGGTATTATAAATGTTTATTATATGAGCTTTGTTGATGTTCTAGTTCTTGCATTTTGATTCTGAGGATTAGTTCCAGGGTTTCTTGTTCCTCCCAGTACAGTCTTGCCAAAATTTAATGCCACCAGCCAGGCCTCAGAGGCAGATAAACTTCTACCCTGCAGACATACAACATGCTATTTTCTCTTTTATGTCATTCTCCTGTCTGTAAAAAAAAAAAAAAAAAAAAAAAAAAAAAAAAAAAAGGGATGTCAACTTCTAGGAGACAGACTGGGTTTTGCAAATTTATCCCTGGCTTTAAACTGAGAGTGGGCTCAGATTGGGTATTAGTAAAGAATTCCTTTCTGGGAGGGTGGTGAGGCCCTGGCACAGGTTGTCCAGAGAAGTTTTGACTGCCCCATCCCTGGAAGTGCCCAAGGCTGGGTTGGGACAGGGCTTGGAGCAATCTGGGCTAGTGGAAGGTGTCCCTGCCCATGAAAGGGGGTTGGAACTGGATCATCTTTAAGGTCTCTTCCAATCCAGGCCATTCTGTGATTTTATGATTCCCTTCTCCCAAATTTTCACAAACTGCATTCTCCTGTGGTTAGATAGAGACAATGAAAAATATCCCTAAGCTTTAAACTTTGGATGCAGTATGGAGAAGGTGGAAGTTATTGCTGAATAGGTCTGGCTTTGCTGTATAAGGAAATTCCTTCTCTGAGACTTGGAATTTCGGATGTAGCCCAAGCTCCCCATCTGGTCTTGCAGGTCTGTGGTTTAGTCTGTAATTTTGCTTGCAGGGTAGAGAGGAAGATCAAAGGACTAAAATTGTCAGAGGTAAGAAAAAAACACCTACAGTTCTCTGTGAGAATCACAATATTCAAGAGCTGAAGTTAAATAACACATGATCTAATGGGAAAGATACATCACAGTTGCCAGTGAAATCTTACTGACTCCAGTCATAAGCTTCTCCAAGAAATGCTTTTACACAGTGTTGCAATAGAATACAAATCTCTTTATTAGGAGAAGGCTGATAGACACCTAAGGCTCTGGCTTCGAAGGGGAACACTTGGATGTCTTTAGTAAAAAAGGAATATTGTTCCATGTAAAGGCCTAGAACAAAACCAAGAAGTTCATTGAGGAATCTGCGCATACCACATTTCCACAATTAAACATACATTGTGAGAAAGCATTAGGCAATCAATTTCCTTTTACAGAACCTCTACATTCAAAAAAACCCCATGGGGACATCTGAGTCATCTTTGCTGCAGTTACAGAGACAAAAATCACACAGGTTTAGGAACACAAAATGAGTGACTCGTTAACACTAGAGGATTTCCTCATCTGCCAGAAAAAATGGAAACTGATCAGTCAACCATGTATCAAAAAAAAGACTGGATTTTAATCCATTTGCAGGGTAAGGTCAGCATCTACTAAAACCAGCACTATTTACTTCTTCAGTGAACCTCTGTGTATACAAAAAACAAAACCTTTGGGTTTGATTACAAAAATGAAGCATAGAAAAAGATTTAAATAAAAACCTTAACCTTCTGCAGTACATATTTCATACTGCCCAATATGTATGCAACCATTTGGTGTTCCTTATTGCTATAAGAAAGCAATTTATGAGAAGTGCTGATGAAAAAAATCAGCTAAACAAAAAACCCCAAAACACCTCCAAATAACAAGAGCCACACTTAAAAAGATGCCCATAAGCTCACCCTAAGAGAGACCAATCTTAGTTTATTTACATACCTAAGCATGAACACTTATTTTCCTTTATTTCATTCAGAGCTCTAATACAACTAAGGCCCCAATTCTACAATCAATAGAGAGTAGGCACAGAAATTCCACTCCATCTGCTGTTAGCAAGACTAGAAAGACCTATCAGTGATCCAAAGTCCAATAATGTCAGTGGGGAGTTTTTCTGCTTCCTTCGATGCACTCAGAAAGGGCATGTGAGGTCAGCAAGCTGCACTCCTTATTCTGTCAGAAATTCCACTGAGGCAGTGAAGTATCAGTCTCCACATAATTACACACATCTTCTTCCTGAAACTGAGGTCAGTCACATTAATCGTAGTTTCATGAGAAAATGACTTTTGGAATTGAACTAGTTCTGTAAAACAGAAATAAAATGCATACTATACCTTGGTCATGGCAATTTTTTGCACTATCCTAAACAGATGCACTGTTTAGTTTTTAAATTTTTCTGTTCCTGGAGCTGGATTTGTTTGTAAGTGACCTAAGAAATGCCTGATGACACTCTTATGTTTCAGTACTGATTCCTCTGTTATACATCAAAAGCGGTAAGAAATAATAAAAATTACTCAGGCTCACCTGAGGCAATGGACTTGGGGAGATACTTTGGAAATAGAGATGGATTTATATCCATAATCAACTAAATGTTTGTCTCCATTTTTTAAAATATCAAAAATAATGGTGAATCATATTAACACATGAGGCCAAATTTAAAACAGACATAACAGGGAAATGTTTTCATCACTGCTGCAGTTATCTAGAACTTCAACCATGGGCTTCAACCATGGGCTTCAACCATGGGCTTCAACCATGGGCTTCAACCATAGAAAATATAATGAAAGCAAAATCCTAAATAAAACAAATACTAAATGAAACTATTTTTTTTCCAAGGATTTTTCCCTCTCATATTTGCTGTCTGATAATGGTAGTAAAATAAATAAATAAATAGAAGAACATAATCTACAAACATTTCTATCAAGCATCTCAGATCAATCTTGACTCAATGATAGGATCCAAAAAGATTGGAATATATTCATCATTTGCTGGGTGGAGATTTTCAGCTTCACAAATCACACTGTATCAGCAGCACTGAGAATGTCAGTCTCTGTTTTCCTCTGGGGCTGGCTCTTCCTTTAATAAAACATTTAACTGTTTCTGTGCACATGAAAGGAAAAGTTCCAAACTATGCAGATTTCTCTGACGGACAACTTCATCAAGCTGTTGAAAGAAAAGAAAAAGATCAATCAACTTACAGAAAACCTGAAAACAAATGCCAGGGTTTGTCAGCAAAAATCCAATCATATTCAACAACAATTCAACAACTAAAGAACACAAGTAATTTCAATGTGTGCAATTTAATAACGACTTTTCAATGGAATATTCGAGTTTCTCCAAAATAAAAAGTACACAAGGCTAAAAGTAACTTTAAAGCTGTCAGATTTTACACAAGTTATTTGAAAATGCTAAACAGCCTAGCTGCCATGCTAGGCAAATCCCCACAGAAATTACAAGTGTTGCTTTTATAAAAAATATTGCTTCAGGTTTAAAGTGATAACTGAATATGACTGCATATTCAAATATTCAAAGCCTACTGTTAATTTAAATGGCAGCATGTTTAAGTAGTTCCTAGGGGAAAAGTCATCATATTTGCTATTTACTTTGCTGGTTTCTACATTTTTTATCCCTACTGCCAAACAATGTGAACTATATATATTTAAAAATATATACTTGCATTATAGACAATCTTCCCCACCAAAAAAGATAAGAACACCATAGCAAGACTTGGCAGGTTATATCACATAAATAACAAAAATATGGTTTACTGAAAAGCATTTCATTTTTTAACATTAATTAATAAATAAAATGCACTTCAAAATTCCTTCCATTTGAATGTTGAAGTTCAGACGTCAAACAAACATTATCAAAACTGAGATGTTTTCAATCTGACTATCCTTTAATCAGCCCAAATCCAACTAAACACCCATACAAAGACGACACAGGGTGAGACTGAAAGGTAGTGCTACAAGGCTAATTATGACATAAAAGTTATGCCACTCAAGGGAAAGGAAATAATGGAATTTTGAAGAAGTCCATCACTTCTGTCAGATTATTGTGCACAAGTTCATATGCAATGGCAAATGGAAAGTTGTTCAAAAAATATATCCTGACTCATATATCTCAGACTCATAGCTTTAATTACAGCTTTCAACAAAAACTCATCTGTTTATCAATCAGCAGTCCAGTTAGTTGCTCTAACAGACATTTGAATGCCCACTTTGTTTCATAACAGATAGACTTATTTTATAAAATATCAACACAGAATGCTAGGGCAGGATAGTGAAATCTTCCCACTTCACTTTGAAAATGCTCTCAGGATAAAGTTGCAGCGCTGTGATTTAATACACAAAGGGAAACATTTTTACGACCCTGTGCTTTGCTGCTCCATAAATTCCTCTAATTTATGCAAAACCAGGTAGTTAGAATAGTTTGGCAATTTGTTTCAACAGAGATGAATGTATCAAATTCAGTCACCAGCAGAACACACACATCTCTTCTAAACACCACACAATCTTGAAACCCTCCTTTAGCAATAGAAGCACAGAATCACAGGATGGTTTGGGTTGGAAGGGACCTTGAAGATCACCCAGCTCCAGCCCCCTGCCATGGGCAGGGACACCTTCCACTGGACCAGGATGCTCAGAGCCCCATCCAACCTGGTGTGCTTGTGCGTCTACTTCTGCAAATTCTCCTCTGTTCAAACTTTTCTGCATCTCTCAGCAAAAACAGGCATTAGGGCTCCATACCCAGCCTGATGAGAACCCAGCCCACTGATTTACAACAGATTTTAAAGCAGATCTAGTTCAAAAAAATATCAGAAAAGTCTGTTCTTGATATATTCAAGTAACAGCTGCTACTGACAAGAAAATGGAAGAAACAGCAAACTGCACTCTAGAGAAGCTGTATCTAGAATAGAGTCTGGAACAAATGAGCAAAAAACCCCACTCTATTGTTCTGGGTCATTTTCTCTGATTTGAAAAGTATCTTGCTTCCTTCCTATCTTCTGGACCAAAACATTTTGTTTGGGGAAGCTTGAAGATTTTTTTTGGGCTTGTGATCCATATTTCTTTGGGAAATGAATGGACAGATATAGCACAGTTCACATAATATCATCTGTTGTATGTTGAGAAAGAACATGAGATACTTCTTTCTCTAATTAATATAATTATACTTCTCACATTATGCCATCAGATTCTATTGCTTCTGGTAGGTGTATCAGTTGGAGAGGCTTAGCATGAAACCGAATTTCCGTGGTTTCCTTTTATTGCATATTGTATCATTATAATCCTAGATTTATATAATCCTAGTTCTTTATTGAGCTTTGACCAAGAGCTTTGGCTAAACTGCCCATTTTCTTTTCTTGCAGCCTTTCCTTGCAAATTCTGCTTTAAAGAGACCAGAGTAGCCGACCAGATGTGTGTTCTGATATGCTGCTTTTAACTTTCTTTACCAAGGCTGCAATCTCAAATTGTATAGGATTAAATTTATTTCACCAAGTGCTAAAGTAAATGTTTAATGTGCGCAGTGATTGGCTGCAGCACGAACAAACCAGAATTTCTTCAGGCTTGAGCAAGATTTTAAAAGTCTCAAATGAATTAAGTACACATTTGAGAAGGCTTTGTTGAGCTCAAGTGGTTAGTTGGTAGTCTCCATTTGTGCATAAGAAAAGTTTATTGCTTGTTAAAAGTTTATGTAAATGCAATAACATAGAACTTGAGAATTCAGATCCCCCTTTTTTGCTCACTTTGTGAAAATGCTTTGCCTTGAGCAGGACAGTCTAAAAATCTTCCATGCTGCAGCAAATGACAAAACAATCCAAAAAGACTTGAGATTTTCACATAACACAAAAAGAGAAGCAACAAATGATGCTGGCTTTTAAAATGGTACATTTGAATGTATTCAGAAGAACATGCTCGTTAATGGGAAAATTGGCTTGGCTGGGAAATAGAAACAAATCAAATGAAGCATTGTTATATAATATATTGTTTAATGAACTGTTAGCAATGGACACAGCTTTTTTGAAGAGTGCCTCCACATCGCTGTGCTCCTGCTTGCATAACACACCACAACACGGGAAAATACATCAAATATTTTAAATCTTGCTTTTCCAAACAGTCTCCTCTCTATATTTTTAGGTCCTGTTCACTTCATGGAATGATCTCATTATTTAAACAAACATACATGGACATCTGGCAAATTCAAACTGAATGTGACTCATATGCAAATGTAATCAGGATGAATAACATACTTGGGATGGAGCATTCACACAACCAAACCAACCCAACTGTTCTAATTTTATAGATGCTGAAAAATGCATCCTATTGGTTCAGATCTCCCAAGAAAGGGCATTTTCCTACGCCACACTGTCACTGTTGTCATTGCTAGTCAATGCTTCTCTTTCACGCTATGAAATCTATTGGTTCAAAGTTCCCAAATTCTTTAGACTGTGTCCAGTTGGTGGAGTTTTAATTTGCTCAAAGCTTTAATGTTCCTGAACTTCATTATATTAAGTTACCCAACAGTATCTTTTAACTCTGTACAGATTTTTTTTTTTTCTTAAGAACCAGGGGTTGCCTCTCTAGGCACTTGTATGGATCCTGCTGAGAAACTGGATATATGAGATTTGGAAAAACACTTCTTGAATTCCACTCCTTAAATTCCCACTATCCTTCAGACATTTCATTTACCAAAAATGAGCAGAGTCTTGCAGGACTGTCCAACACATTTGGTGCTGTTTGTTCCCTTCTCTCTAAAGCTTCAGTCCAGTTCTGAGCTCTAAGTGCATTTCCACACTCCTTGTGGCCAGAGATGCCTGGATGAGATGCCCTGTGGGCTCACACCTCAGCCACATCCAAGGGCCACCCAGGATGATGTGCCCTGGAGCCATGCAAGGCACCACCTGAAGGTACAAGCCCAGCAGAACTCCTGAGTGGATGCAAGAATTGCTCTTGGGAAATGAAAAGATAAAAAGGCACTGTATTACCACCAGGAGAATGCTTCCACGCCAGGCTGCTCTATTCTACTTTAAGTCACCTCATCTTCTGCATCACTCCATCCACCCAGAGCTCAAACCAAAGTTAACAACTATTCTTAGCTCTACATTTTCCTAGATTTATCTTACCCTTCAAATTTTCTTGAAATGGAAGGAAAGTCTACATGAGTGTTGCCTAAAGTAGAAATCAGTTTCTTACACAAATAACTGTGCATGCTCATCCTCCATATCTTCCCCTTGCAATATCTACCTGCAAACAGGTTTGTTTTCATGGCATTCATGCTTATCTTCCTCTATGAAATATTCACCAACCTGTTTAAATACTTCAAATTACTACTAGAGGAGAAACCCAGTCAGAATTCTATAAATAACTGCTGTGTGGCAGAATTCTACTATCCCTTTCTACTAACTAATAAAATAGCACATGGACAATATAATTTTAGGTTAAGCACTGAAGAATAGGAGATGAAATCCTGATCTCACCCTAGTAAAGGTATATTATGTTATTAATCTCGCCATGGCCTGAAGTTCACCCAGAAAAGTGAAGAAAACAAAATTAATGTTATATATGGCTCTTCAATTTTCCCATCTGTATAAATATAAAAATGTTTAAAAGTGCATTTTTCAAAATTATTTCTCAGATAATACAACATTCCTATACCAAATGTATTTCCAGCTGTAGAAACAGGTACATTTATTCAAATACATATTGAAAAATTTACCTGTACTTCAAATGATAATCAGAGGATTAATGCATTCAGTAGCAGTTCAGCTCACTGCTCTGGCTCTGTGATACTAAAAGGAGTAAAAACTGCAATCTTCTTTTTATCATGAAACTCCACACATAAAATGACCAGAGATTAAAAAAGGGCAAAGATTTTAAGGAGGAAAGCGTTTAATTGGACTTTTATTACTGGTGTTTTTGTAGTTGATCACACATAAAATAAATAAAACATAATGCCCCATTACATTGTAATGAAGCAGAGCAGTTTCCCTAAGATCATAAAATCAGAATTAAGTTTCTGAGTCCTGTTATTTTTTCCAGGAAAAATGCAAAGAAGTTCATCAAGAAAATATTCCAGCAGTGCCATTTATGTTTATATTTATCCATACAGGGGGAAGGGTCAGTGGGGAAGACTTAAAATCCTTAAAAGTATCCTTGTTACTCAAAGAAAATCATGTTCATGCAACGACAGGAAATTTCAAATGTAAAATGAGTATTTTGGGGAGTTGAAAACACAGAGATGGATGTGTGAAGAGAGAGGGTTCTGAAGGTGGAGTTAAGAGGTCCCAATTTGTGAGGCTCATATTAAGGCTTTCCATTTATTTCGTGTTTACAAGTAGCTGATTGTTGGCTGTTGAATGGGATTCATCACCAAAGCATTTCTTTGAAGTTAAATATTTATTAGCCACAGGTAATTATTTATGGTCATCAGCCTGGCATAATTTCAAAGGACTTGTAGTAATCTTATTCATTTCCTGTCCCCTCTCTGAGGAATGTTCAGTAGAAAGGGGACATTTTGACACTGGAGGTAGAAGCAATTGGGCTTTTTTGTAAAAAATCGTGAAGTTTATCCTAGTTTATTTAGTCTTAATTCCTCTGTATTTTTATTACTGATAAATATACTAAAGCTTCATCTCTTTTCTGTTTGCAGACTGATTTCAATTTGCTATTTTTCAATATGGCTTTGTATTATATAAATTTACTAACTAAAAGACTTTTATATAAAAGTAAGCAAATACAAATTGAAGAATAACAGGCAGAGCATACTTCAGACTATAATTTTTTTATAATTTTTTTGAACATCCTTTTTGAAGAAAATTAATGTAAGACTAAGCTAACAATTCCCATTTTTACTTGAAAAGACTCTGGAATAATTTTTCATTTTATTCTATAGTTCTAACTTAGCACTGTTTGATCAACACTTAGATGGATGTGTCCATGGAGAGCAGAACACCAGTCAAAAGTGCTGATGATGACAGATTGCTTTTCTAAATACTTATGTATTTAATTATCAAGGACTAGAGGAACAAATTTAAGTCCCTTTGAAAACAGTGGAATCGGGTTTATACATTACTTCAATATAAGGAAGAAATTACAGCAATTCTTGATTTGTGCGTGCATATAAATAATTTACTAAAAAATTCTGTCAGTGCCACTCCTTCCTCTGTGCAGGGACTTGCTTGACAATGCCAACATGTTAAAAATACACTGGGCTGCTCCTGGAGCAGTGAATCCAGATGTAACACAACTTCTTGCTCAGAGTCAGCTATTGATGTTGCAACTGAATTTGCCTTTTGGTATTTCTGTTTATCCCAATTACATGTACATCTGTAACAATAGGTAATTATTTTAAAATCATTTTGGCATCAGTCTGAGTTATAAATTACAGTTATGGTCTTTCTGAACAATGGTCTGAACTTCAATTCTAAGCGAATAAATGGCTGCATTTTAAATCTGTGATACTTTCTAAATATTTTTAGAGCCAAAGTATTTTGGAAAAATAATGATTTTTCATGTATGATTAAAACCTTAACTTTTGCAGGCTCCTCCTGCCCCAATTGATGGTGCAAAGCACTATTGCAAATTAGTGCTAGGATTCCACTGTACTGCATATTGGCCAACAATCCCAGTCCAACAGATCCTCGCAGTGCAAATACACAATCAGCAGTGTCTTCCCACTGCTCGACTGGTAGATGCCCTCTTCAAGGACAATTCCAACACAAGGGGTTGGCTTTGTTCAATTTTTCTGCTATATAGACAGGTTTTGTTTGGGTTTTTTCCCCCCAACAACTAACCCAACAACTCCAGTGACTGAGCCTGACACGATCCTGAGAGGTTCTGGAGCTGCAGAAGTTCAGCTACCTGCTATTTTCTAGTACAACTACGGATCCAGAGCTCTTTCCTGGTGCACTAACATGAACTTCTCCCCACAGATTCAACAGAAGGCTTTAAAAAAACTCCCTAGCCCATTAAATGGACCATATAGAAAAATTATTACCTTGAGGAACCTGCAAATCTGAGAGTTGGATGAGGAAACAATGAACTACTTCCTCTCATTTCTGTAATGGGTGAGAAGGAAAACAGATCCATATGGTACATATGTGCAGCAGAGCTTATTTTAGAGTTAATCCCAGGACAGGACATTTTTGTCTGTCCACCTGTGAATTTCTCCTATTGATAACACTAAGTATATAAAAACAAGGTTCTTCATGGCTGTAATTTATACAGTATCTGCTACACATTAGAAAGCCATCAGTGTTCAAGACAACCTCTAGGAAAGAGTGATGTTTAATAAATTATATTGCCATGTGAAAATGGTTTTTTCCCTTTAAATAAATAATGCTGCAACTTCTAAACCTTAAGGATTTTATGCTCTGAACTTGATCATTAAAATAATACCATATGTTGGACACATCTTTAAAACAGATTTGCCTGGTTTGCTGAAGGTGGTGGGAAAACACCCTGTCAAACCTTTCAGACTCTCCCCTGTCTTTCAGCTGGACCCAGGAGTGTAAGAAAATACAAACTTTCCTTCATATAAATACGAGACAGAAATTTGCTTTCAATCAAGGAAATTAGATCAAGTGCAAAAAGAACTAAAAATGGTTGCAGCACCTGCTCAGACTACTGTAGAAGGTGAAAAATGGCATTTTCTAAGCTCACAAAAATAATAATGAATATTTATGTGCATTAGCACATGAGAAATCTCTGGAGTGACCTACCTACTTAACAGGTTACAAACATGGGGTTTCTTGACCACATTATTTATAGACTATCACCATACACTAAAAATAAGGAGTTACCATAATTGCTGATTGATCCAGCAATCTGATTGTTGTGGTTTAAAGGATACAAGATTCTTGAAAAAAAACATACAGAAACACATGAAAACAGTGTCTTCAGAATCTCTGGCTGATAAATGGTTAACGTTTGGCCCTGCCAAGTGCCTGCCCATCTTCTGAGACCCACTGGATTCCAGTCTCCACAAGGCAGGCACAAGCAGAAGACTTAACCACAATGTGGCCAAATTCATCAGATCACTTCCTCTGATATGAAAAAAAAAAAAGAGCTAGTAATTTACAACAGCACCTAAATAAAGGATTTATAAGTGACTCAGACTGGCTTCTATCCAGGCTTGTCAGACCCTGAGTGCTCACAGAGAGCAGAAGTCCTGAACAGTTTTCTCCTGATCTCCAAGTGTTTTAAGGAACCGAGTCAGTCTCGGGCACTATCACATCCTGATTTAATACAGCTACAAACGACTTGGCAGAGACTACACAGGGCTTCATAAACCCAAGCTGCCACCTCTGCAGGAAAATGCCTGAAGACTATCAGACTATGATTCCTGAAAAGCCCTGAGTGCAGGGCTGGGTGATGGATCTGGTAGCAAAGATCTGCTTCATTTGTCAGTACGCAAACGTGCTGCAAATTAATCCACAGTAACCACGCTTGGTTAAAAGCATCAACAATCTTCCTACACATAAAAATTGCTATTGTTATCAAACCAAATAAAAAAAATGTTATCTGATGGGCTCATGTTGAGCCATGCTCAGAATTGCCTTACAGTACCCAGATGATATCTACAGAACTAGATTAATTAAGCCTCACTGAAAAGCAAGCAGCAAATACAGGCATTAATAAGAACAATCTTTTTTGTTACTGTGAACATGTATTTTGCATTATCTGTGAATAAGGATGTAAAATAGAAATAAACACTGCATCATAAGTGTCTGCAGTGTATACAAACTGAAAAAAATACCCTAATAATGTGCATGACTGTGAAACCACAGTTGTAGAACGGCTGTTCCATTGCCATGGGTGCTTTCTAAACATCTGTATCTGACGTGATCCTTCATGAACAGAAGACTAAGCAGGAGCACAACTTCCCTGCCTCTAAGCAGGGTAACAGGTGGTTGATAACACATGGCAGAGAATCTCTGCTTTAGGCTGGCAGGTGAAAAAACTGTGTTTTATGGAAAGCTGAAGCTACAAATAACATAGTGAGCCAGACTGCAATTAATCTACCTCGATATCAAGGAGACTGGAGTTGCATTATGATTATTTGGAGGTTCCTGTGAAACTGGGGCACTGTCTGCCACAACCTCTAAAACAATGTCCCTTAACAACACACTGGAGTTTGGTAAACAGAAGCAGCAGGAGAAAAATCCCACCTCTTGGTTTTGAGGAACACTTGATTTAACAGCCAGGTTTTTGTTTTAATGAAAGATGTGACAGGATGTGACAGTATATTCTAGAAGTCATGGGCATAGGTGATATCACATGAAATACAGACATCCTTCTAAAATTACCATTGTAGATTAAAGTTAATGGATTCACACAAGGAAAATAAACGAGGAAAATCAGCCTGCAGTGAATCTGGGATAAATTCAGCATTAAATCTGTGGCAATATATATGCATTAGGATAAGTAATTATACATTAAGGTTCAGGGAGCACAAAATTAATGTCCTGTTATTCAGACAGAAATTTTTGAGCCCACTTACTACTGGACTTCTTCAGTATTGAGAAGATTGAAGATAACGTTTTTTACTGACAATCACATTTTACTGGAAAACTCAGTTTGTAATTTGAAGCCAAGCTACTGCAGCAAAACCCAGGGCAGCTGCTGGTGAAGTTTATAAAGCTGCAGCTGCAATAATGGCATCAAGGACAGGACTAGACCTCCTTGTTTCAAACACACACAGACTGGGTACCCACAGCTCTCAGCAGGTCATCACTTACAACACCACAGGCAGGAAGATTCTGAAGGATGAGCGAGAAATCACCGGCAGAACTCAATAATCTGCAAGATTTCTGCTCCACACAACCCCAAATCCCTTCTGAAACTGCCAGCCAGGAGACTCCTCAGCAGCAGGGATGGAGTGGATTCCCCAAATAGAGTGGATTCCCCAAATAGAGAGGATTCCCCAAATAGAGTGGATTCCCCAAAGCAGTTTCCTTTGGGCACCTGCCTGCTTATTCTGCTGCTTCTCCAGATGCAAATTTGTGTCAAGGCTTTGCTGAAAAATAACAACACCCAGAACACACAACCACAAAGAGAACAGCAGCTTTTCACATGGGCAATACCTTGTTTCACATTACTAAAAAATAAAACAGAAGAAACTGCTGCTGAGCAGAGTGGGGGGGGGGGGAAGGGCAAGGGAGAGAAAAATATACTTGATCAAATTATGAGTCAGTAGCCTGCAGCCAAAGCAGAAAAATAACATAAATATTTATTAACTATAAGTCATGGAAGCATCTTGCTGGATTTCTAACACACGGATAAAAAAGTAAACAGGAAACAAATCACTTTGCTTCATTTATCTAATCTTGCTATTGCTGTAGGTAAGAAAATTTATTTCTTTATGCATTTCTCTAGCTTCATAGACAACTAAATTAAGTCTCAAATTTTGATCCCACTGGCTTTGCTGCAGGAATCCAATTGCAGGAAATAATCATAGGAAAGATTCATCAAAACACATATGGTAAGGCCAACTTTCCCATTCACTTTTTTTAAATCAGAGTTCAGCAGAAGGATAAAACCAGCAAAAGACATACCTGAAAAATAGAGCAAAGAAACTAAGATTTGGGATAAAAAGATCTTGAATTTTCCTGCATATAACCAACTATGAAAAATCTCCAATAATTCCCCAGCTAAAAGAGTAAGCAGATAAAAGTACTGAGGTTCAAGCATCTCCACATAAAAGGACTTGGGTGTAAATGAGAAGCAGCAGAAAAAACCCAAACAAACCCTTAACTGTGAATCTCCCTCAGCTGTAGGAAAACACAGCTCAGAAAAGACAAATCATCCTTACACACAAAGCTATCTCCTCATTTTATTTGTGCAGTGAACAAGAGAAAGAAATAATGTGCCCTCAAAACTCTACAGCCAAGACAATCTGCCAAGAAATGGGATTTTGTGGTGGCTCTGCAATTACTCTGGACTTATCTTATCCTGGTACATGGACAGAGAAATTCTGCAGACCACCTCGTTAAAACGACTGTGACTTCTGGATCTTCACAACACAAACACAGAGACCACAAAACTGCCCCTGCATGTCATGGAAACAATGGAGAAAAGAGCCTTTTGTGCTCTGTCCTTGTCTCTTTGGGGCTCAACTCCAGCGTAATTAAAATGGTATCACAGAAATCTAAGGATGGAAGAGACAGTGACCCAATGTCTGATCTTTGCACTGGGAACTCCTAATAAAATCAATCAGAGTGGAACAATTGCCTCTTCTCTTTTGCAATCTGACAGCCTTGCAGGTGCATGCCAAAATGCCTTTGCTGAGTATGACCATCATTAACTTTCTAAGACTCTTTAGGATCCCCTTGGTGCTAAGAGAATGGTACAGCAGGGACTTGGGAAAAGCCAAGAAGTTGACCTATGACTAAGAAAATAAAATTGCAGATGATATTCTTAGCTTTAATTAATCCAAGTGATCATATTGAACTGATTAAACTTTCCATCTAGTACAAAGCAATGTGGATTAAACTAACTTAAAGATCAAATTTATAACCGCTGTTATGTTACAAAAATACCTAGTTGTACATACTCACAAATTCTGCATTAAGAGATGGCAGTGAAATACAAATCTAGTTATAAGCATACAGATGAATTTGAAAGATAAAGCAAATTAATTAAAGTTTAATTTTAATGGGAATGACAAAACCTCCCCAAAGTCCTCCTCCTCCTCTTCAAAACATTCACTTACTCAGACCAATAGAATATTAAATGTTTAACCTTCAAAATTCAGCAGATCTAACTTTCTCACTAGGATAGCAAGATAAGGTGTGTTCATTTGCACACATGGATGCAAAGATTTTTCTGGATTTTGTTGTTAAATTACCTACTCTTGGTCAATCGAAAGATCTCTTGAAAATGCCCATGGACAAGAGTCACAAGTTGTATTAAAAATGCTTAATCCCACACATCTAATCAAGAACTTTGAATTTTCTTCTCTACTCAATATCAAAACATATTTTGAGAAAGTCACACAGAACACAAAACAACCAATCTTCAAACAGATGATCTGGTTACAATTCTCACATTTCCAGAAGGACAGCATGAAATTCCAGCACAGAAGGATGAATCAGGAGTAGCACAGGAGAGCCCCACTTACAGGGGGCCAGAGGTGTGTGAGGATGCTTTGCTTCCTCCTGTCACACACAGGACAACAGAGACATTGGGGAATCTCCTCTGCCTTATCAAATCCCTGCAGAACAGAGGCACCCTGGATCAGAGATCTTGCCTTTCCCTGGACCTCAGGTGTTGCTCAATCACCTGATGATGAGAAAGCCACACCACTCCCCACTGACAGATAGATGTGGGTGACATTAGTACAGCACACACAGCGAATCTTTATTCCTGTGAATACTCTGCATCCACAGAGCCAGATGAATAATTATGTTTGCAGAGCAAATCCAAAGTTACTCTTAGAGTAATTAAGATGATACACACTGGATTAAAAACACAATACATCTCAATCACAAGAGTGGCTTTGAAATAGTGTAGTATTCAGTCATCTCATTGCTGAACATTATAATTCATCCTGTTATTTTTTCCCTTTTTGGCTTTGATAGCACAGTATTTTCTCAGTAATAACACCACTTGATTTCAGTTTCAACTGGAATCTCGCCTGACTAAAGAGTACAGGCATAATCTCAGTCTTTGTAGATTTATACACTGAGGCACAAAAGGATATATGAAACAGTTTTAACTTAAGTAAAGAATTTCAAACTCTGGCAATTTTACTCTAAAGTAATTGCAAAAAACCCTACAATAGGCTATGTATGTAGTTTCAACTAAATTGCTTTCATCAGCGTAAATGATCACTCAAAGAGTTTGAAAATCATAATTTTGGTTATTTAACAATTTCCTTTGTATTTCAATGAAACTAAGTGGCAGAGAATTGTATTCTTTTTCCCCCTTCCATTTGTTAAAGACAGAGCACTATAATTTCCAAGAAATTAAACATTCTCTTAAATGGATGATGTTTAGCCATTGAAAAGTGGCAGAAAAATGCCAAAATGCCCTCTGAAGAAAAATGCCTGAATCGATAGAAAAACTACATTCGTCCACAGGAAACTATAATTTCCTTTTAATATTTAGAAACAATAATTTCAAAGCTTACAGAGACTTAAAGGTTCAGGAAGAAATGTCAGGCTCTCCTCTGCACCCCATGCAGACACATCCCACTGCTGCAGGATCCTCATCCACAGAGGCTAAAGGAGAGCCAGGTGCACCAAACTCATCTTACACTACAACTTCCCATAAATCCCTGGCTTAATCCTTTGGATTTATACTGCTCTTTGAGTTGGGTAAAGGAGCAGTGTGAAAATGCTCCTAAAGCCTCAATGTAAATGTTTCTTTAATCCTAAGAAAGCCACAAAACAGGCGCAGCTGAAGGAGCAGGAAACTGAGCTAAGGAACTCTCAGTGACCCCGTCCCCACTGTCACTCTTGGCACTGCCCTGCTGGTCACAAGTTCACCCTGGGCATGGCACAGATGTCCTGACATCAGGTGGGTTCAGGACATCACCTTGGGGACCCCTAGGATGCACTGGATGCTCTGCAGTAACGCAGCTTTGGACTGATAACTCACAGCTGTTATTAAAACAGCTGATACAGAAATAGAAGATAGGATGAAATACTTCTGAATGCCACTTTGTTGCATTACACAGAACTTCATGTTCCTCAAACACCACACTGAATTCAGCCAAAAATGATACAACTTCGTTGCTTTTCTTCAAAAGTCAGAAGAAAGGGGAGAAAGTTGAAAGAAAAATACTCAAGGTGACACCACACTTTAAAAACTGGGAAACTGGTCTGTTAAAATGTGTTGGTGGTAACATTTAGGGTTTGGACTCTCATTAATGGGGCCCCAGGGAAAATATAAACACTCTTTTTGAAATTAAATCTTGAGTTTGCCCACCGCAGTCTTGTTTTCAGCTTCAGCTGCTGGCACGTCAGCCTGCAATTGAGGCCTTGCATCAAATGCCAAGCCAAACATTCAGGAACAAGAATGGTAATGACACCCTATTTTGTTCTAAGGCATATTAAAATATAGCAAGTATTATAAAAAAAAATAGGCAAAGAAATCACTCATTTGAGATTAGTAACTTAAAAGAAACTGATTTTCATAACCTCTCCCACTTGCACTTGTCTTCAAATAATAAACTTGCAGAAGAAAGCTGTGTTTGACTCTTGAAATCAAGCACACTTGCAAAACAGTAACACAACTCAAATTCTGATAACAACTGCCTAAGGGCATAAGCTTTACCTACAAGAGTTCAAAACTAAATTCCCTGGTTTTGATGCACGATTTTGCAAGTGACTCAACATGAATACATCAATAAATGGAAGTCACCAATTTTAACACCAGTTTTTCAGGTGGGATCCTTCCTATTCACTGGGATATGATATACTAATATCAGAACTCTGTTACTGGAACACCTCCTACCAGCATCTCTTTAAGTTATCTCCTGTATTTCCACATTCTTTTCCTAAACAGTGTGTTCAAGGTGAGAGTGTGTTGCTCCAGCTGTGAGTTTTTCCCTCTCTCTCTCCCCTTTTTAATTTAATTTATTTTATCTCCAGCCTTCTGTAATCTCTCCATGTAGATGGACCTAGAGGAAGGGATGCAATGTAAAACACAGCCCCTGCTCCAGGTAAGGAATTGGGATCTCTTGCCCAAGAAAGGAATGTTCAGCCCTGCCTATTCTAATTCCAGCCTCTGTGATGTCTCATGATGCATAGGAACTGACCTCGATATGGGAAAAATTGCAGTCTGGATCCACATGGGATATATGGAGTATCTTACATAAACACTGCTCTGAGACACTCATCCCTGATGGGAATCTGGCTTGAAAATTGATCTGACCCAGAGAGGAGACTGTATCCATGACTCAAAACAGGGATTAACAATAACTCACCTGCCATGGGAAGGGAATTTGAAGAAGCTGCCAATTTACCAAGGAGCCAGAGGAAAGGGTGTGCCAGGAATTTGTACAGGGCTTGTTCCCCCACTGACACACAATGTTAACTTGAAGCAGATGAGATGCAACATATGAGATATAGCCTGCTGCCCAATAAACTGAGTGAATTCCAAGCTTTATCTTTAAAATCTGCTCCTCAATGTGAATAACAAAGTGAGCCCAAGTAGGGGTGTCCATTCATGGCTTCACCAACAGCACTGTGTAGAAACTCTCCGCTTTTATGTGCAGGCTTCATGGATTTCTTTAACCAGAGGGTGGTGAGGGCCTGGCACAGGGTGCCCAGAGAAGCTGAGGACGCCCCATCCCTGGGAGTGCCCAAGGCAGGGTTGGATGGTGCCCTGGGTCATCTACTGGGAGGTGTCTCTGCCCATGCTGGGGGGGTTGGAGCCCAATGTGATCTTTCAGGTCCCTTCCAAACCAAACCATTGTGATTCTATGATTCAGGTCTGAAAGCAGCAGATCTGTGTGTTTGTTGTGCCTCCCCTGGAGTAAGTAATTAAAAGGAGGGCAGAGTGCTGGATCCTCATTATTGCTCTAAGCTAGAGCCAGAAATGGCTCAGCTAACACTTTTTAACCATGCAAGTACATCAGTCCTCAACAGGAATCACATCAGAACTCCTGCAGGAACCATAAACACAACCATAAATTTTAAAAAACTGAATATCAGATGTAATACCCTGCAGTAACTAGAATACCAGACTAGTTACTGGAGTTAATGCAGCACTATATGGGAACAGCTCTTTTCTGCTCAAGACATTAGCAGGTAATTTAGAAGCCTTTCAAAGCCCATCTTTTCACATTCCTATGGAGTACATTTCTGAAAGGCAGGTAGAGAGGTTATATCTCGGATGTCCCTGTCACTCAAAGGAAAAAAACCTCTCTGAATCCCAGACAAGCCATTTTCCCTGAGTTCTTCCTAGGAATTCCTTCCATAAGCTGTTACTTTTTAGCACAGTCCATAAAGTGTATTTATTACTCTTACAGGTGTATGAGCTTTGACCAAGGTTCATTTCCTCTGCCTCTTATGTAATCATATAAAAGCTATTATGCTACATGATTTGGAGTTAAACAAGTCTTTCACTTCCAATTGAATACAAGCAGTCTTTATAAATCTTATGCCATAAAAATCTACCTGTCCTTATGAATGATTTTTTTAAAATAAATGGACATGTGTCTCAACTGATCAAAAAGAGACATAGGTTGATTGAAATATTTGAATATGCTCTATGAAATGAAAGGAATTCCTACTAGATAAACCAAGGAGGATTTTGTTTCTTTGAAGGTGATATTTTCATACAAATCTGCACTTGAGGCTTTCTTGACCCATTTATTTATGACACTTACTCTAAGTTATGATAAGTTATTTTAATAGTAGACCTACTTTCACCTTCCCCACAGCTTATCCTTCATAAACAACTTCAGATATGCTCAAACGTCCTTATGGATCATGTTTTGCACTGGATTCTGTTTAAATTGTCTTTCCAAATCAAACAAATCATGCTAACAGGAAATGTCTCCACACACAGCATAATGGAAGGAGCTCACCCAACTGCAATCTTAACTAGTAGCAGAGTGAAACTTCTGAAGGTAAATCCTATTTCCCATACTATTATTTAACCCATAAAAGCAGGGGATATAGAGGCAGAGGCCAAACTCATTATTTCTACTTCCTTCTCAGGACAACATTACTCACTAGATTTAAGCTGAGTGACTTTGTTTATTGAGAATACTGAAATTTGATCTCAGGCTGCTACTGCCATATGAAAGAGGGTTTTAAAAATTATTTTTTGTTTATGTTTTTATACAGAGCTTCAAAGGGGAGAAGTGTGTTATTTTTTTTTCTTCTCCTACTGAAAGCAAATCAAAGTCCCTTGAGCTACATTTTACTGTTTATCCACAAGTACTAAACTGCCAGGATATAGCATTAACAGAGCAACTGAAAACAACATTGTAACATTTCATAACAAGACCAATGCACTGACTATAAATCATGCTTAATAGAACACCAGTACATTTTCAGGTTCTCAGATAATATGGGTTGAGATGAAAAAATTAATGACCTTTGTGTGTATACAAACTGCACAATGAAGTTCATTCACATAAAATAGCACCTGTTATTTATACTGAAATGCTTTCTATGATCTGAGCTCAGATCACAATTTAAATTTGACAGACTGCATTTATGCCCCATCTTTATATTACTTTATGTAATAAAAAATACTATAAATTTTAACTGAACTATTGATTTCTGCTTTGCAGCTTATGATGGACTTAAAAGTCTATAAATATATATGAAGAGATGCATCATAATAACAAATTGTTTGAAAAAACTCGTGGAAGATCTGAAGACCTAACTCCTGACTCTGTTTTCCTGAGCATTTTAAGAGAGGTCTGAGGTTTAATAAACTTTACCAATTTCTCACTGCATGGTGAAACCCATTATCCACTGGTAACTCACCCTCTTCTGCTCTTTAATATATTCCATCAGTTCTTCTCTTGTCTTTTTTACTGCTTCTTCAATTGCCTTTTCACTTCGCTTCTGCTCCTCCATTAATGCTTCCTTGACAATTTCCTTTCCAAAAGAAAAGCATGTAAGTGTATATGAAAAAAAAATTTCACAAATGTGATAAGAAGTCATCACTTTTCCTCCTGCTGATTATTTTATCACCTCTACACCCTCTTCTCAGTAACAGTTACCCTAAATGTATGGAGTATCTTTATAAAAATCAATTAATTCAGTACTAAATGGTGAAATAACAGAGAAAAAAAAAAAAGAGATAAATCATCACTTTAAAGCTGTGTTAACAGAAATGCAATGTTCCCTGAGAGCAGAAAATAATGAAGCAATGCAGGTTTTACTTTGCACCAGGAGCAGGGATGGCAGGGATGTACCCTGGAACATCCCAGGGATGAACCCAGGAACAGCAGCTGCTGCTCCCAGGCCAGACCTGGAAGAGACCCACAAGATCATCTGCTCCAGCTGCCTGAGCCCTTCAGGGCTCACCAAGAATTAAAGCACATTTTTTAGGGATTCTCACTGACAGTCTTAGGGCATCAAGCACCTTTCTGGAAGCCTCTCCCAGTGTCTGACCACGCTCTTGGAGAGAAGAGCTCCACAATGTCCAGTCTGAACCTCCCCTGATGCAGTTTTGATCCATTCCCACACCACCAAAGTTGGTTTCTAAACTGTGATACAAATTATCAAAGCTTTTTGTAAACTTATCTAAAAACTTGCCAAAATTTGTGATTTGCTTCCAAACTTTGGGAATTGCCAGGGACTTTCGGTAAAAAAATGTCACCCTTCCAAATTAGCATTACCCTACATCAAAATTACAGTAGAGAAAGCCAGGAACCACTTCTTAAAACATCTCTATCACCTGCAGTATTTGGTTAAGGAAATTAATTGCTGGCCTAAAGTCACTGCCCCAAAACTGAAGTCCCAGCTTCCCAAAGCCATGGAATAAGTAATGACATTATTAATCCAAGTGTTCTGTTTCCAAGATTCAGGAGAGCAAAATGACAAGCCTCAGGTTCCTGTAAATCCTGAAAACGTAACATTTTCAGAAAGAAAAAAAAAACAAAACAAAATCCATCCAGTAAAAGTAATCACATGATCTTAAATGATTTGTCAGGGAGATCAAGAGGAAGATGGAGAGTGCCTCAGAAATCAGGCAGAAATTGGCAATTCCCATCCCTTTGTTCTGGACATTCCAAACTGGAAGAAACAGAAGCACCAGTGGTGCATCTGAAGAATTAAACAGGAAATTATGCAAAAACCCCCAGTGGTTCAAAACAGGAACACAACACATCTTCTAGTGTATTTATTCACATACATGATTTATGGTTGTGTTTTTTTTTTTTTTTAAATCAAAACTTTTTTAGAAAATCAAGGGTAAATATAAATGAATTCCTTATTGCTCTTCACTGGTTAGACACAACACTGGGTTACCCACAGATTTGTTTACAGGTTTGCATGACTGCAGAGCAATACAGACATTTTATGATAGGTATTTCCCACTTGGATTTGTGGGAGTGGGGAAGGTTGGCAGAGGACAGGTGGAATTCCAAGGTTTTGGAAGTAGAAGATATTTATGAAGTTGAATAATTCATCTGAATATTTCAGAGTGGCATTTTACAATATGCTATCAGTGTAAAAAAATGAAGAATCCACTGAATTGGATCAAACTCCTTTTTTTTTTTTTTTAAAAAAAAGTCACTTCACTGGAAGTTATTCAGCTGAAAAAGAAAGCTCTATTTCTTACCTTTAGTTATTTGCTCTATTTCAGCCAAAACCGAATAGTTTCTGCAAAACTACAGTTTTGCTATTTTTATAGCAGAAGAAGTCTAAAATCCCAATTTGAAACACGTAACTATGCAGTTCCCACTGTTCTTGGAATGCAGTACATATGAAAATCATAGTTGTGAAAAGTGATTATGATTTTTTAAATTTTTAATTCAGTTTACCAAAGAAAAATCAAGAGAAAAAGATCTCTTTCACTACAGACTCTGGCAAGAATAACAGAAAAAGCAGCAGAAAATTACATATTACAGAAATATGCTGTTCTTGTAATTATATTCTCATGCCAGTTTAATCTGTCAAAAGGTCTCAAAATGCTGTCTGGTGTTAGAATGGAAAAAAAGGGTATTTAAATTCAGATATTACCTATTACTGTTGAACAAAGCTTTGGCTGCAGGTACATTCTCTCAGCATGTGTTTACTTTTCCTTTATCTCTTTACTCTTTCCTCTTATGCTGTATCTATCTTTAGATTTTAATCCTAACTTGGATTTTGGTTGCAAAGGTAAAAATTGGCCCTTATTTCATCTTTAAAAAGATGAATGCAATTTGAGCCTCTTAGTTCTATTTTAATAGACTCAAGAAAATGGGAAAACCCAGTTTCCTGTAAGAAGCTGAGGAAGAACATGGCACAAAATGGCACTTGAGGTGCAATTCTTCTCTCTCCTCCCTTTATTTTTTTTTTACACATTTGATCAATGGCTGGAGTAGCAAATTATAGTCACAAAGTTGGCTTCTTCACACAACTCTCTGTACATGTGCTTGGCATGACACCAGTTACAAGATAAGAATACCTAATCAAAAATAAAATACAGTCATTCAAATACTCCATTGACAAATCACAGTCAACCATGTATGAGAAATGATAACCACACAATCACAACTTATAAATCTGTAGGAAGACAGAAAAAAAAAGCAGTGTATTTGATATACCAGAGAACTCCAGACAGTATTTAAAAAAATAAAGCAAGCCATATGTTGCTTTGCAGTTTTATAGGAAAATTCTTTTGTTTCCACACAAGGATCAGGTGGCAGCACTAAACTTTATCTAGGAAATGTGACCACAGACTGCAATGTTAGTGGTTTTTCAGAAAATAGTAACCCTCAAATTATAATGTCTGTGGTTATAAACTACTACAATCTACTTCTGAAGTCAGACATGGTTAAAGTCTGTATGCAGTGAACTATTCCTTTTCCAGACTTTGCAAGCATATTAAAAATAAACTCATCTAATGGCAGGGATCTCATTCCACTCAGTGCTGCTGAGCTGTGTCCTTCCTCACACATTCAGGATTACACAACATTTTCTTTTAACGTGTCTCCATAAACAGTGGCCACAACAATGCTTCTGCAAGGTGGTGGAAAAACAAGAAGAGAGTAAAACTGAAAAGAATGGTTTGCTACCTTCTTGGGAGAAATACAAGCACAACCCCACTGCAAGTTGAACAATAAAGGCAATAGAAATAGGACAGGAGGTCCTTTCAAGAGCAAGGTCTTCAGCACATTATGTGATACCATTCTATCAATAGATTATTTAGGTAGGAACTGGGATATAGAGGAAAAAAAATCCCAATTTCTTGTATGAATCCACAAGACCCTGAACATAAAGAGCAATGTTACAGCAGCCTAAGCCTGTTGCTGAAAAAAGGTTTTTTTCTTCCAAAGATTAGCACTGTCCCACCCAATCAAAATCTTACAGAGTCTAAAAGGTTATTTCTGAAATGACATTAACTAATATGCCATTTTGCTGGGTACTTCAGAATCAGAATAAATGGAGTATTTCAAACTCTGACTCCTCCCCAGGACTCCGCAACCCTTGTAAAAGATGAAAAAAATAATCAATGGACAAAGAGAGACTGATAAACATAATAGTTTGTATTCCCTTAACTGGCAATGCCCTCAAATCTCTGTGTCTCATAGACATAAAGAGCTGTGAGGATAAAGAAATTAAATTTTAAGAAAATTAAATGAATATTGTGTCATGTTAAAATCCTCCCAAGTAAAAAAAGCATCACAGAAGAAGGGCAAGCAATGCCAATATAGGTAAAACTTGATCTCCTAGTAACAAATGCTATAAATAGAGTGATTAATGATGAAAAAGAGACAAGAGCAAAACCTGAAACTGAGACAAAAAGCAGTTTATAGCCTATTTAACAGAGAAAGAGTGATAGAGTAAAGGGCTGGAAAGTTACAACACTAATTATGGCAGGATTTTCAAAGGAGAGGGGAAAAAAGGCATTAATAAAAAGAAAGGAAAAGTGGGAGCTTGTATGAAGATTGTACCTATGTTGTTAGATATGATATTTTATCTCCTACAGACAGGATGCCATGTGCATTCTGCAAACAAAAATTATATTTACAATTAGATCTGAAACAAAGCCATGACACAGTCCAGAGAAACAAGCAACAGGGCTGGTCTTGAAGGTGCAGAAAGTGGGAAAGAAGAAAAGAAAGACTAAGAAACCTTTGAGTGATAGTGATGCATTCATAAAGTGACATCACAGATTTATCAGTGTATACAGAAATAGCTCACAAAGGAGCCATGGAGGAAAAAGTGAGTTAGGCTTCCAAATTTGAGGTGAACCAAGAGGCAATCTTGCACAGAACACATTTATTAGACAATGAAAAGACAAGACAAATGTATAATTCCCATATATTTCCTTTTCTCCCCCTTATACTGTCCACCGAAAAATTCCTTCCATACCTACTCATTTGATGCATGAGAAAAAGTGAAGTGGTTTGTTACAGATTATAGGGCTAAGAAAGGGCCATTTAATAGCTAATAAATCTGACTGAAACCCAGAGTGGGAAATAACTTTTCAGAAAATAACTTTTCAGAAAACCTTCTCAAATGCAGGGCAGTGGGCAAACTATTTAGACAAACAGTAGTTTTAAACATAAATTTAACAGCTAATTTTAGCACTCGTAGGAAAGAAACAAAAGCCAGTTTTTCAGGTATAAAGGCAATGGCTTCATGTTTTCATTTCCATATCTTTTATTCCCTTACACATGACAGGGTGTGGAAATCCTTGAGAATTTCAATACCAAATTAATTCAGACTTGCCAAACTACCAACAGAAGCACTCACATAGATGGGAACCAAAACTGTTCTGACAATGTAGCAGGTAAGGAGCCATTCACTTGACAATTTTCTTTTACCCTCTAAGCAATGGCATATGCTGGTATTCATAAATCCATGGAAAGTCATTAAACACAGTTTGAAGAATAAATCCTTTTTAAACGATCTAGGTGTTTGCCAGTAAAATTGTATTCATGCTTTCTAAGACCATAAATTACAAATTTATTGCTCTGCAAAGAACATCACCACATGAACCTTCAAAAGTGTGAACATAATCATCTCTAATTCTTAGAGATTTACTCAGCAAAGACCACTGGAAAGTTCCTTTTTTTTTTAATAAGCCTTTTAGTTAACTTTTCTTGCAAAAATATTTTTTCTTTGTGTATCTCAGTATATCTCAGCTGTGGCTTGGCTGAATGAGACACCACAGCCTCAGTTTTCCTGAAATACTTTCCCTTTGGTAAGATAATTTTGCCTTAGTGCTTTTGCTCATGTCCAAGAGGAAGGAGAGTTTATGTTAGTTCTTTTTATAAATTAAAGGTTATTTCTTTCTTGCTTTCTTAAATATTCGCAGCCTTCAGAACACTTGAGTCTCTAATGGATCTGCTGTGTGGATTATGGCAGAGATGAACTCAGACTCTTTTTCCCTGGAGAATTCTAGATTATATACAGTATTTTAAATTTAAGCCTTCAGGAAATGACAAAGGTGATTCTTTGCTTCAAATGCCTCAGCAGAATTATTTATTTCAAGCTACGAAATGGACTTCAATTTCCAGGGCTCACCCTGCAGCTGCCAGCTTTCATTTTACTTTTAATGAACTTATTTGAAAACAAAAATAGTGGTGCATAAATTCTCTTCAGTTTCTTTTGCTAACTCCCATAACACTATGGATTTTACCTTCTTTATGTAGCTGAGTATTTGGCTCTGTGAAATGATAACAACTGCCATGCAGAGAGCTCTGTGTACGTGGATCTTAACAAGTTTCTGCGTATTTGTTAACCCACAGAAATTCTGTTATTATAATTCAATAATGCATCTTAACAAATTCTGTGCATTATCATAAGAATACATTTTTACTTCTTTCTCCTTAAAAGCTTTTACTCCCTTCCTTAAAAGAGAAAAAGAAAAAAGTATTCCCTTGTTCAGATGTGCCTGAATACATATATGGAACAGTCTGGGGACAATGATTCAGGATCTGTTATTTTGATTTCAACTGCACTATTTCCTTCCTTAAATCTTAGTTGGTAAAGTTTTAGAAGAGCTAAAGGGGTAAATAGTAACATATTGGTGTGTATACTGGGGATCCTGTCTTAGGATTGTGTCTTCCCAGTTTCACTCTATGTATAAATTAAGGTTTTGATGTCAAACACTTGCTGGGAGTAAATTGGTTCTGATCCCCTCAAAACTGGAGTGTTTGGAGCTAATCTGCATTGCCCACAAATTATGAATTTATTATAGCAGCCTTTACTCAAAATGATATGGATATCATCATCCTATATCCCCAAAGAATTTTTGGAGCTCAGTTTTTTCAATGAGTAAAAATAATCATAAACAAGGAGAGAGAGAATTGTCCATAGTTTTTCCAGTTTAGAATTGCACACCAGGAGCTTCACTGCAATTTTGAATTCTGGGGTAAAAAGCTTCTGCCTCAGCCAAACTACCTGTTACACTTTCTCCTTGTCTAGAGGATATCCACTTTTTAGTCAAAGTGTTCTGGAAGAGAAAAAAATTCTTGTGGAGGAATTTCACCAGGAATTCCTCTCAACACTGACAACTACCAGCCATCAAACTCTCCCTGCAGGGAAGATGCCACTCTGAAAAACACCAGACAAAGTATGAAAAATAGAAAAGAAAATACTGGAGACATGCCAGGCTACATCTACTCTGCTGAACAGATGAGTTCCCAATCTATGATGACTTTTCAATGTGTTGTAAAAGGATCACGAGGTTCCTGTGCAAATGAGCTTTATCTTTAATCAAAAGACTGCTGGTTTTTTTTTCAAGGAGAGCTTGTTCTTCCGGATCTAAAATGCAAGCCTGCTCTTCCCCCAAAATGAGAATGATCTTCAAATAAGAAAAAAACCAACAAACCTCAAAAAAACTAACCAGAAAATTCTACTAAAAGCATGAAGCACCTGAATAACACAGTTATAAAATCTGAAGATGCTGCCAGTCTCAACCAAAATGAAAGTCATCTGGACTTTTAATACCTCACAGCCTCAAGAGAGTGCTCTAAAACTCATTTTACTATCTCCCTGGTGAGGTAAAATATCTCATTCATCCCTTCAGAGTTATAAGGCTTCAAAAAGTAATACCTTTATTTTAAGTACAAACACCACGTCTCTAAGTAAAGACCCCAAGTCATTGGAACAGTCAAAGCTTTCATGAAAAGCTTTCATTCATTAAAAAAAAAATCAATATTCATATTACTGCAATCCTTTAATTTCTTAAAGAAAAAGCAAAGAAGGGGGTACATCAAGGTTGCTCCATCAAGTTAGAATATTAATTCAGTATGTCTTAGCTCCTACTTTCACTGTAAGTTCACCTTTACTCTGCTGTTTCATATTTGGTAACAAAATATTTGACATTAATAATGATTTCTTTATTAATCTGTCTCTAAGTCTCCAGATTTTTCTCTGGCAATGCTAAATTAGTACAATACATTTTAAATGCAAGTAGCATTTCCTAATCTGCAGATTTGACAACAATTTGACTGAGGACAAATAGGTTTTTTTTAGGACCAAGTTTTGTCAAGCATGAATATCTCACAAGCACAAAGCAAATGCATAAACCCTTCTAGATTTGCATCCCCTGTGGGTCTCCTACCTGACCACTCAGCAACAACACCAAAAAAAGTAAAGCAATACCTGTATCATCCCTGCAAAGGAAACACTCAGCATTTCTTCTTTTAAACACATTATTTAGGTGATGAAGGGAAATTTCACCACCTGATTCAGCACAAGTGCGATCTTTAAACTTTTGTTGTTCTTCTGCTAAAACTGTCCAACCAATCAAATGTAAACAACCCATAATTTAACGGTTTTTTCCATTTGATTTCTCATATATAGCCATGTAACTTCTAGTGCATGTGTTTAAAAACTGGTGAGAAAAAACCAACATATTTTATTTTAATGAAGAAAATTAATGGATGGCAAATTGCTCTTTTAAACCAACAAATCAAAACTCCTCATCATGTTTCTCTGGTCTAGAAGGTAAAGGAGAAGCCAACAAATTAATAAATTCATTCTACTATGACACAGAAATTTATTTCCCCTCATTTTCATAATAGAAGTATTTTACACACGCACGGTGGTGCTACAGTTTTTAATTATGTCTTTTATCCACTCTTGCACCATGCAGATGAAAATGCTTTCTTCTCTATGGGTTTGAATTTTGAGGAAAGCAATAAAATTTTCAATCTTTTTGAGTTTTTCCATCAATTATTCCTAGAGTTTACTGTGGGCACTTTGTAAGCCAATCTGCCTCACCTATTTGCTGAAGACTACACTGACCCTTTGTGATCTTCTCATTTTGCAGACCTACAGCATCAGTGTAGGAAAATCCCTTCTCTTTAATACTATGACTGATTTCTTTGTTTTAGTTCAAATCAACAAAGAAAATCTCTTTGAAATAATTCACAGCAAAATAAAATTTAATTCTAGGACTTTTTACGTTTCATCGTAAAAAAATTTTAGACTCTGTGTTTGAATTTTGGCCATTACAGAGCTGACTTGATAAACTGGCTAAACAATAACTGCATTTATAGCTCTTGTAAGACAAATCTTACAGAAAACAAAACACAAATAAGAAACAACTCTATGTGGAAGGCTGTACACAGAAAAAATTAATGCCCACACAGAAAGTGCCTTGTAGGCCCAAGTGTTTTTCATTGTTAAACCAGAGTTTGTATCTGACACAACATTTAAGTTATCATTTGGCACATCAGCTCTGCAGGACTTCTTTTGTTGAGAGAAAATTTTGGTGCTTGGTATATGCTTTTAATTGCAACAGCCTAAAGGAGATATGCAAGTCCTTGGCATAGGAAGAAGGGAAAATTTCTCCAAGAAACCAATTTCTCCATGGAAGTCCATCCTCCCCAGGGAATTTATTAATTAAGAGAATAAAGAGTGTAGCTTCATGTGATGAATGTGAGAGAATTTTGGAAATCTCAAGAAAAATCTGCATTTTTCCTTAATTAAAAAGTAGATTAGGTATTTGAAAAATGAACCTGACATGAAGAAATAATTATAACTGAATAAGAGAAAGAATTCCTTTTACAACAGAAGTTGTCAGAGCTGTTTGGTATTAAAAGAAATGGAATTAACTAATGACACTCTACATAAAGTGCAAGATATTTACAGCAGAATGAATCACTGGAGTCTCCAACACCTCAGTGCTGCTCACCACCACAACAAGGACATCACCAGGGACTTCCACACTAGATACCACTTGATCTAAAAGCAGCTTGAGCAGAAAATCCTGTCCCTTGGAGAGGCTGGAATTGCTTCCTCAGGGAAATCCTGACATGGCAGTGTATTTAAGACTTTATCAAAGGACATATTCATCAATATTAAATCACTTCTCATATCATCCTGTCTTGTGACAACTTCAAAGGCAACATCAACCGCGGGAGAGTCTGCAGGGCCCTGCAGAGGGAAGGCAAACCTGCCCCAGGTGGCTGTGCCAGCTCAGTCCATGTCTCTCCCACCCCTGGGACACCCAGTGCTCCCCAAATCCATAAATCCAGAACCCTGGATGAACTCCAGCACCCACCCATGGGACTCCTTCACCAAAGATCTTCAGGATTTATCAAAACCCTTCTCAAACTTCGTTACCACAGCCCCCCTCCTATTAATCTCTTCATGTTCCACAAGCTATAAAATTATTATAACAAACACCTCATCACTCCCCCTTCCAGGAACAGATTCTCTACATCACTGGTACCAGCTCTCATCCTGGACAACCAGAATGATTTGTAGCTAACTAAAGCCCAAGCAATTGCTCTAAGCTTGAACTTAGCTTTGAAGTCAGCTGTTTATCTTTTTGGTCTGAAGAAGAGTTTGAGTGCCCAAAGACTCACTGAGTCTTGAAAACTGACATTTCACCATTAGATACCTTTACATTTAAAAGAAGTAAAGAAGATATAAAAAATTAAATAGTTCTATTTACATTAGGAATTTAAGCAATACAGAGTATGATAATGGCATAGCATCAAAACTTTTTTTTGGTAGCTGATTAGGTATATGAGGTTATTAATTTTGTTTAACACTGGAGAGGGAAATGGTGCCAGTTTCCAAAGAGTACTTCTATTTTACTTCTATTTTATTTCTATTTTACTTCAAATTCTCAAGTTTTACTTTGTTTTTTGGGGTTTTTTTTATCTTATGCAGAACATAAAAAATTACAGCAATATCAAAATCCAACACACCAAAGAAATATATACTCCTTAAAATTCTGACGGTGATAACATTCCAATATGTCACCAAGAAATCAGTGAATTCACAGGCTGTTCCTCCAAATATTTCCAGCATCATAGACCACAAAATTCAAGTTTTTGAAGAGTAATTTAACTCCTATTAGAAAATATTTAATTTCTAATTTAGAGAAATGCTAAAAGCACTGTGAGGAATGTCCCTCTCAATTCGTGTTGAGTAAGTGACATACAATTATCATTATAGAAGCACCTCTCTAATGATTAACTCTAGAAACATTTCTGGTTCATTACTGGTTTAAGTTTCCAGTTTTTATAACCCCCTCTTTATTTTGTACCTGTTCTATAAGGAACAAATGTAACATATTTAGTCTTCCACAGGTATGGAAGTCACCTAAAGTATTTACAGCATGAATGGCACTCTCTGAGCTGCTTTTCCTGGGCTCCTTTTGAAGTCAGAGGACAAAACCAGGTATGATTTATATCACTTCAATATATGTACCTGTAAAGGTCACAGGAATTTTGCTCTGTACGTGCCAGCCTCTCTCCATGCACACAGCCTAGGTGAAGATAAACAGCTTGCTGTGCATTGCAAATACCAAATGAGAGACAGATGTCACAGGAAAATCTGCCACAACAACAGGAGACATTCAAAAGTAAAACCAAAAGTACCCAAAGCAGGTGCATGGAAGGGTAAAAGGAACTAACCTGATTCTGCTTTCTTTGCTCTTGCATGGCTTCTGAAACAGCCTGGGCAATCTTCTCTCTGTGACTGTACGTTCTGCTTCCCACAGTTTTCTTTCTTCTGCGTGAATCTTCTCCAGATTTCTTCTCTCCTCCTCTACAGCTTTCAGAACAGCTTCCTGTACTACTTCTTTTTCAGCCTTTGAAACAGAACAGGGACAATTAGATGAGCAACACACCCAACCTGAAGGACCAACTCCTACATATCACCTTCTTCTAACGAGATCTACGAGATGCCAAGATATGGGATGTGAGTATTTTCACTTCTGAACTATGAGGTTCAATTTATCTTAAGGTGCTGCCAAGCAGGTATTACCTCTGGGCAGTGACTTGTGTAGCTACAGAAAGGAAAAGGAAGTTTCAGCTGAGGCTCTTAAATTCCCACCTACTGAAAACACAGGAATTGCTGTCTAGCTTGCTTAACACAAAGTAATGCAGCAAAACCCATGCAAGAGCAGGCACATAACGTGCCCCTCTCAATATTCCCATGTAAGAGATATCCCTGTTCTTATCTACAAATATCTGAAGTGCAAAAACAGTCTGAGCAGTCTGAACAGCCTTTCTGTAGAAAATTAGCCAGCATATAGACAAAACAAATGTCTTCCCTCCCAAAGTTCCTTAGCCATGCTACAAGAAGTATTGTTTTATTTTTTCCCCCAGTAACTCTATTCAACTATTATCTGAAATCACTCAGAACTGGAAGGCAACAGTTCCACACATGTAGCCACACAAATGTACTTATCAGCAAGACAACCTCTGCGTAATATCTACACATAAATAATGGCAAACTGAAATTCAAAATAAGCAAACATGGGCTGACAAATGTTATTCACAAACCCCTCAGTTTTAATAAGCTCATAGGTAATTTCTATGCCCCTTGGAGGTGATAAGAAACTGGCCAAATCAAGTCTTAAAAAGCAAAAATTACTGTATACATCAGATACCTACACTTACAACTAAAGCTGTTTCTTGCAATTCACTGGGACTTGATTTTCTACTTAGATATTTTAAAAATATAATAATTAAAGTAGGATGTTTTATTATACACACATTTTCCTGTAGATACCATGTAAAAAATGCTTGTAGTACTATTGAATGTTATTCAGTGCTCAGCCAGTGTTCATTTACTACACAAAAAAGACATAGAAAATTACAATACAGCCTGCTGAACTGTGCCAGGTAATACATAGCATTGGCTTCCCTGGATCATTCCATGCAACTGAACTTTTGTACTGGAATCTACATCAGTATTAGAGATTAATTCTACCTTAACATTTACAAAATTAATGACCTAACACCATCACACTCAATAATGAAATAGGAGAAATCGCATTTAAAATCTGAATAGTCACTTCTAGTCAAACATCAGCTAATACAGAATAATTCAAAACCTGTTAAAATGTCCCTGTTTGTATATGACTTAAAAAATAGTTCTCTCCTCATTGATGATGACCATATTCAATGAAAGGTAAGTAAGACATGATGCTAATTGTCTTCCTAAGATCATCAGCTGACCCTGCTACCCAGCTCTTCAAATCAAGATCCACTGATGTCGACAGACCACAGAAACAGATATTTAGGTAACAGCAACAACTGAATTGCAATATTTGACTGCTTGTTATAAACAATTCAGAGGCTATTGTCCAAGAGAAGGAAGCTCCATCTCTCTATCAAGGCATGGGATATAGCAGATATGTTCATTTTCAGTAGAAACAGCTTCTTCCAAACACAGATGAGAATGCAGAACTTGCTAAATATAGTTATGAAACAAAAGTGAGTGTCTGAACTTGGCATTTCTAATGACACACTTGGAATCCACGTCTATTAATTAATGAGAGATACCTTTGCAGCAGCTGCCAGAGCCTCCTTGCTTCTTTGTCTTTCTTCATCCAAACATTTGTCCAGCACTTCCTGCAAGTGTCATGAAAAATTAAACTGCAATGGACAGTAAAGGGGTGGCTAAAAATCATTCCAAACAGTCAAAGTGCTTGAGAAAGCTTCCTCTCCTTGTCAGTAATTGTGATAGGATCATCCCCAACAATCTCCACGATTCTGATCTGATCTCTTATTTTTTTTTTTTGTTTGGTAAACAAAGCAATACCTTGTGCTTTTGTGACTGCTGCATCAAAGCTTCTTCTATCTTTTCTGATAACACCTCCTTTTCTGCTTCCAAAATGTCAAGAAGTCGCTGGTGCTATTGGGAGAAAACATTCATTATTTTTGTAACCACAGGCAATGACTGAGAGACAAAAAGAACTCATCCAAGACATTTAGACACTACCACCAAGACACTTTTTAGTCACTCACAAAATTACTTAAAATGGAGATTCAGTAAACTAAATACACAGCACTGCTTTAAGGGATTTCATGCAATGCAAAAAATTACAATAATAATATTAAGCTTCCTGAATAATTAATATTTCCTCTCAGCCTAAAGAGTATTGGGAAAAAGGTTGAAAACTAATCACAATGTAAAAACAACACTTACATATTTGATAAAGATGGTCTAAGCAACACCATACTGGATTTCATTTACACAGTTGCAGAATTTAAATTAGGCTTGTACTACCTCTCAGTTATATGTACAGAGAGCAGAAGGAAAATATGTTTCTTCCAACCATTTGTGATATCATGACCCTCGAGAGGCAGGAAATGTGAGCAAAGGAAAATGCTGCTTTCTTGTCCATTTCTTGTCATATTAAACATTTTTTCAGGGAGAAAATGAACTCTGAAGTGACCACACAGTCCATATGGAGATATAGAACTGTTCATAATCACAATCAATTTTTTTTTTCTGTATCAAGTAAAGAATTTGCAGGATGTGGGTTTTGTCTGTTAGAGCCAAGCAGTTTCCCAAAACCAAAAATCATTGCTGGAAATTATTGATGCTACGTATTTGTCATGATATAACTGTTAGCAAATCAGTACAGTTTTTACAAGTTATTTAAGAGATGAGCTATTATAACCTGAAAGTACAGGATCAATGCACAATAACACCTTACAGTGTGGCAGTAGAGTTTTATATTAATATAAAAGTGTATATAATAAACACAAAACTTTGACACAAACAGTTATGCAGGCAAATCCCCCTTTCACCAGCATTTCTAAGAACCAGTCATTTCTGTTTCATGAATTTTATTATGTTTTAATTTCAGGTGTCTCTAATGGCAGCTAGAAATACATTACCAAACTGCAATACTATGTTCTGAAAAATATTTTTTCGTTTGAAGAATAGAAAACTTTTAGACTGCTTTATAAAGTAAAACACCTATCTGCCCTTCCAGGATAAACAAGTAAAGAGGCATTTCCTTGTGAATTTACTTAAAATAGGTCTGAATGTGGCAGACATATTCTAATGGAAAACACCTGTGGAAGGAGTAGCAAAATTCACATGGTGTTTATATTTAATGACATGTAGCTCACTTTTCTCGTGTTTTCAGACATTAGCTTTAACTATCAGGGCACTTACAGAAATTACATTTCCCCAGTAACTCAAAGGTGCAACAATAAATGGGTTTTATTAGTTAAATGCTCTCTGTAACTCTTCACTTGACTAACTGCAGAGATTACAAATGTGTTATTTCACAATGACACAATATAAAACAAACACATGCAAGTATTTTCGCAGACATACACCACAAATCAAAGGTTACTGATCATGTCAAACAAAATACTGAATCTTTACTTTGCTTGTCAAGAATCAGGAGGAGAGTTTCTAAGGAGAGTTCCTTAGAGAAAATCACCTCTATCTTGAAAGAAACTGCAATCAAATGGAAGTCAGCTTGTTCAGTGAGAGGAGACTTTCTAGTTTAAGTGAATTCCAGCTTGGCTCTGGCCATCAGATTTCCAGGTTTCACATGAAGCCTGTCCATCAGATTTCTGGGTTACCTCGATGCACATTCCAAGTTGCCACAACAGGCCAGCTACCAGATGTATTCCACACCATTCCCAATGGGACCACAATTTTCAGCTTTTAATACTTCAGAAGAGTTTTAAAATTTTATTTTCCCTGTATGTAAAACAAGGCATTCAAGGCCCTTCCTGGAAGTCCAGGAATGCAGATGTTTGCATTAATACAATGTACAACATGGACACATGGCCAGTGCAGAAACCCAAGGTCAATCCTCCCTGACCATGAAACAGTTTGATGACCACAGCCCTTCACATGATCTAAACCTCCATGCAGAGCAGTTAACTGCTCATTAACCTGTCAGGGATCTGCAACCCTGAAAAATACAGATTTCACAACCAAAACTTTAACTACAAAAATGACTCTAATCACAAAAAAAGTTGCCTAGTCATTAAAAAATTCCAAAAAGCTGAAGGCTGCTGTGACTGCAGTGTGATTACTTTGGTTGAGCTAGGCTCTCCATTTCCTTGGTAAACTAGATCTATATGATATTGCATTTGGAGTTTTATGGAATCCACAGAAATTCAGTAAGAACTGCATTAAAAATAGCATCTGTTTATAAAAACATGTTAGTCCATATTTTTCAAGATTATCAGAGGCAAGTATTTGTAAGGAAATTTAGAATGATTTAAAAATAGAAGCTAATAACTTCTGACATAATTCAATGCAACTTATTTTACATTAAATAGTATCACTACTTCTCATGCAAATACAGAAGTTATAATTTCCACACTTAAGTCTCTTGTGATTAGCTTGGTATGTCCGTCCCTATTGTAATATAAATGCTTATTTATCTTCAATAATCCTCCCATAGATGATGACCTTCATATCTGAACTTCCAAAAGATCATTTATCATCCCAAATGTTGCAACAGCTGTCCATACAACCCAGTAAAGCAAATTCTCTTGTATTAGTCCCAGAGAATCACCTAGGAGAACTGTTTATTTGGCTTCAGATTCTATATTTGGTCAGCCTTGTTTTTCAGAGAGAAACATACCTTAAGTTATTACATTACATAAATTATATGGAAAAAAAAGTAAATGGAAATGGAGAAAACAGGGTAAATTATGAGAACTGCTTATCCCTCAAACAGGTTTTGAGTCCAGAAAACCCATATGGCATAATTAGCATGGATACAACATGAAAGCCTCCATTCTGCATGTAATTAACATGCAACTTTATTACTAATCAAGAACATCTTGTTTTTTTCCATGGTACTACGTCCCACAGTAGTGTTAATCCTCCTATAGAGGCACAGAATGTCCTGGAAAGCCGTGGTTATTAAAATGCTGTAGAGTGAGCTTGGTGGTATTAATCCATTTTCTAGAAAAGAAAGCACCTGAATGCATCTGAATTCCTCATTACAGAAGCACAGATCTTCCAAAGGCATATTCAGGGATCTTGGTTATGTATATCACTTGAGCAGGAAAACTGGGAAGTTATGGATAGTAAAGGCTTCTGTCAACAATCAAAGAAATTTTAGCTGTTTCTGTATAATGGCAGCATTCAGACAGAATTTGGCTAAAAAAAAAGCATTAATTCAAAGAAAATTATTAACGATTGCATCAACACAATTCCAAGCTGTTAGTTTAAATGGCTCTGCATAGCAAGCTGTTCTAACCCTTTTGGAACTATTCTTTAGTTTGGGTAGCTAAGTTTGTATTTCACATATTAAAATAATCCATTTACGTTTTTAAGTAGAAATTATTACAGAGAAGCATTTGGTACATTGAATTTCTAGACATGCAGAATAATTTCAGAGTCTGGTACGAAATGCACTCAGTAAACTTTGTATTTGATCAGTGCTTCCTCAGTTGGTTTTCAGACAAATTTATTAAAGGGAGTTGAAGGTTAAAAACAAACAGAAGGTGACAGTTTCACTTCAGCACTTACACATTTGAGAGCTTTCAAGAGTCCTTGCATTTTTAACTAACAGGAAGAAAGAGGAAGTTTTGGATTCCTTTACTTGGCTTGTAGATTTTTGTTCAGCTGTAGCAAAGGGCTCTGAACAATAGACCAGTGCAGAATTAAAGAGCATTTCTGTTGAGTTAAATGCCTCCAGGTAAGCAGCCTTATCTCACAAACCCTCCCTTTCTCACCAGGAATTAAAGCCAGACAAAGGGTGTGAGTTGAATTCGTCTCATTTGACATTTGCAGTTTCCACAGGTAAAGAATTATCCACATGTTCCTCTCTCTGTCAGACAGTATTAAAGGAATAATGGGAGAGCTTTGAGACTTCAGGTACCACTCTGAGCTACACATACCCTGAATTGCCATTCCTGAGCAATGGAGAGGCCACTTTTTCCTGGTAATTATACCTGTCAAGAGCACACTGCCCATGCCTCAAAAAGTAAACCCAATAAAAGCTTTTGAGGCAGAGTGATCTGTCTCCTGTGAGTAGGAAAATGAGTTCATCAGACCTAATGGTTCTGTCTTCTGGATTTCCTGTGAAAGTTAGGATGGAGACTTACAAATAAAGCCTTAAATTTGGAAAAAAAGCAATTAATCCCTGCAAGTGTCCATGAAGTTTTTAAACAGAAGTTGAGGTGAGGGTTTCTTTTATTATTCAACAATCTAAGAACCCGAAAACAGGTAAAAAAACAATCTTAATATGTTGGAACTTTGAATCCAATTATCCAACTGTTAATAAACAAATATATGTCACTGAGTTTCTGGAATGAAGAGCAAAGATGGAAACTGATAAAAAGTTATGGTTATAGAACTGGAAATACAGTGCACAAAACAGTGCTGGACAAAAATAAATCGCAGTGAAAGCTCCACTTTGGAGCACCAGGGGAGTTTTCACCCAGTGTAAGCTGCACATCCACACAGTGTGTGTTGTCTGTAAGGCACAGCAGAGAGCTGAACACTATCTAGAGATCTAAAAAACCTTTAGCTGAGGTACACCAAATACTACATCTCTTTCATGCACCACTTTACTTGATTCCCATAGCCTGGAACTCTCACTTAAGACTTCTTTCCAACAAAGCTATAATTTACCTCCTTTTATTCCTTGGACAGGGAATATAGGGTTAAGAGTGCAAAATTCTGAGTTGTAAAAATTCTGAAGAGCAAATTGTCTCAAGACATGATGGGCCAGTAAAACACAGGAAAGCGACTAAAAGAAAAATAGAAGAAAATCCCTAAACTTTTTAGAAAAGTGGTATTCCACAGTGGAGAGAAACACCAGTATTTCTACCCTACCCTCTGGAAAGTAGCATGAGAGGGTCAAGAAAAGTCTTGTGAAAATTAGCCTAAAACAAAAGGCATTCAAAAATAGGTTATAATGTTTTCGTCCCTGCAAGAAGTTCTCTAGGCAATGGTTCCAAATGAAAATCGTTTGATGTAGATTCAAATATAAATACAGAGGTCCTGTGGTTTTTCTTGATTCCTGTAAAAAAGAAATCAAAAAAAATCCTTCTTTTTTTCCTGGAATGTGAGTCAGAGAAGACATTGTAAACAGATTTAATCACAATAGCAACTAGTCAGTCTTTTTTGTTATTTTTATATATTAAATTTATTTTTGAGGAATCGTGAAATTTTTCTTTCAGGTAAGCATAATTTGAGGGATTACTCAGAAGATATTACAGCAACTGATGGGGTGAATGAAATAATGCATGAGATGAGCTATTTTACAGCTAAAATGCTGCATTAAAGCTATTAATAACTAATTCCAATTGAGTACAGTTATAATTCCTTGGATATTCCTATTAATCCTAAACTCCAGATTTAAAGTCAAACAAAAAATTGGGCACCTTGCATGAACTGAAATGTCTTTTAGTTTCTTTCTGAGTCCTGTATTGTTCCATCTAAAAGGAAATGTGTACAGGATTTCAGCCATGAATAAAAATGCAATTCTCTTGCTATAGTAATGGACATCCAATTTATGTTTCTGCAGATTGGTTGCTTCTCAATATTGGGTAAATCATCATGGATGGACTACCAAATCTGGCAGGGAAAAATTCATTTTTAGCTGCTCTTCATAGGTTATGTAAAAGTAGTCAGTTGGACAATAATTCAAAAACAAACCAGCAAAGAACAACCAAAGTTAATATGAATATCCTAACACTAAACAGGAAGAAGAAGCCTTGCATTAATTGGAATATCACTGCAATAAGTTGTTGGTGTTTCCCTCTCCCATAGATCTTTCACCTGAGGAAACAATTGCCACACAATAAAATGAAATGACGCTTGGAACCTTCTTTTAATTCCATCATTATCAAAACCATTATGTTAAGACATTCATATGTCTAATTCACCCTCAGTGAATGACCAGTTTTCCTTGTAACAAATATCTACTGAATTTTTTAATCTAATGAAAACTGCACTGTAGTTAATTGTTTAATAGAAAAAAACCACAACAATGTCATCTGCAATACTGGGGCTTTTTAGTACCTCCATAATACATGGACATAGAACCATCCTTCTCCCTCAAGACTTGGGAAAAATTATCTTCAGGAACATTTAGTAAATGTTTCAGCACTTCATCCACCAGCACGGGAAACAAACCACTGCATGGGGCTTTTTAAGAATTCAACACTTCAAAACTGTACACCTATTTTAAAAGAAACCTTCTTAACTCACAAAGTTCTACTTTTATTTCTGTCTCTCATGAAGGGATCTAACAGTAGGAAGAAATAACACAGGTCATGGGAAACATTATTATCTGTGTGAGAGGAAGGTGACGTAACAAAAATACATCATGATTTTGTAATGTTATCAAAATATTCCCATTTCTACATCCTATTCAAAATATTATCCTGAGGAAAAAGGCGACCTTATTAAAATGCTAATGTTTTCTGCTCCTCTAAGAAAAGGCTGGCTACATTTGACAGCATTTTCTTTTGTACTGCACCTCTTCTTCCCACTGCTGAGCTATGCCTCAGTCAAATGACAAGATCTGGTAATTGTAACTGGTTTCTTACACTGTCCTCACTATCTGTGGCATCTCAGTGTTTGGCAGCGCAAGGTGGAAAATCTGCCTGGAGAATTCCAACATCTGGTACATATTTCCACTTCCTCAAATTATAACTTATTACTGCATGGCTGAACTGTGTCTTCTTGCCAGTTTGAGGTCCAAGTGTCTAACAAAGCGGCAAAGCTTTTCCAAGAGACAGCTCGGGAATCAGCAAAACATTTTTACATGGGAAAAGTTAAAACAGGGTAAATATAAAGAAGAATTGTACTGGCAGTAATAAAGTAAGTAAGGATATGGTTGTACTCAGGGTTCCATTCAGCAGCTTAGAGTGAGTGCATAAACTGTATCATTTGAGGCTGAAATTAGGTTTAAAACATTTTGCTGCATAAGTACTTCATTGTTTTTATAAATAGAGTAGGAAGATACATAAAGGCATCTAATAATGAAAATACTTTTCTTGGAAAGCATGCATAGTAACAGAGACCATTGAAAAACTGACACACTTGGAGCTCCTGGGGATACAGAGATAAGCAACTTTATAAAAACATGAAAATAATAAAAAAGTATCAATTACTTCTTCTATTTTGTGATCTAATTCATTTCACAGCCTGTATGAGTTCTCCACAAATTGCTCCATTTATCAGGAAGAAATAAAGGAAATGAACTCCTAACATACGACCAATGTAAACAGCAAAATATTCAATAATGGAAGACAGCAAAACAGAACAAATCCAATTTTTTTTTCAACTACAGCTGACAGAAAAACAACTGAGGAGAAAAACCATTCTAATTATTTAGCTATTCACAGTATTGACAAGAGTTGATAGCATAAATTCCTAACAAGTAATGAAGGTTTTAAGATAACAAGTTATAGAAACAAAAGGGAGAAAGAAAAAAAAAAAATCACTCTAAAGAGCTACTTTCAAGTGCCACTTTACAAATCCAAGGAAGCAAATGTGATTTCCAAATAAGAATTTTGGTGGAGATGCTAAAATTATCCTGGCTTTACAGTGCAAAGGGACTGCAAAATTGACCTCCAACTAGCATGTGAGAGTGGGCACATTGAAATCAGGTTAGAAAACCCTGGTAATTGTTTATATTTAAAAAAACTCCACCAAACAGTTATGTCTGTTATCAGATGTGTTCATGGAACCACAGAATCACAGAATGGACCAGGTTGGAAGGGACCACAGTGGGTCATCTGGTCCCACCTCCCTGCTCAAGCAGGATCAATCCTGAAAAATTTTTCAGAATTTAGGAAAAACCAGCAAACAAACAAAAAGCCATCAAGCTGATACTTGCTCTTTTCATTTTGATTCTCTCTATATACACAGAGAACAAGAAGATATCAGGATTTCAGGAATCAATTTCTCAAATTTGCCACAGGATTTTAATCGGTCCTTGTTTTTTTGCTCCTTTAAGTTCTGAGAAAGTGCAACTTCCCCCTTTGCAAAAGAGCAGCAGACCTGAAAAGACACAACTAGATGAATTATGTGAAGGTGAATTACATGAAAATGTGACAGGAAGGACTGATTGGAAGTGCTTGGTTTTGAAGGGAATGAATAAACAAATATTTCTACAGCAGCAAATGACAAGATTTCTGGGAACCAAGAGGAAATGCCCCAAAAAGGGGACATGGTAAGAACTCAAAATAATTTCCAAACCTATCGTAGTTGGAATTAATAACCCAGAAAGGTTATGCCCACCACAGTGTTCGTATTTCCAGTCTGCAAGTCCTCAGGATTACTACTCTCACTGCAAAAATTGGCCAATGTCTCCTAAAAATGCAAATGTTCACAAAGCTCTCAGAATCTAGTTTGCATACGGCCCCTTCAAGATCAGGCATTAAATAAATTTCAAAATTACTACCATCAGATGGGAAAAACACAGAGCCTCTTTTGTTTACTACAGGAGAAAAACATAGTCAGAGTTCATAAAATAAGTATTATTAGAGAAACATGAGGCAGATTTTGAGTAGACATAAAAGCAATTATTTGAAATCACATAAAATTATATATCCCATGAAACGAAGTCGACGAATGAAATAAACATTTTCCCTGGCATAAAAACAATCACTTGCTGTACAAGAAAAATACTTCTTACATCCGACGTTCTAGGAGTTGTCGGGACACACACTGGTACTTTTCACAAAAAGTTATGCAAAACACATCCAAATGAATCATCCAAAGACTAGAGAAGATAAGAGCTCCATCACATTCCAGCAGCTCATGACTATTTCCACACCAGTTTTCTGCTTGTCCACAGACCATTCTTGGAAGTATCATAAACTTTAAAAGAAGAGCTCCAGCCAATGGAACTTTTATTCCGACTGACCTTTCAGCAATTGTTCTCATATTGAAGATAAACCAGTACTTCTCTGAGTGAGTCTCAAAGAGACAAAAGATTTCATGCAACAGATTTTGAACTCCTATTTATTGTACAAATGACAGCCAACACAATAGAATGGAGAAAGCATTAAAGACATGGGGTAACTCTTCTTATCTTGAACGTTGTTGCATCTACAAATGCAATACATGTTTCACACACATAAAATTATCATGAAAAATAACCGCTGTAGGTATTTAAGGTTTTATTTTGTCTTAATACGCAGGTCTGTTTTAAAAAGAATTAAAAAATAATGTACCTTTCTATAGACACACTTTCAACACCATCTGCTTTGATTGACCAGTAAGAGAAATTCCTGTGTATTAAAAAGAACCCAAACTATTCAAAAGTTTGTTGATCATGTTTTTTGTCATGTATTTTCACACAGCACGAGTAAAACCACGAGACCACAGCTGGTGACCATTTTCAGAGGGCAACATCAAAGTTTGTGTCTCAGAAAAAGGTGAGGATGAAATGTATGATTTTCCAACTTATAAAGAGCTGGTGTTTTCCACTGGCATTTTCTCAAAACCTAGAATAGTAAAACTGACAAGCATAGCTTCCCTAAATATTCAGTAGATGACATGACTGATTTCTGGCACAGAGAAAAGGAGTTCTCTTTGTCCTGTTGATGGAGGACACCACGGCACTGGTGCTCCTGAATGTGCCACAAGAATGCCTGGTTTGCTTTTTGAAATGTTGACATCATGGAACCACAGAATGGCCTGGGTTGGAAGTGACCTTGGAGACCATCTGGGTTCCACCTCCCTGCCATGGGCAGGGACACCTTCCACTATCCCAGGTTGCTCAGAGCCCCATCCAACCTGGCCTTGACCTCTTCCAGGGGTCCAGGGGCAGCCACAGCTGCTCTGGGCACCCTGTGCCAGGGCCTCACCACCCTCCCAGGGGATAAATTCTTCATAATATCCAATCTAAATCTACTCTCTGTCAGTGTGAAGCCATTCGCCTTCTCCTGTTGCTCCAGACCCTTGTCAAGAGTCTCTCTCCATCCTGTGTGCTCCCTTCAGGTACTGCAAGGCTCCAACAAGGTCACCCCAAAGCCTGCTCTTCTCCAAGCTGATCAATCCCAATTCCCTCAGCCTTTCCTCCCAGCAGAGCTGCTCCATCCCTCTGATCCCCCTGGTGTCCCTGCTCTGGGCTGGCTCCAGCAGCTCCCTGTCCTTGCTGAGCTGGGCCCAGGGCTGGGGCAGCTCTGCAGGGCAGGGGGGTCTCACCTGAGCAGAGGGACAGAATCCCCCCCTTCCCCTGCTGCCTACACCACTTTGGATATGGGAATGTATTTCCTTGGAAAAAACCAGCAGCCTTAGAGGCTGTCCCCTGGGAATGAACCATTCCAGGGATCGTCATTCAGGATGTTACCTACAGCGAGCCAGTTTGCTGACAGGCCTGACACATAATGATCAAATATCAGCTGCAGGTATTTTTCCAGCTGGAAACTGGGATAGAGCCATGCAATGAGCTCTTCCACTTCCTTCCCCATGCTGGAAAACACAGCCTTGTACACTGAATGTTATCAGCAGGACAGCACCTCCCTAGACAGGATTTTAACCTGCATCTCTTGAATAACTTGATAAAATTAAACTTCAAAATCAAAAACTTCAATGAACTTTAACTATACCTTAAAGACAAACAGAGAAAAAGAGCCTTTCCTCCTTCTCAAAGACATTTTTGGGAGGGAGGGGCATGGAAATTCAGGGGGGAAATGGGAGTAAGTAGAAAGCATGAGAAAAGAGTTACCACGAGATAATCTTGATTGTGTGGAACTGGAAATAAAACAGTAGAAAATGTAAAAGGAATGGCAAATAAGGACAAAAGCTATGTGGTTTGACAGTTTTACACAGACTTTAAACTTTGAACACAAAATACTGCTTGTAAGGCAGGACTATTAGAAGGGAACAAAAAAAAGCGATTTTTGTGTTGAGTGTGTACTTGCACTGTGTGATTACTGCTGCACCAAAAATATTCTTTGCAAGGATAACAAAAAACTCATAAATCTCCATGTAAAGGTGGCTATGCATGTACAATCCCATAACATAAAATCATTTTTTACGTGTATCAATATCAGCAGTAATTTCATCAGTCTCAACTGTTAGCACATAGCAAAATCATTTGAAGAAAAAGAACTGTGAAAACAAACATGAAAACATACATTTAAGAATAGATGTGTTCAAAGAGAATAAAAACATGCTACTGATGTCTCAGATCTTTCAACAAAGTTTTATGAGTGAACAAAATCTGCCAGTATAAATCATATTTAATTAAACCTGATAGCTCAACCACAAGCACCCACACTTGTCTATTTGATTGGCTTCTTAATTCCAGTTTTATATTGCAATTAGAGGTGAAAAACCTCGATTGCATTGAATGAGAAATGACTTGGGAGTTAGTGAACAAAATTTACACTTTTTCTGGGATCCAAAGGGGTGTTAAATGCAGACATGATGTGAAGCGGGCAATGTGTTTTGTCACAACCACACTCCTGTCCTATGACCAAGAAGAGTTCTTCACAATGTTGGATTCTTCCCAGGTAAATCTGAACCTCTTGAACACATTTCCACATTTCTGCCCCATTTTTGGGGTTTTGATGTAAATCTGACAGATCACAGGTGGAAGTTATTGTTCAGTCTGTAGGAACAATCTCAAAAAATCTTCCTATGACATTTCTGTATTTCATGAGATTCATTCCTTTTCAACATTCAGAGAATGATACCAAGTTAGCAAACGATATGCTCATTTCAAAAACACAAAACATTTTTTTTAAAAATTAATTTTTACTTGCTCTTAAGGCAGAACTTTGTAGCGAGCACTAAATAACTGCAATTCTGTGCAATAACCTCACTCATGATGCAATCAATTTCTCCACATTATTACATCTTTCCTTCATACTGTTTATACAGATGCTTATATATTTAGCACACATTTGCACTAGGTGTTAATTGATACGGTCAGAACAGTCAAATGGTCATAAAACACTTCTGGAAATGGTGGAGTACTTCAAGGGGACCTTTGATGTATTTAGGTCTAAGATACTCCATGAAAATTAAAAATAAATATTATCCTTTGTATGTTTTGCAGAATTGCTGCTAACAGTACCTAAAAGGTAACTTAATTGTAATGGAAATGACTCCAGGGGGCCATTGACAAATTAACTTCTTAGTTTTTAAACTTCCATGCTCATGATCATTATTATTTTGATTCAAGAGCTGTACTTCAGTCAAAACAAGATCTTATTGATCAACAAATTAGGTTGGCATTGTTCAGATACTCATCACTAACTGCTGTGATCTCAAACACTTGCTGTGCAGTGTGCTTTTACTCAAGTCATGCTAAATGACCCAATTTAGGCCATTAATGTATAGATATATTTCTGGATATTATATAATTCCTCATAGACTTTTCTTTTTAGGTAAGATTTATTTCTATGAAATAAAAACAGGTGTGGTCAACACATGGTTTTCTCTGCCATCTAAGAACCACCCCAAAATTTGGACCAAAAGTTCATGCAAATCCCACACAATCAAATCCTGTATTTAACTACATAAATTAAAAATAATTGAATGGTTTCTCCAAAACCACAGAAAATGGCAGCTGTTAAGAAGTCAGGATTAAGTTGCTCTGAGACTTTTCCTCAGTGCTATACACCGTCCTTGAATCTGTTCTAAGCAGGCTCCAGTGTTATAGAACATTTCTGATCCCAACAGATGAAGAGTCCTTATTTATTTAGCACTTTTAAACACTTGTGTTTAGTGGTATGCTGAGGAAACAAGGTGAGAGATGAATCATTTTCTTTGGGGATCACATGTGTTAATATTATTTTTTCAGAAAGAGTTGAAAAGAAAATCATGGAAATTCTTGCATGTGCACATCCATACCTGAGCATCAAGGAGCTCTTCACATTTGTGAGAATGCTTTTCAATGGCTAATAAATACTGCTTTTCAATAGCTGCTTCTTGCTGCTGAACTGTAGATTGTAGCAGTGCCTGCAAAAGGAAAGCACAAAATACTCAACAAAGATATAACTGGGATGTTTGTTGGTAATTGCAGATCCACTAAGACTCATCTACAACCAGAATGTGGAATGCTGTTATAAATTTGGAATGTGCAACGATTAAAGTACCTTTCTATGTAACACTACCTTGTTTTCAGTCAGGACTTAACATTTTTTGGATCTCAGATTTCTTATACAGTCTGCCTAAAAGACAGCAGCACACAGAAGATAGAGAGGGAGAGTATTTCTGTTAAATATACTCAGTTTGGTGGGACCACACAAGAAGAGGAGCATATGAAAGCTGCTGAAGAGAGAAAAAAAAAAAAAAAAAGCCAGACATATTTCCCTGGCTGACAAAACTCCACATCCTCTCGGCACTGTGTAAGATCCCATGGGCCAGGCATGATCTTCACAACCACAAGTCAAGTAAAAGCAGATGGAAATTCTGAGTAACATAAAACATAAAAGAATGCCCCCCCAGGATGTTCACACTCGAATGTGGAGCGGTGGAAGTCGAAGTGTGGAAAGTCAAAGTACCAAGGCAGTAACAAACAGATGATGGGAGCAGGAGCTGTGAGTGTGTGAGCACATGTTTGTGCACGCATTTGAACTCACAAACACTTGGCTAAACCCTGCAGAACCTCCAGCATCCGCACGCAGAAAGCGAAATAAAAAAATTGAAGATACTGTGAAGAAACCAAATTACCACTTGGAGAATTACACTCAGGTTTCCTTAAACAATGATGGTATCTTAACATTTAATTGGCTCATGGGGTTTAAGTCTTTTCCCTGGTAGTATAAAGGCTTTATGCCACTTTCCAAATATTCATCAGGTTATTTATACACAATGTACCAAACTATTCTTAACCAGTAATCAATATACTGAAGTAGTCAAAATGACTGGGTAAGTTAAAACAGACATGACTTTTACAGAAAACAGACCTTTGGCCCAAATGCAGACAAAGAAAATAAAATCCCCATCTTTCAAACAATCTTTATTTTAGAGATATATTTACTTCATGGAACATAACGCACACATCAAATAAAATTTTGAATACTTTCAAAAAAACCCAAGAATGTATAAAAAAGATAAAATCTTCTGACAATTGTTGAATTTACCTTCTCAAATTTTTCACTAACAATCCTCTTAGGCCAAAATTGCTGTTCTTCAGTAATGCTGTAGCATGGTAGAGGCTCTCAGCACAAATTCAGCAATTAAAAAGGTTAAAAATTGTGATTAATCAAAGCGTAAGAATACATTTGCAGGGGATTTAGCAAACCTTACTTTTACTTTCAAAAAAGCCAGTTTAATTCTAACTAAATTAAATTCTTTCATTCACAGAAATTGGAGCACTCAGAAGAACTGAATTCTCAAAGACCTGTAACCTCTGTGCATGAATCTTTATGCTCTGCATAAATCAGAACAGCCACAAATCACTGGCAAAAGTTAAGCCTGGACCTTGGGGTTTGGGTTCTTTTTTTTTTTTTTGCCTGAACTATTGTGGCAAGAAATGTTTCATGTAACTGGTACAAAAGAAAATAAAATAATTCTGTTCTTAGGGAACACAGAATGGTCATGGCATTTCTCAGTTTCTTGCTCATGCCAAGGGTTGAGTCACCTCATGCACTTTGCTGTGCAACCTTTACTGGCAACTGTTAAAATCCTATTAAATGATATAAAGAACTTTCAGTTTTCAAGGAAATAATTATTAATCATTGGATGGCGTGTAGAAGTTGTTAAATTTTTAAAATTGATTTATTATTACTATTTTTCTTTAGAAAATACATGAAATTCAGAAACAAAAGCCTTCCTTTTCTGTCATGCACACCATTAACACAGTTTAAATAGTACCACAGGGCTGATACCATATCTGACTGTTCCACCAGCTGGCCAAGTAAGGAGAAAGAAAGAAAAATGTCCCTATGTAGCACAGTACTGCACATTTCTTAATGGGAAACACAGCAGAGATGTGTGATACCCATCCAAAGCTCTGGCAGATTTCAAGACAATCAGCTACTCAAATTTATTAATTTTAAAAAAATTCATTCACCAACGAACTCATTTGGTAAACTGAAACACACATTAGCCAAAATTCAGACTGTTACCCCCAGTTCTTCCCGAATTCCCTAAGAGTAACAAATCGCCAAACCCCTTTCTTTCAGCTCCCTCTTTTTATTATAGGAGAAAGCTAGTCAGAATAAAGGAAAAACAAAGCAGAGGTCATTATCCCCTCCTATCTCTTTTGAAAAAACAGTATAAAAGCAATTGTGACCCATGCAAAGCACAGGCTCCCCAGATGCACAGCATTGTTTGGAAATGTTGAACCCACTCGTATGTAACATCAGTATGAAATTCAAATCACGGTGTACACGTTGCTGGATTATGCTTTAGAATGTTACTTAAAAGCATTGCATTGAAAGCCTTAGTCAATCCAAAAGAATATCCTGCTCAAGCATCACTGGCTTGTTTAAGTAGCTGAATGGAAGCCAGTACATCAAACATCTTCTTTACTTCAAAATTGCTGAGACAGGATGACCAAAACAAATAATCTTTAAAAATAAAAGTTGCTAATGGGGAGTTACCACACTGCTTCAAACATGTGAACTCTATTAAATACAGTCATAGTACTTCTGAATGTTTATGCTTTATAGCATTAGACAATGATTCATCTAATTCAGCATCCTGTCTCCACCATTTAATTAATTTCTACTACTTAATTTAAGGGTGAAATCTAATTAACCAATTGCTGAATGATAGCAGAGGACACAGTGCAAATTCTTTCTGAACCTGTGGAAAAGATACCTTAACTCAATAAAATGTAGTATTTGATTAGTAATGTTATAATTCAACTATTAGCTAAGACAGAGATGACACAAATAGAACTATTTAAAAGATTTTGGAAAACGAATTCAAAAGAATTCAACCTATCCACTTCAGCCCAAGACACCACACATTTCATGATCAGGTTATTTCCAATTGAGACTGCCTCTTTAGTGAAAATGAAACATGTCCATTTAAGGGGGCTTAAATACAGCAAAGGGGTAATGTATTTTTTTTGCAAAGAGATTTAAAAAGTTTCATATTCAACTGCTTGTGGCTGAAACTGTGTTGATCCATACCAGTAAGGATCAACAACTTACAGTTTGAATACTATGCTGGGTTTATCTAGCTCAGTTTTACTGTTACATGAGATTTATGATTATGATTTATGAGTAAAGGATTTATTTTCCACAAAGCCCTGTTCTCACAGACTCCTGTCAGGCACAAACTGCAAACTCACTCTTAATCTTCTATTAACCTTTCTACTTTTATTATTTTTAACACCATATTTATTATTCTATAGCCAGAAGCACATACACAATTCATCCTTACTAAAAGGGGAGGGAGAGATTCCTTTCAATTTTTAGAATTGCTTCCAAAATGTAAAGATCATTTCATCAATGCTAAAATATTTTTGATAGCCAGATCTCTGGAAGTGTGAGACTTGATTGCACCTTGCTTTTATCAGAATTCTGTAGAGACTTCCACAGTAGCATCACTGTTGGACATGGGTACTCTTATATAATAAAATCCCAAGGAATCTTTCCTTTTCCAGCCATTAGCTCTCCATGAGAAAAATCAATGTTGTTTTATATTTGAGGCTCACTTGAGTTCTAGTGTGACTTGCACACGAGCAAGCGTAGAAGTTGGAAGTGAAATCCAAGCCCTTGCAACAGCTTTTGGATTTGTCCTTTTATTCATGTGTCAGGCCTTTCTGAGCCAGGATGTCAACTTGGAAACTTAATAAACTAAGCTGATGTTTTAAAGAGCTGAGAACTGGCCACATTTCAGAGCTTTCCCTCACTAAGGATAAACTATGCCTAAAAAAAGATATCCTGATTCTAAATTAACTTCTTTTGTAATTAAATCCTTTAAAATTTCCTTTGTTTATTAGAGGGTAACCTTTCAGTTCAGAGGTGTATTATTGACACAAATATTTTTGAAAGAAGATCTGACGGCCCCCACATATTCCATGCTTTGAAAATCTGTCTATTCTTACATTCTGAAAATCTGAAAAAGCCCCAGCACCTAACACTGATGGGCAAAACTCTTACTTCAGCAAGGGCTGGGAAGAACTTTGCACCTTGAAGTTCATTTCTATAAAGGGAACACACATCTGATTCATGCAGCCTGTCTTTTAGAAGCCCATTAATTGCATAAAATAATCTAAGGAAATAAAACCCATCAAATAAATACACCTGCCTGTAAGCTCATATTCTTTAAAGCTTACATTAGAGGATATTTTATATGAGAAATAAATCACATTAAAACTATTAACTCATCTATTTACAGAACTGTGACAATTTCAGAACAAAAGCTTGACTAAACAAACACAGGAGAAATTCTTAAGTTGCTTGTGGTAAATATCTTAAGATGTGATGTGATCCCACAAGCACAACTTCCAAGAGCTACATTTACTTTTCTTTACCGTGGGTAATTACCAGGGATAAAAGTTTAAAACAACAATGACTTGAAAGACAGAAATTAAACAAAATTAGGTAAACATGAGAAGGGGAAACTTGGCCTACACAGAACACTGAGTTAATTTTTAATTTGCCTTCCTGTGGTTTTTAATACAAATTTCGTGACTGTGTTGTGGATGGTTTATTTGTTGTGAGGAAGATTAGAATGTGAGATGCTCAACAATGGCCAAGGCTTTTGAGGGTTTGTGCTACAAAGCATCTAATGGACTCTGCTAATGAATTTCCCAACACACTTCCACAAGTGAACATTCCAAAGACAAAACAAAATAATTCTAAGGGCTTTGGTATATCCAGGTCCTTGCAGAGAAGTCATCAGTATTTGCCTTCCTGTGTGAGCTGCATTTTCAGTGCTGCTGCCATGTTAAGAAGGACCAGTCAGCAAGGGTAGGAATTGAGGGAGTTTGTGCTCCAACCTGAGTACCTGCTCTGCCCAGGGATCCCACACCAGTGAAAGATCCATGTGGAGAAATACTGACCCTTTTACAACAACCAGCTCCCCAAAATACAGGAAAGGGACTAGAAGGAAGTGTAACATGTTTGGAAGTATAGGAAAATACATCAACAACAAGAGAGGTCTGCTGCAGTACATCTGCAAGGCCTGGAATTAACTCTGAATAGAAGAAAAGTGTGATTTTCTGGTTTTCTCAGGAATGGAAACTTTGGGAACTTTTTTCTGGATAGGTTCCCTTCAATGAAATTAGTATAAATCATATTGATGGAGACAGACGTAGCTACAGAGAGCCAATTTCAGTATTAGCTAGAACACTTCTAACAGCTATTATCAAAACTCTTAAAAGGCTTTCTTATTATCACAGAATCATTAAGGTTGGAAAAGACCTCCAAAATCATCAAGTCCAACCCCTAACCCAGCACTGCCAAGCCCACCACTAAATCTCCCTACCCTCCATGCCAGGTCATTCTTTGGTTATGAATTACTGCTACCAAACAGTTAAAATGTAAAATTCCCCTTCACTAACTACATTGTCAGATTTGTGTTCTCAGTTCACAGTTGCCCACCAGGTCTTAAGTTTCCCTTTTCATTTTCAAAACCAGCCTTCATTTCCACTTCCCATTATCAGTTTTCCTCCTGCCAGATGTGTTTTAAGTCTAATTAGAATTCTTAGCTTTACCTGCTACTCCTAGCTTGATTCAGATTCTGTCCTTTGTGTGTTTCTAACTCAAGAGTTTCCATAACAGGACAAAAGACACAGATTTATGTCCCAGGTTACATCCAGTTCTTTCATCGTAAGGGCTGACAGGAACTAAAACAGCCTGAAAGAAGAGCTACAGATTCAGCTTTATTTCATCCCTAACTCCCTCCCTTAGTGCTGTGTAGATAAAAACCTGCTGAACTCCTCTGTGGTGCTGCTTTGCTGCAAGTGCAGCTCTGGAGACTGAAGAGGTCCAAAACATGGATTTGTGATAAACAATCCGACCCAAAGTTTACCACAACTGACTGAGAATTTTGGGTTTGTTTTGGTTTTAAGTTTCCTTACTGAAAATGGCTAACCAACTTTATCTGAAGTTTTCCAAAGTGCAGACTTGGAAAACATGTCATGCAGAATTTCAGACCAAACAATCTAAATTGAAAGCAACAGAAAAGACAGAGAGGTCGAGCAATCAGCACAAGCAGGACTAATACTTGTGCACTGCAGGCAGTCATCCTATTCACTATGACAATAACATCATTTGGAATTTGTGTTAGCTTGGCAACTCATTTACCTTGAATTCTTCGACAATAATAGTTAAGGCTTCATGTCCAGCTTTTCTCATGTCTTCTAATTCCTGCTTATGCTTCTCCTGTACAAAAATACAGAAAACATTATCTACAACACAAGCACCCGGCATAACAATTTTAATGAGGAGGTATTTAATAAATAAATACCAATTCTTTTCCTCAGTTTTGGTATCTTCCATGAAGAAATGAACGCAGTAAAAAAAATTACAATTAACATTTAGTATTATAATGATTCTGCTAAGAAACTGGTAAGTTCTTATTTGAAGATACACATATTCCCTTCAGTTCACCCAAGTATAGAGAAAAAAACACTGAATGCAACAGAACTAAATCAATGAGAAATTGAGGTAAACACGATGAGAATCAGTCCATAATGGCCAATTAATATACACACTAGAGTGTGCTATTGTGTATAAAATACAGATTGGTCACTATTTCTGCTCATGTGAAAGAAGAATGTGAGCTCTACAGAACTGAGACACAGGAGCATCTCCAGGCCTCTAGCAAAGCAAATATTTTCACTTTGATCCTATCATCAACATCCTAGTGAAAGATACAGCTAAAAACCTAAAGATAAGGAAAAATACAGGGAGAAAAGTTTTCAGATTTCCCAAGACAACCAAAACCCCCACACTATGCACAACCTTAAGCTCACCACAGGAACCAAGGAAACACTGATTTATTTCATACAAGTAAATATAATTTGTACCTGGAGCATAACAATGGAAGACTTTGAGGTGAATAATGAAGTGAGGTAGCAAACAAACTTTCACAAGCAACTGCCTAACATCGTGGTGGTGAGGACATTTCCTGCTGAGTTAGAACCGAGTTGAGCCAGAGTTGAGTGAGTGTGAACAGACCAGCCTGCTGGGAATATTATGACTGATTAAATGTGAAAAACTATGCAGAGGAAGTAGTATGGAAGAGCCTGTACATGCCCCAAACTGAAACATAATTATAGTTCCCACACCATTCTCTGAGTACTTGCTATGTATAACAGGGATCTCTACTCTGTCACATTTAAGACATTAATGTCTTAAATTTGTGTTAAGTTTTGTGAAGAACAATTGCTGTTTATATCTGCTCTTTTTCTTCCCTACAGGATGTGCATACAGAGACTCTCCACTGAAGAGGACATTAAATAAAAAGAAGTGCTAAAGTTAAAGTGTTGTTAGTATGAATGCACATTCTGCTACCAAAACTGCATATGGTAAACAGCACCTACACGAGGCTCAGGAAGCCTGGTCTGGCTGCCCTCAGGTTTTTAAATATGACACAGACAGTTATTTCTTTGGGATAAAGCTACAAATGTGCCAGGGCAACTTATGTCCTGGATGCTTTTCTACTCCCCCACATAATCTAAATGGTGGGATATGATAGCAAGAGGAAGCAAGGAAGAAAAATTCCAGGGAAGAAACTGAACATAATGCAACAATCCTGGACTGCATTAGGCTAAATATTGCCCCCAGGTCATGAGAGGTGATCCTACCCCTCCACTCAGCACTGTTAGGGCCATTCCTGGAGTACTGTGTCCAGTTCTGGGCTCCCCAGTAGAAAAAAACACATGGACATACTGGAGAGAGACCAACAGAGGGACGCAAAGATGATGATGGGTCTGGACCATTCTTCACATAAAGAGAGACTGAGAGAGCTGGGAGTGTTTAGTCTGGAAAAGAGAAGGCTCAGGGGGATCTAATCAATGCATATAAACACCTGAAGGCATGATACAAAAAGAACAGAGTCAGATTCTGGAATGGGCTGCCCAGGGAGGTGGTGGAATCACTGTCCCCAGAGGTGTTTGAAGAAAGACTGGATGTGGCACTCAGTTTAGTTGAGAAGGTGGTGTTAGGTCACAGGTTGGACTTGATGATCTCCAAGGTCTTTTCCAACCTACTTGATTCTGTAATTGTATTTACCAAGTCCTAATACATCAGGTATAAGCTTGAAGCTACTTGTTTTTTCTCAAAACTTTACCAAAGAAAGTACTGAAAAAGATCTTACAAAGCAAACAACAGTGGAGTGCTGCATATTTATCACAGGTGAGCCCTTCCAAAGGACACACTGCATACAGTTCACTGGAGCATATATGTTGTTTTCCAATATTTATTCTGGATACAATCTTTTATTACCAATTTCAAACATATGAAACTTCGAATGTCAAAACGAATAGTAACCAAACCCACAATTTATATCAACAGAACTATAACTGGAGATACCTTGTGCGCCAAAAATTGGTAACATTTCCATCTGCAGCTCTGTTAACCTCTGAGAAGTAATCAAGATACGCTTTAGAAATATAACCAACTGAAAGAATGTATATTGAATTTTCATGGAGTTGTACTACTCATAACACATAATGATGTTCACAGCACATTCCTAGAGGATACCTCCAGCCTTTCCATGGATGTTTAAAAACCCAAGACGACTACAAAGAAACTTGACGCTCAGTCAAGCAGCTTCAAAAGCATGCAGTAATAAATTCCACTTAAGCATGAATAAAAATTTTCCAAGATTTACTTCTAGAAGATATAAAATAAGAACTCGTAGCATCATTGTAAGAAAATACTCTGATAATTTTGTCGAGCTGTAAGATTAACATATCTTTGAAATTTCTCCAATGTAATAAAAAATTGTTTTCTTCCTTGTTTTTGCAGCATAGGAAATAAGCTTCATTATAACATAAACAATCCTACTTAGACCAAAATTAACAGAAAGAAAAGTGACATCTTTACATTTGAGTCTCCTTTTAATTTTCAGTATGCGAACTATTTTCTTTGGCCGCATCTTGAATTAAAACTCCAGGAGCAAACAATTGTGATAGACTTATCTCTTCTTTCAATCTTAACTCCTTTTCTGATTTGTAAATACATCTTGGAACACTAAAAGCATTCCAAAGCAGACATACTATAGCTGATCAACAGCTACCTTCCCATCAAAGCACAAGCAAAGCAACTTCAACACAACTTGTTGCCTTGCTCATTCCAGGCTACAATTGCATTTTTATTTGTTGGTTTCCTGAGGACAAGTGATGATGTGCAAGTTGAAGAAAACTCAGAGAATTCACTGGACAACCAGAGACACAAGTATCCATCTTTGCATCAAGTTGCTGTATTTGCTTCATTAGGAAATTGGTAAGAATTTAGATCAGAAAATAAAATAACCAGCAGCTTGGGAAATTGAGTATCAAATCAAAGGGTTTGGGATGAAGTAAATGCCAAGAAAAACAGGCACTGAAGATGACAATATAGCCTTTTAAAGACTTCCTTAGCTGAGGATCTGCATGAAAAGCTTCTCTTGAACTTATTGTTCCAGAGAAAAGAGGGATATTAATTAAAATCAAACACTCATCAATTAGACCATATTGCCCAAACCAGAATGCAAAAATCACCTGCAACTGAACTCCCAACATTTTCCTCCATCAGAGAACTGCTATCAAGCTGTAAACTTCAAGATTATCTTGTTGTTTGTTTATTTCCTGAAAAAGTCATAAATAGTCTAAACATGAAGTGTGAAAAAATCCAAAGAGATAGAACTCTGCCAAAGAGAACAAAGAAGTATATAAACAGTGGAACTAACTACTGCTTGCTTATTTTAAAATACTGCTATGGATTCTGCAAGAAAGGGATTTTTGCCTAACCTCAGAAAAATTCAAGCTGGAAGGAAGCATCTCCCACAGTCCAGACAAAGGTATCCAAATCACAGATACACAGATTTTATAAGAAGTCCTTCTCACTTCTAGTGTATCTTAGGGACCTAGCAATGCAGCTCCACATTCTGAATGACTCTATTTTGCTTCCTGTAAAACCTCACACTGAACATGGATAGGTTTCACTGTACAAACTCCTATTGTAACATGGCAGATTATTCAAAAACCACCAAAAATGTTATATTCCATACAACAGTGATTTAAGTTTACAGTAACTGATATTTTGACTAGTTTACCGTTTCAAATATTGCATTAATCAGATTTTTGGTTCAGGCATTCCTGACCCTGCCCTTAATTGGCAAGGAGGTAGGCCAGATTGGAGTAAAATATTCCAAATAATTCAGCCTGGGGAATATCCCCTGGATTGGAGTTATAACTTTAGTGACTGGGAGTAGGCTATTTATTTTTCTCAGTTTATGAGCAAAGTATTAAATCACAAAATCACACAATCATTCAGGTTGGAAGGAACCTCTGCAGGTCATTTAGCTTAACCTCCTGCTGAAAGCAAGATCAACACTGAATTCAAACCAGATTGCTCAGATCCTTGTCCAGTGAGATCTTGAACAACTCTGAAGATGGGGATTTCACAACCTCGCTGGCTAAGACATCCCAATGCTCATCTTCATCATAAAATCCTTCTTTCCTTACAGCAAGTTGCAACTTCCCATGCTACAATCTATCACCATTTCCTGCCACACATCTCTGCAGAACCTGCCTGGCTCCATTTTTCTGACAACTTTGGAAGTATTGGCCATCTGCTGTTAATTTTTCCTCTAAGCCTTCTCTTCTCCAGACTGAGTCAGTGTACACTGCATTCCTCTCATCCACAGTCCAGGAGTTTCATCACAGAAGGTGATCAGGTTGGCCAGGCATAATTTGTCTTTTGGTAAATCCATGTTGGCTGTTTCCAATCACCTTTTCCATTTGCCCAGAAACAGCTGCCAGGAGCACCTATGCCATGATATTCCCAAAGAGCTAAGGCTGGTGTGCCTGGATCCATCCATCCATCCATCCATCCATCCATCCATTCATCCATCCATCCATCCATCCATCCATCCATCCATATCTATCCATCCATATCCATCCATCCATCCCCATCCATCCATCTCCATCCATCCAGCCAGCCATCCATCCCCATCCATCCATCCATCACCATCCATCCATCCATCCATCCAGCCATTCCTCCATCCATCTCCATTCATCCATCCATCCATCCATCCATCCATCCATCCCCATCCATCCATATCCATCCATCTCCATCCAGCCATCCTTCCATCCATCCATCCATCCATCCATCCATCCATCCATCCATCCCTCCATTCATCTCCATCCATCCATCCATTCATCCAGCCATCCCTCCATCCATCTCCATCCATCCAGTCATCCCTCCATCATCCTTCTTATCTCTTTCCAATCATCAGTGGCTTCCCCCAGCCTCTGAGTTGATGCAGAGCTCTCTCATAGCAACAGCCAACTCTCATCACTGCTGAGCTCTGTGGTCTGTTCGTTTTCACAAATGACACCTCCATTCTCCCATTCTTCCTTGCTGAGCTGGTGAGGCTCTGGCTCTGCTTGCTGCCCAGACACCGTGCATTTGTGTGTGCACATTTGGCACTGGTCTCCAGAATCAGTCCATTGTTGTGGTGGTTCATGCATGAGAGTCTGCTCTGGGTTATTTCTTTCACCACCTCTGAGGAGAATAAACCCCCACCTTCATACAAATAGATGTCAAACTCTCATGTGGGAGGAGAAAGAAAGGCTTGCTTTGCTCTTTTACAAGCAACCCATAAGCTGGACAAGTCAAGATGACAGTATTTCATTCCCAGGAGTGTGTTTAAGAACTTGGGCTTGATTAGCAAAGATGATGACAACATCCTGACATCATCAAATCGCCTGACAACAATGAAGTTCCAATTCTGCAGTGTTTGTAGCAAACGAACAACACCCGACCTCCCCCACAAAACCCCTTATGCTTTGGAGCCTAGATATGAACCTGGGCATCTAAAGAGCAATCCCAGGTGAAAAACAGAACATGCATTTATTGATTTCTCGATTTTACCTACTGTGAGACACTGATGGTACTGAACTAACAGTGAAACTAGTTACTCCAGAAGAGAAAAGTTATGTTTGAGGATGTGGGGTAGGTGGAAAATCTCATCAATCTCTTAAAAAATATATAAATTTAACCTAATCTCTTCCTCATAGCAAAGCAGTCTCACTAAAATCACTAAACCAAAGTAAAAATCAACTTTTTTTTTCTTTTTTCTTTTTTTTTTCTTTTTTTTTGTGAAGCCAGAAAACATCAGATGTGACATTCTGAAAGAGTCAGCAATGCTTGATACCACCTTAAGTTACACAGAGGTAACTAAAAGCTGTGTTGGGTTTTAATTGGTTTTTGGTGTTTTCGGGTTTTTTCAAAATTAAGCTGTGATTTGAAAAACACAGACCTATTATTTTTATAAATTACAGATCATTAAGCTATGCCAACTGATCTATTTTTAAAATGTATTGCTACTGACCACAAAAAGCAAATGGACTCATACAGATAAATATTCAGATTTCTAAAGTTACAGTGGAAACAACACAAATAGACATATACCTGTGCTTTTCAAAATACAGTCTGAGAGCAATACAACTCAAGATTCTTGACACCTTCACACACTCCATTCACTTCTTGGTCTTGATGATATTAACACTTCAACAAAATTGAAAGAAACATTCTTTGATGAATGCATAAATCTGAGGCAGGGACTCTCCCATCAGTGTATCTGACACTCATTCACTCTCCAGATCTTTTCCTTGTTGCCATTTCATCATTTCTAGAACACCCCTCAGTTCCTTTCACCCCTCACTCTGTCCTTCCCTCCAACGATGTTAAAACCATGATTCTCATATTTGAATTTTTTCTTTTGAACGACAGTAATTCCACAGCTCCCTCTTTAATCTATTCAATATGCTGCAGTTGAAAACAAAAAGGCAATCTCCTCCTGTCCCCCCTAAAAAAAAAACCCCAAAACCAAAAAAAAACCCACCAAATATCCCACAGCAGACAAAACTTTCCCTCCCCAGCGAGAACCCTGTTGCTGCTGAAAGAGTGAGAGGGAGAAGCAGAGGGATTCTAATTTGGACACAAATACTGCTTCCTCCAGCTCCAAAAACCCAGACCACATAAATGCTGCCCCTTTCGAAGTCCCTCAGTTCCCTTCTCCAAGCCAGCTGGCAAGGAGGCAAAAACAAGCTCACTCTTCCTTTGTTGCATGTGAGAAATTAAAATGTAAATACATTTTAAAGGGCTGCAGCATTTAGGACTGAATTTGACAGAAAGCTTGAGCTATGTTTTAGCTTGGTTTGAAACTTCTTGGTATTTTACACTACGTCAGACCTCCCACAAATTGGCTTACCCAGATGAGAAAAATCATGATTAAGACACGTTCTTGTTCTGAGCAGCTCCCCTCTTCAGAGGGGCACAAACATTGCTTACAGTAAGGCTCTTGGCTAAAAGTGTTTGCAAAAAGGGAAAGCAAACCCTGCTGGAATATAGCCTTCTCAACTGGATATATGCAGATTTATTAAGCATATGTAAAGGCATTTAAAGGACTGGAGGCCACATTTGAGAATGTGAGGTAGAGCAGCACCGGTTAAAAATGCAAAACATAAAGAAAATGAATAAATATTTTAGTCTTCCTTAAAAAACACTACTGGGTTTCTGTTGTGGAATGGAAAATTCATCAGCTACGGGAGTGATTGGTACAGGATAAGATAATTTAATTGGTGGTGACAGAATGGGACCGTGTTGAAAGTTGATAAAATACTGTCACAGGAATTGCAACACGCCTCAAAGAGCTGCTATTTTTATTTTACAAATAATCATTTCTCAAAAGAATGTGAAAGTAAAGAGACAAATTTGATGCAAGCAGGAGGGCAAGTGCCACTAGACCCCCATTCATGTGAGAACTCTCTAATGAAAATATTATGTGAAATATGAGATATTTTCAGACTATTCCTGTAGTCTTTGTTAGCTACAATATCCCCTTTCTTCCTGCATGGGAGATGTCCACTGCATTTTTGGCTGAATTCCATAAAGCCCTGAATAATTTCCCTCAGTTGACAACTGTCACCACATTTATAGAAAATAACAGCACAGGATATCTAAGACCAGCTTAATCTATCTTAAAACAACACCACTGAATGTGTTAAAGTGACACAGAGTTGAAAAGTGTCTTTATAAGCAGTGAGTCCAAGCCCCAGGGACTCAGGGAACTCCCCAGCAGCCCAGCTGAACGCAGCTGTTTTCCCACTGGGGATTCTGTGCAGGTAATGGAACTCCCAAGGGCCAGAGATGGAATCACACTCCATATGAAACCCCAGAATTGTTCCCTCTACTGACCTTTCTCAGGGTTTTGGGGTTTTTTGGGGGTTTTTTTTTGGTTTTGTTTTGGTTTTTGTGTGTGTGTGTGTGTGTGTGTTTTATTTACTCTTTTAAACCAAGTATTCCACAAAAGTATCTCACAGAGTATTTTCACAAAAGCAGGCATCACACACTGTCTGGAATCAGCTTTTAGCTCAAAAAGATGGGAATGGATCTCCTTTTCTGCTTATCACTAACAAGAAGGCTCTTCAAGCATAAAAATACCTTTCCAGTTATATGAATATAAGGGAGGCTGAGAACATTTTCCACTCTCTGTTGCTTATGAGCTCGAACTGTGTTTTCCTTCTGAGCTTCCCTAAAGTTATCAGGACTCACTGCAAATTCTCTGCCTAGCAGGTCAATGGAAATTTGGTTTTCAATGACACACTCTTATCTCAAATCTCACACTCTTCTTACTTATCTCACAAATCAGACAAACTCAGCCCTTTGAACACCTAGCACAGAAATGGATTGTTCTCCCTACATAAACAGGCAGTATATTAAGCACAGACATACTGGCTAAAATTATTCTTAAAATATAAAACAACACCATAATAACTGAAGAAATTCAGAATTTCTCTCAGTCCTTTATGGCAATGCCTTAGATTATTTTTAAGCATTATTCAGACCTTCATAATTTCATTTTTTCTTTATGGTGTTCCCTTCTGGAAATTAATGTTGATCATCCTAAGCAATTATCTGCCTGAGAATGCTTTAATTTGTAATGCATATCCAAACCCAAAATACTCTATCTGTTTATCAATACATTTAAGTAATAGGTTTATTTTTAAGGAACTGCATAGAACAGGGAAAATCTGTTTTATCTCAATATCCTCCAGGTTGAAGAACAGATGTTCTAGTTTTCATTAGTATCAGCTTTCTTCCAGTGATAAAACATTTGCCAAGAATAGTAAAAAAGTTCTCAGTAGTTTAAGTACATGATTGTTTTAAATGTCACATGCTGTTCTGGACCCTTTAAGCCTTTAATGAGGAAAAATCCTTATACAAGTCTCAGCAGCAAAATGTTATTTATTTATTTAAGAGCAGCAACAGTAAGGTAACCAATACTTTATCTCTGGAACTGCTGTCTCAATATCAGGAGTTCTGCAGAAGTGACCTGTTACACACCTTTGCAGGAGTTTAAAATATTAGTTATTTGTTGACACTTTGCCTATATATTAATGTTTTGGCAGTTTACTCAAGTAAAAAAAGTAAAGGCATCATTAATGAGGAAGTTTCCAAAGTAACTGAGAAGGGATGAATAAATTCAGCTTTGATATGTAAATCACAAGAGTTTCTTGGCTAGGGAATAACTTCCAGTGTGTGAATTAGTTAGATTAGAATACATTTATACAAATAAATTTGCTTAATACTTGGCAAATTATACATTTCAGCTGGGTTTAGAAACACAAGTAAACTGTGTTTCAACACCAAGTGTATACTATTTATAAATAAAATTTAATACAGATTGAAAAAGTAAATTTAAAGGTGTAGCAGGTTAATTAAGGAATAAAAGTTTCAGTAATGGATTAAGCTGTATTCTGCAGTCATTCATGGTTTATTAATGAATTGTAAACCAAATAAGATGATTTACCAGGTAAAGGGCAATGAAGGGACAATCCTTCAAGCTGCTCCCCAAAACATCATCCTGATATTTGCTGTGCATCTTATTTCTCCCAAGTGCATAAACAAGAAACAGAAAAATTCTCTTAAAAGTATTGACTAATTTTGGCTAATATTGGCTAAGATTTACTATTTTCATGGTGAATAATGCTCAAGTACTCACAATAATTACCCTGTCTCAGATGCCTTGCACTGAACACAAACAGGACTGGGGTGGACCCAGACATGGAGATGCTCTGGCACCATTCCCCACATTTTTAAAGAGGTGCAGGTAACTGTCCTGCAAGCATTTCAACATTTCCCCTGAGCTGTTAAATCAGCTTGTCTGGTTCATAGTTCATTAACAAACTATGAATGGATGCCGACTGCTGAAAATTTTATTGCTCGTTAACCTGCTACTCCTTTAAATTTACTTCTCCAATCTCTATTAAATTTTATTTACATAACAGATAACTGGCCTTAAGTATTGTCTTACCAATACAATTATTTAAGTTCTTTTCTACACAGGTTTCTTTTTAGATACATCTTGTACATTTTCATTATCCCCTCAAAAATCCAACAAGACAACACTCCTACAAAAGCTGGAAAAACCTGGAATTGAAAATTTGGATGAGACAAGACTGAGCATAAAGAACTCCAGCTGATCAGTGCTAAACAGATCTGGGCATTTCACAACCATCTTAAGTAGAATTTCCATATTAAGGAAGAAGAAAAGAAAATTATTAATCCCTCTGAACACACTGGCTGTGAATGTGCAAGTGAAGATGTGCAGTAGCTGTCACAGACTTGTGACACACTGAACATCAATCATAAGAGCACTCAAATAAATTTAGGATACACTGGCATAAAACAGATCAGGATGCGTAAAAAGCAGCCAGGACACAAAACCTGGTTTAAAAAATCACTTGGTTTTGCTTATACTTACATTAAGAAAATGAAAGTTATTTATGCACAATTTTGGGAATACTTTTAAAATCAGGGAGCCAAAGGAGGCACACAAGTGTAAAAGAAAGAAATGCTTGGCATGCCCTATGTTTGTAACTGAATATCAGATTATAAGGCAAGTTGAGATGTTATTTAACAGCATCTCAAAGCTGTTAAATAACAGCACAACAGCATAAGAGAAGTATATTTCAAAACCAAAATTAGACTGCTTAGTCTTACATCCACTCTTCTAATTAATAATCCTGAAACAAGACAAAAAAACAATCAATAAAAGAAGTTTAGAAGGACAACATAAGGCATAAGAGCAGAACCTTTTAGTACTAGAAACAAAAAGTTATTTTTCCTCATGGATGGAAAAATAATTTAGAGGAAAGAAGACATCAAAACTGGGGGGGTTGGGGGGGGGGGGTTGGTAGTCAGGGGGAAACAGGCCAAAATGTAAACAGCTCTGAAATTATTAATAAATAAAGACTTTGAATAAAAATGAGCGTCTGAAAGAAGAGTACAGAGAGTAACACTAAAAAAAATTAAAGGTGAATAAATAAACGTGAGGTATCTGGCACTCACTTGAAAAAGAGGTGGGCAAGGGATTGTTGCCATATCCATAAATACCTTTAGCAGTTCAGCAAAAAGATGCACTGCTATCTGTTGAAGTGTCTTTTCTGAAATTCCCCCTTACTCTGTGTTCCATAATTTTAAACCCTGCTGTGACCCGTGAAATTTCCTGGAATCTCATTTATAAATTTGTTTGCAGGTACAGTACATAAACTTTTTTTTTCACACCTATTTTTTTTTTTGTTATTAACATTCTGTCTCCTCTATGTCTGCACCTAAAACCAACCTAAATATTTTCTTAGAAGATGGTGTTTAACAGGATGTAAGTCATATATTAGTTTTGTAAGAAAACATACATTTTCTAGTACTCCAGCCATAAAAACCACCTACCTCCAAGACCTGTTTCCAGCCTCCTGCAGAACACCTTCTCCAGGATCATAAATGCACTCCTCTGGAAGGAAAGCCCGGGAAGGTGATGACAGGGTGTGTGAGGGAAGAGCTGGAATGTATGCAGCTCTGTTTTGGGGTAGGGGATCAGGCAAGGATTTGGGGGTCAGGATTAGCAGGCAGGGCAGCAAAGTGGGAATTCCTGTGCCAGACAGTCTCCAGTGGGATGAGGCAGGTGAGACCTTCTGCAGACAACAGGAGGGAGCCTCAGCTCACAGGTCCTCATGGGATTCCTCACCAGGAACGTTTCCAAGCCCAGAATTTGCCAGTGGGACAAGGCAGTGGTCCAGGAGATTCCTGGGGCACAGGGATAACAACCCCCCTAACACAGAGAGCTGAGGAACAACCCACCAGGGACTCTGCTGGACCCGAGCCTTGAAACCATGGAAGGACTCTGGGGATGTGAAGATCTGCCCTGGCTGCAGTGACCATGAGATGGTGAGTTCAGGAGAGGGGCAAAAACAAGGATCACAACCATGAACTTCAGGGAAGAAGGCTCTGGCCTCTGGAGAGAGGCCACAACCCCAGAGAGAAGGCTCCAAAAGAGGAGGTTCCTGCTCAGGGATTATCTCCTCTAAACTCAAGAATGGTCCATAGGGACAAGCAGGAAATCCTGCATGGATGAACATCACTAAACTATGGCATAAAAAGGAAGTGGAAGCACAATCTTCAAAGCAAGGAGACAGACACAAGCAAATATGCATCCTGGTTTATATGAATTTGTGTGTTATATGGGTCTAATATATAAAAACCTCAAAAACAACAGGCAACACCAGTCAGAATAGAAATAAAGTCATCCCTCAGAGTTAAGAGGGAACAAGCTAGCCCAAAATCTCAGGTTTACCTTTTCCTATTTTTCTAAGACTGCATTTAAAGCCTTTTCCTTGTAATTTGAAGCTGTAAAATTTAAATGTGACATTTGTGCAGGTACTCAAATGATAATTCCCCAAAATGTCAACATCTACAGAAATACATAAACGTAACAACATCTAACACCAGCAATGGCTGAACTCAGGTTATGGTTACCTTTAACCCCAGCTAGGTGTTACTGCTGGGCCAAGTGAACTTCCTTTGGATCATTCTGTACTGTTCTGTCAATGCTTTCTTCAGGATAAATCTTCCTCTCCTGCCTTTCTGAAACACCTCTCCAACAAGGAGCCCACCTGACCCCCTTTCTTACACACAGAAATATTACGTAAAATGCAGTCACACTTCTAACCAATTCATTTCCAATCACTGTTCTTTGCAATAACAGTAATACTACTGCATAAAATAAGCTTATTAAAGTCTCCTTTTCAACAAAAATTTTAAAGATGTTCCCTAAAGAAAGGTGGAACAGAAACAATGGTTTTAAAAGAAAAAATTGTTGCTGTTTTCAAAAGAACTACAGAAGTTGGAAGAACAGAAGTCAGCTGTCAAAAGATAAATAAGAAGGAGTTTATTTCAAAAAGAAGGGTCACACCACAGCAACTATACTGTTCTTTAAAAAAACCAGCCTGCTTAACCTCCAGAAAGGGATGATGATGGGAAGAAATGTGTATAACCACAACTAGGATTTTCCAGTGGCAGTGCAGCCTTTCTTCAAATGTGACTGTGTGGTAAATCAAAGAAATAGCAGAGAAAAGTATGATCCAGTTCTTAGTGAATCATCAAAAGCAGTTGTCTGTAGACCAAACATCAGGAGCCTTATCAGCCAAACAATCTGTCTGAAGAATTAAGTTCCTGCTCAGAGCAGTTGAAACCAGGCACTATTTCCCCTTCTCAAATTCAGTGTTCCCTCACTGATTTGCAAACAAGGGGACATCACCTACTGAACAGGAATGTTCATTTTGCGATTGATGGCTTGCACTGTATTACAAATTGGAGTTTGGTAGTTTTAAAATGTAGCCTTTGCTTATTCCTACAACATACTGTAATGGGGCTACAACAACATTTTACATTCCTAGGATTAGAATGACCACTAAATCTGCATTATCATCAAAACCTTGTACCTACTAGCCCAAAATAACTTAAAAAGATGTAGCAACTCACACCTAAGAATGAGCTGAAGTGTTAAAAGTTGAGATGAATATATATATATATTGTGATCAAAAAAGGGAAAAATACAACACTGACATACCAACCAAGAAAATATAAAAATCAGACATACATTTACACCTGTTTCTCTCTTGTCTAAAATAAGCAAGGGATTATAAGGTTAAGATTGCAAGTTTATGGCTGCAACACTGCACACAAGTCAAAACCCCTAAAATTACACTTTCCACAGCAATTTTAACTCAGCTCCAACTTGCAAGTAAAGAATTTAGAAATACACTAGGTTTTTCTGCCTCTTAAATACTACAAACACTGAAGCAGGAATGTGGGAATCATAACTCTAATTTTATTAGCTTATATGAATTCAAGATCTCAAAGAGACCACTGCATTAAATATCCAAACAACTCTATAATACTAATTAATAGCAATTTGTTTATTCTGTTTATGAACCCACTGCTGCCCCTTTACTGTCTGTGGTTGTTGCAGTTACATATGGAAACAAAGTTAAGAATGTGAAAATACTACATGGTCTGTTCAATCTTGATTTTTTTAACCTGATTTTATTTAGATTAAACACAGAATATTTTACCTTTTGGTTTTACACCAGGATAAATGTGGCAACACTCTATTGTCATCCATAGGTTAAATGTTAACACTACACCAAAGATCTGGAATTCTGCCTCCCATGCTTAGAAACAGAGATTATCACTACCCTTCAATTCTTCCATTTTCAGAACTACCAAATTCAGTTTAAGGTTTTTTTCACACCTAGGATGAAGGAAGTTTGTGACTAGTCCAGAACACAGCTTGCTTCATCAGCATGGTAACCCTACTCAGAGAAAACATTTTTATGTTCCTACCTTGCCTTTCTATATTTTTGATAATATAGAAAATGTATTTTTTTTATATCAAAAAACCTAAAGCATATTTTATTGATGCAATTTTGTGAGAACAAAACTGTGATAGCATAACTGTCACCCTTGAGTGAGGCAGTAATCAAAAGGAAAAGATATCAAAAAAATTAGATTACTGACTTAGTTGACAAAGATTAATGAAATCTTCGGTCAGAACCGAGCACAGTAACTTCTTCAAAAAGGAAAAGGGTGTCTTCTAAAGATATTAAAAACCTGATTAACTGACTGGCTTTGTTATATCTAGAGCAGTGTTTGAGAATTCCCTGTCACAGGTGCCAGAAGTCAGTTACTTAATCAATATAAAGGTGCACAAAACCATGAGTGTTCATGTAAAAGGCAGGTAGGAAAGTCTCTGAGGCACTGGTTTTATCCATTTTACTCAAACATTAGCACAGTAATTTCATTTCAAAGGAATTAAATCAACGCACACCTACAGCTTTGGATGCCAGGATTGGTTCCATTGGAAACCTCACCCTGAGAGCTCCCAGAGCCGTGCCAGAGCCACCCCTGCAGTCTGCTCCAACCCTTGCCAGGTCAGCAGCACTCATACCCAGCTGCTCCTGCTGGAAAAGGCAGAGCCAGGGGGACAGACACCTGTCCCTGGGAGCTGCCAGCTCTGCTCAGTGTGCGGCCACAGGTGGTGACCCTCGTGTTGCAGGAGCCAGAGGAGGAAGACAAAAGAAACTTAAAGCTGTAGGAACAGAAGGTATCCGCTATTGAAGTCCCTTGAAAGTATCTTTAACAGGCAGCTCTTTGAAGCACGACTCACTTTCCTTCTCTGGTTTGATGCTGGGTGTAGCCAGAAGACAAGAGGAAGCACAAGAGCCTTTCTACAAAGTAAGTTAAAGGTCATGACCCTTTTATTGCCATTTTTGAAAATTGCAGTACCTGACTCAAAGAGTTATGATACAGACTGACAGGTTCAAACCTCAGTAGCATTTCCACCGTTCAAACACTTTTGCTTGAAGAGCGCTGTGAAAGTATTAACAGCATAAAATCCACCCATTCTATTGTTTAGGATGACCAATAACTTTAACCACTATGGTACTCCATAAATCAGGAAGGTTTTAAGTTAAACTTCCTTTTATATAATGGCTAAGCAAACATTTATTTCATTGAGTACAGTGTTACACACAAAAAAGGAAAAAAACACTATTAGATAATTATATTACTGTAAATTCCAGAACATTCTGCTGTCAGGAGTTTAAAAAAATTATTACAGCAACCCTTACACATCAATGGGAAACAATGCAATAGCTATTAAAGACCATCCACAGCAGCAAAAGAATTAAGTGAAGCTGAATTACAGACACGAACTTCTGATATGCTGCAATATAGTTTGCTTTGCTCTGATGCTGGAAGATGACTGAAAACTTCACTGAAAATTTTGTCTGGGATGTGAAACTGTACACATTTATTTAATGGAAGATGTTAACTTTGACATGGATACAATTCTAATTCCATTGTCTACCATCTAATTACACTTCACAGATTTTTATTATGCAACATGGATTATTCCATACTGAAGTTAGGTAAGATAGCACAAAGAATTGGCCATAGCACTCCAGAACATGCTAAGTCATGCTGTTAAACACAACTACTGTGCAAAGTGGTTTTCTTTTCATCTGTTTTATGAAACAGATCCTAACAAGGAAGAGTGATCTGAGTTACAAAAATGCAGTTAGACAAGTGGGACATTAAACTTATATTCCTGATGATGTCAAAAATCAGGCTCTGATCTAAAAACCTTAGAAATTCATGAAATTCAAAAGGCTTTGGAGCAGGCCCACAGATGCTTAAAAGAATATTTGTTGGACATTAATATACTCTATACAAAATCCCCCTGAAAAACAAAGATACTACAAGAAAAAAATTACCTGGAGTGTCTTATAATGATCTTGATGTGGAAGTACTTTTTCTTTTTTTTCCTTTAAGAAATCCATTTCTAGCACACTATGTTTTTCCAGCAAACATTCCAACTCCTATAAAGTTTGTAAAATAAAATACATGAAATTACAAACATTTGTAAATTGTGAAAATACAGATTCAGCCAACCATTCAGACTACTTTAATTTCTGAACACTGTGATATTTGATATCTTAATTATCACAGAGATAAAGTGTTGTGCAAGGAAACTCTGAATGTAGTCTTTAAATCGAGATGATATTTTCAAGTGTGAGGTATTTAAAACCCGAGGTATTTAAAACCCAAGGTATTTAAATCCCTTGTATAAGGAATGACCTATGTGAAGTGGCCAAGGTGTCCTTAATAATATCCTTTAACTTCTGAACCCTCAAGGGTTCAGGCAGCTGGACCTGCTGTTACTGGTCCCTATTCTATTCAGGAACTATTCTATTCTACTCTACTCTATTCTATTCTATTCTATTCTATTCCAATTATTTCTGTATTTTTAGTATCTTGCTCTGCCTTTCTGCACTTGAAAAGCACCATATGAAATGTGCTGTTAGCAAATATTTTCACTGAAAAGGCAGAAGTCCTATGACATATATTCATGTATACAATGATCTCTATCCACATCTCCAAAGTGAATAAAATCTTCAGATATTCTGGGATCTTGCAGAGAGCCACTCTGGAAGCCAGCCCAACATGAACCAATAGAGAGGAAGGAGAATAACACCACTGACAACAAACTTCAAAATTATTTGCTGTACAAAGAACTGAAGATTTTTATTTTTCCCTAATGCAGCCATTGCTGGTGTACATAAGCTGCTGGCACCCTTTCAGTTGCTCAAGAACAACTATTTCTCCAAGCCATGCAGGAAGCCAGTCTAGAAACAAATGACCTGCCAGGTCACTGCACAGCTATTAAAACAAAGGCACGACTGAGAGGGTCATGAGGAGGACAGAAAGAGCAGATCTGTTTAGTTCAACCCTGCTTTTGGACAAAACACTCAAAACAGTTAGAGAGATCCCACTGTTGAGTTAGAAACAGACTGTGGAACACCAATCCAGAGCATCCCTCTCAACCTGTCTCCTCTTCCAGCCTGTATTCCTGCTTCCCTTCCAATCTTTCCTTCATACATACCCAGCCCATTGCACATCTCCTCATCCTTGGCTCGAGTGATTCACCCTCATTTTCTTTTCCAACAAGCTGTTTGCTCCTTCCCCAGCACAACTTGAGGGCTCCCAAGAAACAGAATAAAGAATAACAGAAGTTAAACTCACTCTCCCATGCCTCAGTGACCTTTTGCTTACTCAGATGTGTAACTACAGGCACAGCCCTTTTTTGCTGCTCTTATTGTATTAAGGTCAGAAGGAATATGAAGAATTTAGCCACCAGAGCTCCCCGTAAAAAAATCAAAACAAAGCCACATGGCTCATGCTGAGAAAGGTCATCTTTTTTTTTTTTATTATTTTAATAATAGTCAGGCTAAAAAATGGGTTTTTTTCCTGACACTCTAGAAAAACTTCAGCCTAAAATAGACACCAGACATAAAGAAAAGTATTTTGGTTAAAATGAGTGGTGTGTCCAGTTCTGGCCAGTCTCTGGAGAGCATCCAGAAAAGGGCAACAGAGATGGGGAAGGGTTTGGAGCACAAATCTGATGAGAAGAAGCTGAGGGAGCAGTGGGGACTCAGCCTGGAAAAAACAGAGGTTCAAAGGGACCTTATCTTTTGTAGCCAGGTAGGGGTTGGGCTCTGCTTCCAGGGAACAGGGACAGGACAAGAGGGAATGGCCTCAAGCTGTGCCAGGGGAGGTTCAGGTTGGACATCAGGAGGAATTTCTTCCTGGAAAGGGTGGTCAAGCTTTGGAAGGGGCTGTCCAGGAAGGGTTGGAGTCTCCATCACTGGAGGTGTCCCAGAAGGTCTGGATGGGGCATTCTGTGGCTCTGGGCTGGTGACAAGGTGGGGATCAGTCACAGGTTGAACTCGATGGTCTTGGAAGTCTTTTCCAACCTTAATGATTCTACGACTCTAAATTTGGCCAGTTTCTCTGGAATTTGGCTAATTTCTATGAAAAAATGAACTTCAAATGCATTTTAAACCTCTTCCATCTCCACCTATATTTAATTCCTATATAAATGCCAAATATTTTCCTTGGAAAAAACTATTCATACCTTTTTGATTTTTAATTTTTCTTCTTCTGCACCACAAAGCTTGATTTCAAGGTTTGCAACAGCTTGTTGAAGGCAGCTCTTGAGTTCGTTTGTTCTCTTTGTCTCAACATCAGCTGAAGTCTTGTCTTCAATTACATTTGAAGAGGCAACTGGAATATCTGCTTGAGTCTAATTCACAGGAGAAAAGTGGAACTGAATCATCTCTCTCAATGCATCAGGGAAACAAGCTCTCCTTGGATTAGTCATTCAATGTTTTCACCCAGTGCACACTGTGAACAGTGGTCACAGAAAGGGAATACAAAGGGTTTGTGCTAAAATAAGTATCTCATCCTTAGCCTAGACTAACAGAATAGAAGTAACTCAGACAACTCTGCAGCATTTAGTTACTGCTGTTTCAGTAAACTGTAGAACAGTAAATGGGTGAAACACTGATGATAAGCCCATACTTTCAGAAAAGAAAACAAATAAATTAGATGATGCTTAAAACATTTTGTGGTATAATCAACAAAAGTCAAAGCTTTAGTTCTCCCCTCCTAAAAAAATAAAGAAGGGGCAAAAACTTGTTCATTTTGCAGCAAAAGAACTCCAAGGAAAAAGATGATAAATTAATTTGGCTGCCATTTTTTCAACCACCTGGAAGCCAAGCATGCTTGAAGTTTGGGTGGTGAAAGGAACATCTCAGGGTCTATTAAAGACAGGTTTGACTGATCTGACCTAATCCACCCCCCAGCACCGTTTATTCCAAACGTACACTCAGATAATACACTGACTTTCCAACAAATAAGTGTCTCTCAAAGGATTCAAATAAAGTAACAAACAAAACTAGCTGAGATCTTGACTGCACATGAATATATAAGACATAATATATAAAACAAAACACTCAGAAAGGAAACTGCAGTTTGTGCTCTGAATTGTCCTGTAAGAAGCAAAGAGAAGCCATATGAGCCAATTCCATGTCTGAGTACTGCTCAAGATTAGAGTCTGGCACCACCAAAATGTGAGTAGGGAACCTGTAATAGTGAAGGGTTTTTTTACAGGAAATCTCAAGAGGCTCTGGACACAGAATTCTAAAAGAATACAGTTCTCCTGACACTATGAACTTTATGAAAATATTCCAATAAGAATATTTGATTTTAGTTTTCTGTCTACTGTTTTCCTTTAGTTCACTCCTAAGTGCAAAGTCATCTCCATTTCAAACTAACGTTAAAGGACCTGCTCTCAACTCCCTTCAGCAAAACTTGCTAATACAGATTTTTAATTTGTACTATTTCCTGCATTACAGAGAGTTTATGGAATGATGGGTCTGTCAGCAGCTGAACAGAATAAGAGGAGAGAAACTGAAACATGGACTACAACTAGAATTTGCACACACACTTAGTCTGAAGTAACACAAGTGTATTTCTTATTTTTCTGTAAGATTACCACTGAATGACTTTATCCTTTTAAAAAATACCCCTAAGCCTTAGTGTTCTGGAATAACCCAAGTGCTCCTTCCAGAGAACACAAAAGCTAAAATTGCTGGCCTGTCTCAAACAAGAAAGGTTGAAGGTTATTCACTGTTAGCCAAAATTAAAAAAGGCAGTATCTGTGGTGGCTGAAGAAAATCACTTTTTGATCATCCTGCCAGTAAAAGAAATTTACTTATCAAAACTTTGTCAGAGAGCCAGATGAAGAGCCTTCAACACAGAAAATTACCCTGGCTGGCATTAGTCAAAAAAAGAAAACAAACACTCCTCCCTCTTAAGAAAAAAACCCTATTACTTTAGGATTTATAAATTTCTTTGACATCATTTGCGTCTGGGCACATCTCTTCTTCATTTTTTACAGGCTTTCCCCAGAACATTAGCCTGGAAACAAACACAAAATGGTAACTAATTAATTCACTAATTCACAATTGGTGCCACAGTCTTTCTGGAAGCGTGAACATACAGATCCTCCTCAAAGGAAAAAAATAAGACTCAGTTAAAGCAAAACCCGTGTTTTGTGCATGTAGTTTAAGTAGCTCTAAAGAAATGCTTCTAACTCATCAGAAAATGAAAATTTGACTTAATAATGAAATTCAACTTTCACCAGGAGCAGCCTCAAGACTTGATGAGTCTACCTGAAGAGTAAGAAAGCAAGGAAGTGCTGAAAACAGGAGGGTTGACAATTAGCCCAAACCATTGATTTTAGCATTTTCTAATTCAAGTATATACTACCCCACATCCTGAAACAAGGAAGTTTACAATGAATTAACATGTTCAAACGGGGGTCACTTTTGTGTTTTGTCAGTTTTATTGCAATTAATGGCAATAAAAAACTCAAAAGGGTAAATCTATTCAAGTCTCATCTGCAGCAGCTCTTGTGCTTCTGACAGAATTCTTGGGATAATCTCCAGGCTTTTCCCTTCCTTGCTCACCTAGTTGTTTCATTAAAAACCAAACATTTTCACACCCAGAAAGAAACAAAGATCAGTTCTCAGCAGCACTGCAGCCACAGGGAGAGATTATGATCCCACAACTAGGACTGTGTCAGACCACCAAAAAAAATATCAACTTTAAAAATAATTGGGAAAAAATAAAGCAAAGCAAAGTAAAATGTAACCCCCCTAAAATTAATTTGATTCTAATTAAGTAAAGTTTATAAAGTTAATTCTCTAATCCTAGAATGGTTTGGTTTGGAAGGAATCTTGAAGATCATCTCATTCCAATGCCCTGGCATGGGCAGGGATGGGATTCCTTTCACTAGACCAGGTTGCTCGGAGTCCCATCCTTGAAAATCTTAAAAACCTGGTTCCTAAAACCACTAGAGAAAACTTACAAGTATGACATAAAAGTACAGCTGTAATTTTTTCACTTTAACAGTAGCCAGTTTGTTTTTTTTAAAAACCATCCTGCTTATGTTTCCTTCTTGCATGCCCAGCACCATCAGCATGCCTTTAACTTTTAATAATTCTAACACACTTATTTCTCTTGCAGTTCATACCAAAGCAGCATGGTTTTATCAGTTATAGGTTTCATAAACACGTTATAAGTAATTTTACTTCAAAGTCTGTATCACAGAAATCCAAGGACCTTCTGCTCTTAAGTAACATTTCAACTTGAATGTGCACAGAAAAGATGCAACACTGATATTTAATACACATAAGCTCAATATTTGTGGGTTTACCTGTTCTTCAAGAATTGCTGGATTTATCCCACTCTTGCCTGTTTGAATAGCTGCTGCCACATTATCACTTGATAAAATGAAGGAGTCAGAAGGAACCAGGCAGGAAGAAGGCACAGAGTGCTTCAGGAGAACATCAGATCTGTGGACTTCAGGTACTAGAAACAGAAAACACAGACAATATGAAGAACCACCCAAAAACGGGCTCTGTTTCTGAAGCCTGCGCCTAGTAAAACCCATCACAAGTCCAGTCATCCCAATGTGAGGTTATGGACCTCTTATAATTCACTTGCACTGAAGAATAATTCCACACAAAGTGCCTGGTTTTTTCAGTAGTATCAATTTAAGGACATTTAAAATCGTAGTAAGAATAAATTTTGACTTTAAATTTACACAGAGGTTTTACAAGACAATAGCCCTCAAAAGGGTCACTTTCAACTCTGTCTCTTTTAAATCACACAGCCCTTCAGCTTCAGCATGATCTTTAATCACTTTCAGCCAATTGGAAAGCTATACTTATAATTTCCTAAGTTTTATACATGTTCAAGTTAAAAAAATCCACAACTGTCTTAAAAGCCACATGCAAACAACTTGCCAAGACACATGATAAAGCAGCCTTATATTTTATAAGAGATAAAAAGACAACAAAGTAAATAACTCTCTAGCTATTAAAACTTTAAGCGGAATTAACACTGGACTGAGAGCTCTTCCATTCTAAATTCCAGTTAAGCCATAAAAACCCTGAACAGTGGGATCAGTATTACCAACCCAGCACAACAGAAAATCTTGTTTTAAAAAAGGCATAAACTCAACGAACTAAATAAAAAGAAAAAAAAGGAGAAAGTTTTGCATAGATTTTTAATTTAACAGCAGAGTCCTGCAAACTTTGGCACAGTCAGTTCCAGGAGTGCCTTTGCAATAGGCAAAAAAAAATACATCCAATTGTTAAAAAAAAAAGCAGCTCACAGCATTATTACAACTCTGGCAACATGTAGAAGATGCCACTAGCCTGGAGCAAGGCTCAGCCTCTGGGTATCACTGTTTAATACTGCACAAGTACTCAGCACAAACCAGTGTGTGTAACTGGCCTCAAGGCATCCAAAAGCAAACACAAATCCTTGAAGTTGGGCATTCCCTGTCCCATCTTCTTCAGCTCCCAGTTTTAGGACTGAGGTATTACACAGAGGAACATGCAAACCCCATTGAATGAAAAGAAGAAACAAAACAGACCAGGAGACAGAAAAACATCAGTAGGGTAACTGCAATGATAGTAGATTTGGACGTGGCCAAAAACATACGAAAAAAATGACAGCTCAGCAAAAGATGGAAACTTGGCTGAAAAGCCTAGAGGAGAGTGCTTCAGCAAACAGAACAGGAACCAGTTTAAGTAATTGCATTTTAATAGTTAACACTTCTCCAGAACTGGAAATGGGACTTTTTTGGCTTTCTTTCACTTACCTCAAGATATAAGTCCCCTCCCATTCCAAATGTCTGCTTTCAAAGCTCCCTGTAACAATTACCTACTCTGTTAGTTCAAGGGGCAGTGAGGTGACATAGAAGGTGATCTCTTTGTGTCTAAACAAACATTAAAGTCTCTGCTTTATGCCATCACTTAACTCCCTGAGTCTCAGTATTAAACCTATTTCCATCTGGTGGAAAAACAGCTAAAATAATGCACCAGGCAATTTCTGACTGAGCAGGCAAGTGGTTCTCCTACTAAAACTGTCACATGGAAAAAAATGAGCGTGATCCTTGTGACATGAGTGTTCAACCTTTGGTGAGGATCACCAGAGCAAAGGCATAGTTCATATATTGACTATTTATCACAAAAGCCAAAAAAGCTGCTGAGTCTGGGTACCTATGAGGAATGCAGAGACATTCCTCATTATTAGACATGTCTAATCACTGAGATTAGAGTTTTAGGTATTCTCATATTTTGGGGCATCCAATCCAAGAAATAAATCTCCATTTTTCAGGTAGTAGAGTTTTACGTGGAATCTTCTACAATTAGGTGGAGCTTTCAGTAATTCTAATTATAGTGATGAATGCTTAGCATCTTGAAGGGAAAAAAAAAACCAAACCAGAAACAGAATCCCCACTTCTTAAGTTGTCAAAATGAAACCTAGGAAATGAGGAGCAACAACTGGTGAGCACTTCTCAACATTGTGGTTTAAAATTTTCAGCTAAACACATGACCTTGCAGAAGACAAGAAAAGGTGGCAACTCTCCAAGGTATCATTCAAAAATCTTTTTTACCAAACCTTCTTTTCACTTTTCAGCAATGTTGAAGATTCATAAATTAGACATTCCTAGAATTACACGTGCTATGTCTGTAATTCAAGCTCTCTTAATTCATTCCTCTTGTGTATACACTGGTGAAATTGCATTTTAGTTCAGCTCAAAATTCGCTTATAAAGAGAACCCCTAAATCATTCCTGGTTACCATGCCTTAGTTACCATAATGGAACAGTTTCACACTTTACAGGATTTTAGCTGGACTTTACTGACAGACACTGCACAGCTATATTGGATTTAATTTATTAAACACATTCAGACATGCTACTGAATTCAAGAATTAATTTTGAATATCAGTCAAAATGACAAGATGAATAATAAAGTTATTTGGAAAAATATCGTTTCCTTAGTATTGTTTTTCCTCTTTTTCAATGACAAATAAAGCTAATTATTCTGTATTAGATGAAAGCCAGAAATAAATTAATAAAAACATTTTAAGAACATGATTTATGGAGAGCTCATGTTGAGAAAAATCCTTGCCTTGTTTTGTATAATTTATTCTGCGTAACAATACAATGTGGGTTGTTAGTTATTTTTTTTCCCCTCATGCTGCAAAAGTGATGTTTCCTTTTCTGAAAGGAGTAAAATCTAGACCACAACAAAATCAGTAACACCTCCATAATCTTTTAATTCTACTAATAATACACATTTATCTTATTGATAAATTAATCAATTTCTTAAAATCCAGATAGGCACCAGGCATTTGTATAAATCAATAAAATAGTTCCCTAATGTTTCTACTTGAGATAAAGAATATGCAACATATTTTTCAACTTTATAAATGGCTTAAGTAAAAAGGATCATTCTCATCCCTCCCCTCTTCCCCAAAGGAAGTAAAAGACTTCATCACAATCCTATTTTTAACTTTAATTTTTCTGTTTTCCCACAATTTGCAGCAGATCTTTCACACTCATAAGTAAAGAATATCTCCTGAATGAAGAAGTTTCATTTCTTTCCAACTGCATAAACTGAATTTCTCTTTCAATCCTCAAGAAAGTTTAACTTTGAGAAGTGCAGCTTCCCAAAACAATTGCTCAGGAACATTCTTATGCTCAAGTTTTGACTGCTGGCTATTCTTTTATTGTGTATTATTTTATTGCATATACCCTTTTAAGCGCTAATTTTTACAGTGAATACATGAGGACAGCAATAGAATATTAAGATTTTTTTACAGTGATTCTGTCAATACCTGTAGGAAATGCAGCCCAAGCAATAGCAGGAGATGTGGTCTGCTTTTCACCATTTCCAAACTCGTAACTCTCTGCTGCCTGGAAATGAGAAGAAACCGTTACATATTTTACAAAATGCTACAAAAGTCTGTAAAATAGTTGAAAATAGTTAAATTTCAAAGCAAAGTTATCCAAACAACATACCTCAAATCCTCCAAAGTCATCATCATCCATCTTTCAGCAGGCACTAGAACACAAAAGAAATCTTGATTTTAAAACATTTTTATAACCTCATCCCCTGCTTACTCAGAAATGAGCATTCAGTCCTTCCCTCCAGTCTCATCTCCACAGACTTCCTGAAGCCTTCACCATTTATAAGTCCTACAACAGATCAAGGGGCCCAAAAAAGAACTTTTTCACACAGAGGATGCAAGGGCAAGAACTGCAAGATCTCACATAAGAAGAACTTTTTTTATTGATCAAGTTAAATATAAAAAATTGGGTATTTTGGAACAGAATTTTAATAACTTCAGTGAAAAACGTAAGTGCTGCCCATCAACATCATCCAACATCTTTGAAAGCAAGAGTGCAGGAAAAGCTTTCTCATAGAGCAATCTAGGAAGGTGTTACCTAAAAGTTATATCTAAAGATTTCAGGTATAGCAAACAGGTCCCCAGTACCTCAGCAAACGGTATTATAACTATCAAATAATCTAGTCTGGATATATCTATTAAAAATAAACAAATAAACAGATAAATATGTACAGGAAATAAGATTTCTGAGCACCAGATTCCAAAATGAAGAGTTATCTTCACTCACAGGAAGACAATCTATCTCAATGCAGTCATGATCTACCATGGGACTTGTATAGTTTTGTGTTTATGATTTAAAGTATAAAAAATATTTTCCATTGTTCAGTTGCCTTTCCAAATCAGCACTGTGATTAAATCCAAAAAGATTTCCTGCTTTTCCCATCTCTTCTTAGCTGTCTGGCGACATCTGAACAAACTGCAGCTTGGAAAAAGACTGTGGTGAATTTCTGGAAATTTTTCTGCTACCACAGAGGTCCGTCCCTAGGTTTCATGGAGGGGCTGATTAAGATTTTACAAACTGATCAGCATTTTTGACTTGTAGCCCTGAATTCTGTGGCATTTGGATATATTTATAGTTAAATTGCAGTTCCTTTTAAAAAAATGCAGACTAGGTTACTCAGCTAATGAAAGTAACTCAAGATACACAAAGCTTTTGAAAGAAAGGTACTGTGTATTTAACTACATATATACATATATATATATATATATATATATAATTCTGATATGTAAATGAAGGATGATCCAAAAAACCTTTATGGTCTTAACAGGATGTTAAAATGTTTATAAAGCTAATTGATTTCATTTAAAACAGTCTATAGGCTGGATAAACTTTTATTACTGTAGAAAAGATGAAAAGGGACTGTTTATAAGAGAGTACATCTAGGTTGCATATCAGGAAGAAATTCTTCCCTGTGAGGGTGGTGAGGACCTGGCACAGGGTGCCCAGAGAAGCTGTGGCTGCCCCATCCCTGGAAGTGCCCAAGGCGAGGTTGGATGGGGCTCTGAGCAACCTGGGATAGTGGCAGGTGTCCCTGCCCATGGCAGGGGGTTGGAATGAGATCATCTTCGAGGTCCCCTCCAACCCAAACCATTCTGTGATTTGATGATAAATAATCACTATCACAGTGTAAACAGAAATATTTGTTTAAATAGAAGTATTGTTCAATAGTCACATGTGGCATAAGAACTAAATATCTCTTCAGGGACTACAAGGGGTTTTGTTGGTTTGTGTTGGTTGGGGTTTGTGCTGGCTCATTTTCCAAGAGAGAGAGAAGGCAGTTGGGTATTTTGCCCATCAGTGTTAAGATAATTGGTCACTCTGTCACTCTATGCACTCTATCAACATTCAGAGCTCTAATACACAGCTCAAGAACACAGCAGGTGTGTGCACCAATGATGGATGGAGAACAGGACTCTGATGCAGGCAGCACAAACTGAGGATGTCACTGTTCATGCCACATTCTACAAGAACCACCCAAAGCAGGCTGTGATAGACACAATCACTGCAGAATGCAGTGCTCAGGCAGCAGGCAGAGCAGCCAGCTGGAGAAAGTGAGCCTTTAGAAAGGCAAGCAGGTATTTTATCTACACACTCTGTATCACATTAACAGGTCCTACAGGCTCTTCACAAAGTTCCTTCAAAGCAGATTTTCTCCACAAAGTGCAAGAGACGTTATTCCCATCGTCTCGGAACTGGTTATGTCTCAACCAGGGAAAGTACGTTGAGCACTGGAACAAGTTCAGAGGAGTTAAACAGGAATTAAAGCAATTTTGGAAAGGCATGCTAAAATGGAGAGGCTCTAAAAAAATAAAAGGCAAACAGAAATAGAAAATATGAAAAATCATGTTCTAAGAAGTGATTAACTACTTTGATTTCTCTTCAAATACAACACTGACCTGAGGCAGTAAAGACAGAAGGCCCTGTAAGGAAAACATGTGAGGATTTCCATTCCTCCTACAAGAACATTTATAAGAAACTATGCATAAATAAAACGGAACTTTTGATAGAGAAAAAGAATGTAGGACAGAAGAAAAACTGGAGAGCAGCCTGTTATTGACTCCATCATCTCTTTTATTGCATTTCATATACAGATTTTAAGTTTGGTAAAAATCCCAGGACTACTTTGACCTAAGATTACCTTTCCCCCAGAAATTTTAAACATAGACATTTTGTGGCTGTAACAGCATGATTAATTTATTAATTATTCCACATATCACTCCAATGGAATAGAAGACAAACTCCAAGCAACTCTCTGTACCAATGGTGTTTTCACACTTAGCTGTTGATCCTCCACTTCCCAGTTCTTCAGAGACCCCCACAGGAATTCCAAGCTAAGTGATTCTCCCCCAGGTGAGAGAATTCTGCATCTGTTTGCTCTTTGGGTGCGTATAATACATTTTCATACAGGTTCATGCACCTCTGTTTCAAAACGAAATCCTGATTTGTTTCCATGCTTTGTTTGCTGCTTGTTTCCATGTTTATTTGCACAAACAAAAATCTGAAACTACCAGAAACTGGCAAACTCAGCGTGTGTCATAAATCTGCAGGCAGCAGATTAGGATAGAAAACATGGAATAAATCCTGAGGGATGCTGATGTAAGGCACTTCAAAAGCTCAAAGGCTGAGGTTCTCTTCAAAGAGTGTTGGTGTAAGAGTTTTTATCAGATGTCTTCCCCAAAATACGATCTCTTCTTGCATTAAAAGGGAGCCTTCTGCAGGGATAAGGGAAAAGGGCAATACCAGTGTTATAATAACTGTTCAGAAAAAGAGAATTAATCAAGACTGTTCTTAGACAGGAGGCCTTCACAGTCCTCAAAGTACACATCCACTTAGCTATAAAATAATTCTATTAATAATTCATTATAAATGTAACTGATGACAACGCTGAAAATGTGACCAAATACACAATTTCTCAATTGTACCCCTTATTCTCATGATGGAAATGCACTTTTGGTACAAATAAACAACAGAACTAGCCTAACACCTCTCCTTAGAGCTGCAACAATTTTGGGAGTAAGTTCTTTTAATCAACCATCTATCCCAAAATGGGGAATCAGACTTTTCTTTCATCACAGGGTAGGAACATTATTTGTGGCACTGGAATAGGAAAGAATACATTAAGTGCTGACAATCTTCAGAATTTGAAAAATAACAGAAAAAGACAAAACAACCCACACAGTCTTACCATGACTAAATGTGGTCTATTGAAATATGCCTGATACTGGAATTAAGTAACTGTAAAATTGGGCAACAAGAAGTCAACCTCAAAATTACAGAGTCATAGAAATTATGGTTGGAAAAGACACAGTAGGTCATCCAGCCCAGGTCATTTCCAAAACACTACAGTTCTCAGACAGTCATGTCCTAAAAGGCTTGAGAAGCTCGCCAGTCACACTCTGTGAAGAGAAGGAAACTTTCCATGGACAACGAAAACACAAGCCACTGAATTTTGAGTAGGTTTTATCAACAAGTTTGTATCCACCAAATGGAACAGTAACTTCTGCCAAAACTCAGACCAGCAGGCCATCCAATCCAAGCTCCTGCTCAAAGCAGGGTCAACTCAGCATTCAGATGAGGTTGCTCAAGACTTTCTCCTGCGTGGCTGGTAAGGCTGCACGGGGAATTTATTCAGATTGATGTGCATAACTGAGAAGCTCACAAGCTTTCCTGTGCCAAATACAGTCACCAAAGCCTGGCCAGCAGCTAAAAACAGTTCATGAGAACTTTGTGAAATGCACTTACCTAACAGACACACCAAAATCATGTTTTTACACACAGGAGGATCAGGAGCCATTCCCAAGAAATAAGGCAGAAAAATGTAAGCTGAGAAAAAAAAGCCCCTCTTCCCCATTTCAACAGTTAGGGAGAGAAACAATGTTGTAGTCCCACCAGAAATCCTGGTATTCTTCATATCCAAAATGCAAAAGTGGTGGAAAGACCAAATGGTGAATTAGAAACCAATAATTAGTCAATACCCATAATTAGTCAATAACAATCCCTAAAACCTGATTCAGACTAAGGACAATCAGAAGCTCTGGAATTTAGTTTGTATTGTACAAAAAAAAGGAAAAAAAAAAAAAAAAGAGAGAAAAGCCTGACTTTTCATATCCTAATTAGGTCACAAAGATCAGACACCATAGGTCCCACAAATGCCAGAGAAAAAGTGATCATGGTAGAATAAAAGCTCTCATACTTAAACTATTCTCATTTTACTGGACCCCATAAATTCGACACAGGCTTCTGAAAGACAAAGCCAGACTGTTCTCAGATCTCCACTGTGATTAGGACAAAACCCTCAGGATAGAAGCTGGAATAGTGAAAATCATGACCAGATATTGGAAAAGGCTGCTCACAGATGCGGTGAACTCTTCATTCCTGAGGATAATCACAAAGAATTCAGCTGGACAGGGTCCTGGCCCACCTGCTTTAACTAGGCCTGCTTTAAGCAGCAGTTTGAATCAGAAAACCTCCAAACATGCCTTTCATGGATGCTCCATGTTTCAATGTATTCAGTTTGATCCACAACAGTACTAAAAGAAAAAGTGAATCCACTTTTGACATTGTTCTTCAGCTGAACCACACTAATAATTACCAACATCTGTCCAATATAATTTATGACTGGATTTGCTGACAACAGAAGAACCAACCTCAAGAGCAGAGCAGGAAAGAGAAAGAGTAGCTCTAGAATCTTCATTGCTGTAGGAGGAATAAAAGGAGAGAAAGCCTAATGGAATTTACCTGAAGGCAGCCCACAAGGAAAAAATGGAGACTACTGACAAGGGGCTGGAGTGACAGGACAAGGGGAATGGTTTCAAACTGACACAGAGCAGGTTTATATTGGATACGAGGAAGAAATTGTTCATTGTGAGGGTGGTGAGGACCTGGCAGAGGTTGCCCAGAGAAGCTGTGGCTGGCCCAACCCTGGAAGTGCCCAAGGCCAGGTTGGATGGGGCTCTGAGCAACCTGGGATAGTGGAAGGTGTCCCTGCCCAGGGCAGGGGGTTGGAAATGAATTAGCTTTGAGGTAGCTTCCAACCCAAACCATTCTATGATTCTATGTTTCTGTGAAAAAGTTTCATCATGAGTTCAAAGAAAAAATGTCTGACATAAATCTCTGTACTCAAATGTTTCTTGAAAAAGGCTGAGGTGAACTTTTGGCATTAAGAAAAAAAAAATCTTGGAAGAGAAACTGGGGATGGTTCTTTGGAAGTAAAAAAATACTTCATTAATTCATAAATACATTCAAAACCTTTTCTAGGAATCATTAAATGGCACTAATTGATCGTAAACATGGTAAGACATCTACAAATAACAACTCTTTTTCTCAAAAAGAAAAGTCTAATGCTTCATAATGGATCAATGGCTCTTTGAGCCAGTTTCAGTAGTCTCAGCCTCTATCTTCCTCTGGGCCTTGACAGACCAAGTGCTTTGTAATTCAGGGCTTCCCTCTCAAAAGAAGAGCTGATATCAGTTCCAAGAAGGTCATGCAACTGGACACTCCAATTATATGCTTAATTTTTGTACAGCACTGATTTAGGAACACAGTCTTTTTACTTGGAAGCAAAGAAGGGTACAGAAACATCTGTTAAGGGTTTGGGAATGCTAGAACAAACAGTGGCCTTTCTTCTGTAGTTCACATCTGATAAACTTAAGAAATGAAGGGTTTAAAAGAAAAAGAAAAGAGTCACAGGTGTTTCAAATGCACTCCCACTTGAGCTTCAAGAACTCAGACTGATAACTGAAATTCTCCTGCTTCTCCATTCGTTACTGTTAATAAGCAGTGTTAGCAAATGCAATCAATTCCTTTTACCTGCAAATCACAGTGATGCGCTTCACTTAAAAAGAGGTGTCTGCACAATGGAGACGAGTAAAAGGCACCAAGTTCTGCCTCAAGGGAACTTTGTCACAGAACAGGTATGTGAAAATAGAAGGTTTGACACAATCTTAGTAACAGTCAGAGCATCATAGCAACGCAATTTAATATAACAACATATGTCAAACAAAAATGTAAGTCTTTGAATGCATGCTCGTATGGATGTGTGGTAACTTGCACTAATAAATGTCATTAATGTTATGAAAAGAGTGCTCAAGACCTTTCACATTAAGAAGGAATATATGCTTTACAGGAAAATAAAAAGTAAAAAAACCCAACTAAACAAAACAAAACCCAAGGTAATACCAGGCTTTGGCACGATGCACTGCCTAGGAAAATCTGGTGCTGAGTGAATCACTTACTCTAAAAACCAACACTCCTTCACCAGAAGAGGGATCTTTAAAGTCAAAAAAACAAACAAACAAACAAACAAAAAAAAACCCCCTACAAATTCTGTAAATCATCTTGTTATGCACTTAAAATGAGGCTTTTTCTCTTAATTAAATGTAAAATAAGAGAGTAAAGGTCTAAATATAAAGGATAACCAGTAGAACTGATAGTTAAATATTATGAAAAATATACTCTTTAACTTACATATAGACAGTTCACAAAAACTGTGAAATGTCAGCGTTTACAGGTTATCATTCTAATCTTATGTTAGAAAAGCTGACACGTGACCATGGATACTTGAAAAAAAAAACCCCAAAGAACCAAAAAACCCTCACAAAACCAGCAGCACAAGATAAGACAGGATTGTACTAAATACATACATTATGTAAGATAGGAATATACTAAATTAAAATACACAGCATTCCTTTATTATTCCTCCGTGTCTCCTAATTGACTGGAAGACTCACTTTTCCAATTAATGAAACAACTCCCCTCAGCTTCCTCAAAATCCTGAAAGTGCAGTACTTCTCACAGGGAAAGGTACTCATTTCAGGCAAAAAAAAAGATTAAGCTATTTCTCTGACATGACATTATCAAAAAGAATAACAATTATGTCTCATATTTTCAAGTCCTTCTGATTTTACATGACTCAGTTGCTGGTCTTGCAAAAGAACACCTTAAATAACGCTAATAATATTAGTTTCCCCCCAATCACCTATTAGAAATTCAGATTTTATGAAAGTTTAATGCAAAAACTGAAATACATGACCCTTTTAATATTTTTTTTTGCAAGCTCTAGATATACTGTTAGAAGCAGAAAAGGCCAGATATTACTCTCCCTCCCACACAGAAAGAAGAATGCATCTTTTCTTTTTCTCCCTTTACCAATACTCGAAAAGAAGACTTAATGACTTTTTGTTCATATATTAAGCAGATTAATTTGATTTTCCATACTCTCCTAAGAGATGGTCCAGTTCATGAAGAAGCAGCTCATGATGTGACTTAAAATTCATTTTAAATGACTCTTACAAAGGAAACTGGAGAGGTTTCACATTGTCCAACTCTCAACTCATAAACAAGTAAAATGAAAATGCTAACATGCTTTCCAACAGAAAACACTGCTGCCAGAATGTCCGTGCACATTATCTTTCTTTTTTCATCTTCATTTTTGGTCTGCTTCTAAGCATGTAACACAACACTCTTCATCACATGACCTTTGACCAAATGGATATTATCATAATTATATGTTCTCTGTTGCAATAAAAAAAAAATACTTCTCACAGAAAAGGTTGATTGCCATCAATGCCTTTGTAACCCGCTGAAGGAGCTGCAAATAAAGATTTCAGATCAGGCCTGGGTGAAAATGGGATTAGGGCTCAATACCTGAATGCTTTTCTTTTAATCAGATCACAATACCTTAAAATAATTGACCACTCCAGGTTGATTCTTTATGCCTACTATGCATTTCCAGAATACACTTCTCTAGGCCCAAAGCTCTTGACAAAGATTTGTCAGAACTACCAGGCCCTCTTCAGAAAGAGGGAGATGTTTCCTAAGAGGTTCCATACTCAGCAAGTTACCGGGACATTTAAGGACCAAGTATGGGAGGACAGCACTGATACCAAGAATTCCACACATCAGTTAACAATTAAGCAAAACTTATTTCTCATTCAAGAAGAGTTAAACTCCCCTGAACCCCAAACAAAGAGACAAAACCAAAATGCTCCACATCTCCCCAGTCTAAAAGAAACCAACTGTTCCTTCTCCCATCCAATTTACTTTAAATCACAATTTTGTATGTCCTCTAAGACCTTTATTAAACTGGAAAAAAATGCATCCCTAACAGATATCCATCCTAAAGTGTAAAAATTCCATACACACACAATACATCTGCAAAAACAAAATAGTAACGAGCTGTAGTGGACACTTATTTAGACAAGGACAGTGAAATTGGATATTATATACTTGAGAATTCAAGGAATAATTTAACAAGGGACTTACATATTCACAGAGCTTAATGGATTTTGAAACCAGCAGTGTTTAAAGAGAACTACTGAGATTTCTCCAGAAATTACTATGCAAAAGTATCCCTTCTGGCAATGCTATGAAAAGCAGCAGAACATTCGGGTTCCAAAGTGCAAACTACATGTAGAGTGATATCTCTTAACTATGTTAATTACTGGGCAATTACATAGTCTTCAGTCAGCAAAATTCCCAATGCAAACAAGTTCTGCTTGACTAAAGTCAGCAAGAAAAAACTTGAATATTTGAACAATAACCATTAATGCCCTATGCTTACACTCAATAGTAATTTAAAAAAAAAAACACATTTAGCAATTAAAAGTTTCAGGTGATAACCATAATTTTCTGTAGAGGCTTTGACAAAAAATGTATGTGAATGGCCAACTTCAAGCTAATCCAGTCATCTTTTAGAAGATATGTCTGTATAAAAAAGAAAATTAACAGAAAAACACACATCTTCACTCATAATGAGTCGTATGTTAGGTTATTCCTATAATCAAATGACTACTTTCCCCAGGACAAATACTGCTCACTGCACAACTTACACAGAAAATTGATATTGTAATACATTCCACTTAATAGGAACAAAGAAAAAACCTTTTTATTTTTAATCCCAAAATGGCAAAAGTAACTTTAAGAAATTCAAACCGAGTGCATTTCATGAGAGCAGCTGCTCAGGAGGAAGCCTGGCTGGCTGGCACCAGAATTCTGACCAGGAGCCTGCCTGTTCTAGTCTGCCTAAGACTAGAACTAAACTCAACTCTGAGAATGTTGGTCTCCTTTCAACCTTCCCTCACTTTTTTATTTAGTATGTGGTTCTATAATTGAAACCTAATGGAGGAAGCAGGAGAGGATTAATAAGCAAAAACTGATCAGTAGCCCCTGCTGTACCAAAGACACTCTCTGTGTTCCATCCCTCGTTAGCTTTGCCAACTCCACATATTCTGCAGTCATGTAAAGTTAAACCAGGTTAAATACACATGATTTTTGAAATACAGTAAAGGCAGTTCATGAGTGCATTTATAGGGATAATTTAACTAAATCCTAGGTCCCTTCAATATTGATGGAAGTTATATAGCTGTATCACACACTTTTTAAGCACTCTTTAACTTGAAAAAGTATTTATGAAAGTCATAAAGCAGAACCTTAATTTTAGCTCCTAATAATAAAATTGATCTGGTCCTGGAGTATCCATACCTCATTTGATCATTCATCACACTGTGATAAATCCTAAATTTCTGTAAGAATCACTTTTAAGTGGATCAAACAAAAGTGGTTTTAAACTCAGTTTCTGAGACCCCTTCCAGAGTCAGTTTACAATGCTATTGTGCATCAGTGCTAACCAAATGTGCAGGAACTTGTCCAGGGGAAAAAAGACAGAAAAAAAAAAGGGGGAGGGAGGGGGTGTTTTGGGTAAAAAACAGAGGAAAGACCAACAAAGCAGATATCCTGGTGGGAGTGTGTTACAGCCCACCCAACAAGGATGAAGGGACAGATGAAATATTTTCTAAAGGACTGGGAGAAGTCTCATGATTGCTGGCCCTTTTACCAGGTGCCTGTTGGAAATACAACCCAGCAGAGGGGAAACAGTACTGCAAGGATGGCATGAGGTCCTGCAGGGAGGGATTTAGGAGGGCCCAAGCCCAACTAAAACTTAACTCGGCTATTGCCATAAAAGACAGTACAAAAATTATTTTATAAATACAATGGCAACAAAAGGAGGGCTAAATCTCCACCCTCATTGGATGCAGCCGAAAATAACAGTGAGAAAGAATGAGGAAAAGGCTGAGGTACTTAGTGCTGTCTTTGCCTCAGTCCTCAATAGCAAGACCAGGTGTCCCCAGGGTACCCAGCCTAAGCTGAAGAGAGGGAGAGGGAGCAGAATGAACCTCCACAATCCAGAAGAAGATGCTGTTGTGCCTCTCAGACACACACAGCTCTGCGGGGCTGGCTGGGATCCCCCTGAGGGTGCTGAGCAAGCTGCTAAGAGAATCCACAGAGCCACTTCCAATTACTGACCAGAAGTCCTGGCTAATTAGGGAGGTCCCAGTTGGGACATTAACAAGTATACCTCCCATGTACAGACAGGGAAGGAGGATCTGACCTGATCTCCTGTGACATGGTGACCTGCTTTTTTGGATGAAGCAAAACAGGTATTTTTTACCTGGACTTTAATAAAACTTATCTTTACCCAAAGGCTTCACCTGGAGAAACTGGCTGCTGCTGGCTTGGACACGTGCTGTCTGTTCTGAGTGAAATAAATGGCTGGGTGGACAGGCCCCAGAGGGTTGTGAATGGAGTGGCTGAGGGAGCTGGGAATGTTTAGTCTGGAGAAAAGGAGGCTCAGGGGGGACCTTCTGGTTCTCCACAACTCCCTGACAGGAGGGTGCAGTGAGGTGGAGGTCGGGCTCTGCTCCCAGGGAACAGGGGCAGGACAAGGGGAAGCAACCTCAAGCTGTGCCAGGAGACATTTAGATCGGATACTGGGAAAAAAAGTTCTTCACCTAAAGGGTGGTCAAGCACTGGAAAAGGCTGTCCAGGGCAGTGGTGGAGCCACCAAACCTGGAGGTAATCAAAAGATGCGTAGATGTGGCATCTGGGGATGTGGGTAAGTGGTGAACTTGGCAGTGTGAGGTTAATGGTTGGACCTCACCATCTTGAAGGTCTTTTCCAACCTTAACAATTCCATGATTTCAAGCTAAGTACAACTTCTCTTCAGTCTATGGTTGATCACGCCAAGATACTGATTTTTCACTGTGGCAACTTAGGAACTAATAGCAAGCTGACTGCGGCATGTGCAACATGTGGAAACCCCTTCAGAAACTCACTACTACACTATTTCAGAAGCTGCATCCCATGGAAAGTCCTTTTAAAAGCTTAACTGGCAAACACATGCTAAAATATTTTGGTTTCCATCTAAATCTACACTGAATTCCAATCCTCAGAGACAGGATTTCCACTTTATTTCTCTCTATACACACACACTAAGCTCAAGAAGTGTAACATAGTAAAGTGTTGTTAAAGCTTTGAAAAAAGCAAGCCTAGCACAAAGAACTTGACTGTAGGCCTCTTTTCCTGGGAAATTTTCAAAAATCCCAAACATCACTGTGTTGTGCAATAAATACAAGATACTTAAGTGAAAACATAGGTATTTAATATAAATCGATACTAGAGCAAATTCAAAGTAAAGCAATTCCATCTTTCTCTAAGCCCACCTCAAGATAAAATAATTCTAGCAGTGTGTTCTGGCAAAGTATTTAATGAGGAATGAAGAACTACAAGACCAAGTTTTGGCAACAATGCACAGAATATTGGATAGTTTTTACCTCCATTCACTTTATTCAGAAACCTTAAGAAGACACAGAATAAACATTAAGGAAACATAGAATGAACTTACAATATTTAGTACATTTATTTATTTAGAATCTAATGGAAGTTTAGAAAACAAAACCGTTTCTAAACCTTTGGAAATTTTGTATTTCGAATCTTCAGATTTTATGTGGAATCATTTCACTTGGGTTTAAACACCTGGGAAGAAGACAAAAAAATTACTTATGAGCTTCTAATTTTAAAGCTTGTAAGGTTGTTACAAAGAATCCTTTCATAATCTTGTATATTGAGATCAAATTGCTTATGAATTGGTGTAATGGATTGTTAGTTTCTGCTTCCCAGACGAAGCAGGTTTGTTCAGCTGGGTTTTTAAATGTTAAACTACTTCCAGGGCTAGGTTAAGTAACCTGTTTTGCTATATTCACTTTTTGTGAGTATGATTATTTACTGATGAAGCACCTCTAAACCTGATCACCTTCTTCCAGATTTCTTGTGCCTTCAGCCAACGTGCCCAAAGGAACATGTCCAACAGCAAGGACACCTACAGCAGTGATCTTGTAAAGTCCACAGCTTAGAGCAAGCATCTGCCATCCCTTTCAGCTCATATTTATTCAATACCCTCTCCCACAGCTGCATCCCGTCCCCAGAGCGTTCACAGAACGGAATTGTTCTAGTTACAACAGACCTACAACAATCAGCTGGTCCAAAAGCCTGAGCCCTCACCAAAAGTCAGAGCACATTAGGAAGGGATTGTCCAAGTACCTCCGAGACACAGACACGCCTGGAGCACCGACCACTGACCTGGAAACCCCTCCCCTGCCTGGCCACCCTCACGGAGGGCACCCCTCAGCTTCCCTCTCTCCAAACTGGAAAAATCCAAGTCCTTGGCTGCTCCTCACAGGACAGGCCTTCCATGGTATCCATAGTGAAGTATGGAATTTCTGCTCCATCATTTTCACACGCACTCGTTGTCACTTGAAAGAGATGATGGCCATTAGTGAAGTTTTCATCTTCCACTCAGATCAAAAGATGCAGTGCCGTGGTGTTGCTGTGCTGCCACACAAGAGCTCTCAAGAATGCAATGGTTCATAGCCAGAGTGCAATTCTCCAGTAAGTACAAACACTGAAACACAGTCGGCCAGCATGTTCAAGCACTGATAGCAATGCTCCTGTGAACTGCTTTTCTAGAAGTAATACAGCACATTAAATCCCCTTTTTAAGTCCTTTGTTGACAGAAAAGCAACAGCACTAGTAACAGATCCAAATCTATGGCTTTGAAATTACTAGTTTTCACCCCAGAAAAATTTGAATTTCGATGTTTTACACCTCAAGATGTGCTTGCACACCCTAAATCCTTTATTTCCAAAGAAATCAAGTTTTGTCAGCCCTTAGTGCCAGATTCCAACTGGATTCCACGGACTACAAGCAGCCTACCCTCCACCAGAGATTGCTTTGCCCTATACACATCTGCCACAGCCTTGTAATCCAAAGGAAAGATGAAGAGAAGCAAAAGTCTCAACTGGAAATCCCTTCTGCTACCAGCATTAATTATTGTAATTACTTCTTCCAAAAGCAAACAAACAAATGGCCCCAACCATTACTGCTGCATAGTCAGCTAAAATCAGTTTTTATATGCGCACAAAAATATGCCACCTTTTCCAAGAGGACTGCACTAAAATGAGAGGAATATTCCTGGAGTCCATGGAAGAATGGGTTGAGACCTGACTTATGTTTCACTGCAAGTGAAAACTTGCCTGAGTAGATAATATTTGAGTACTATGATGTTATCAGATAAGGAGGTTCAAATTTGGTTCTTTAATCAAGGAAAGTGCTGGACAGATGAAAACTCTACACTCTAGAACTTACCACAGTTGTTTGTGGGAGGCCTAAAAAAATCAGAATTTAGCCCTGTATCATTTTCACTAAGTGGAGGTTTTTAAAGACCTCAGAGTTCCACAAACTGCCTGAGATTTTAGGTCTTTTTTTGTACTAAATTAGCACTACAATTTAGATAGGCTTGATTTTCTTAAAACTAAGACTTAGAGCTTTTGCAAATACTACACAAGATCTATTTTAAGCTAAATCCATTTCCAAATTCTTCTCTGAAAGACACACAAAGCCTGAATTTTTATCACTCCAATGACAAACAGAAAAACCTGCTTTTCTTTTACGGGCATTATACGGGTATGATAAATACTTCTCTTTCTGAGGATCCAAAATGGTTTTATAAATATTATGCCCATTCCTCTAGCTCTGGTTCAAAGGATGGGAAAGTTTACTAGGCAGTGTCTGTAACAAGGTGATCACAGGAAATTTGAGCCTCATGTACGCCCACAAACTTAAGGCAGACACAGATGTCACATAAAGCTGCTGGAAAACTGCAGAAGAACTCTATAAAAATTACATCCCTAAAAACCTCTTGAGGAACATCCATTGCCACTTGTACATGTAAGTAAAAACTTAATTCACTTTTTTCTTAATTCAGAAAGTCCTCTGTGATTACTTAGAAAGAAATTTATGGCTACGTAATTCTGCTTCTCCAACCACTCCCTAAAGTGGAATTTACATTTTTAATGGTTTAATTGAAAGAGCGAACAGAACCCCCAGAATCATTTCAGTCACACCTAAAATAAATCTGCCAGCTGAACAATGAAAAGGAAAAAAGTTTGCTATGTCAGAAAAGCAAAATTCTTCACATTGGTCAATCCCGAACTTTTCAGGACAAAGTAATACAAATCCTACTGTATGCTAAGAAAGTTTAGATAATACAATTCTACGTAAAGAAAATTAGAAATCACTTAGTTTTTATCTGCAAAAACAGTACCACTTCTGGAAATTTAGGTCTGGAGAGCAGGTACCTTTGCTTAAGGGATGCAAAGTGATGAGGGAAGATAAGGGTTGCAAGAGGCCTTATCAGAAAAGATAAATCCAAAATTTAAAGTATTTCTTTTTACTAACACCAGCAGGGGTTATTTCCACATAAATCTTAAGTCTTTAGAAGTATGAAGTAGAAAAAAGAAAAACAAGTCCTGCACTTTGAATCTATGATGCATTCTTACATTTATAAATATCAAAGTAATGAAGTAATGAAGTGTAACAGATGTTAGAATACAGTGTCTGAAAGTCACCCTGAAACCCTGTTTGGATGATCTTCCACTTACACTGCACTTCAAGGTAGATTTAGCCCACATGATTTAAAATTTAGAGTCTGTAGCCTGAAACTTGTAGTGTACCAGGGGAGAGCCCTATACAAAAAAAAAAAAACAAAAAAAAACAGCTGAAAAAGTTCTGAGCATCAAGACTGGTTTAACAAGAATTTTTCTTCTCCAATATCAGAACCAAATTAGTTTTCCATGAGCAGAAAAATCTTTCCTGTAAGGGCATTGGAGCATGAAGCACTGCACAGATGGACAGCAGAAGATTACAACACACACGAGGGTATCAGCCGTGCACACACAAACCACACCTCATGCACCTGAACATGGGCAGGAAGATGCTGTGAACTTTACATTTGAGGACTCACAAAAAGTGTCCTTCCATCATATCATGAACTTTGTTCCAGCTTTCCTGGAAGTTGGGTTTTCAGCAGCAACCCAGCCAAGCGCTCAGAGACACCATGCTTAGATATCTGCCTCAGCATTCTGTAAAGATTTGGGGAATTATTGCCCTTGAGACTGCCATCTAGTTGCCCCTCTGCACCAGAAATATGCTTCATAGCATAACTGCATTTTGGAACCTCTAAATCTGTTTGCCTGTCATCAGCCTGACACCACACAAGCAGCTAACAGTGCCTAGACAGCAGGTACTCTTCACCAAGCTCTGGCAGTAGTTGTGTCCCTTGGAAAGAAATGTGAAGGAGCTGGCCCAACAGCCCACGGTGTTCAAAGACATGCAGGAAACAGTCAAGGAGACCCTAACTAAGTGCAAAAGGACTGAAACTGCATTGAGAGTTCTAGTGAGGCACAGTCTGGTAACCATGTCTCCAAATCCTCGTGGAGGTTTATGTGTGAACATGACAGAAACAAATGTGTCACCTGGTACGCTCAGTTTTCAACCATTCCAGGTAGAATCAAACTGGTAGGAAGCCTTAAACTTAATTAAAGCAATGGTCAGATGTTGCGGTGGTTCGGAACCAGAGGACTTCCGGACAGGTTCCACGGACAGAGGGTTTCCCCTCAGAGCTCCCAGGGGCAGCAGTTGGACCACCAATCCACGGACCCCAAGCTCCTGCTATTGGTTACTGGACTTGTCTGATATTTATTCCTGTCCTGGGAAATTCCCTGTCACTCCATAGTTCATTCGTTGTTCTCTCTGTTCCCCTCCCCTCCCTAAACCCCATTTGATCATGTACCCCAGCCCCTCCCCTGTATTGTCCCCTGCCCTCATCCTATTGTGTGTTGTTCCTCCCTTAAATACCGATGTAATAAGCTGCTCTGGGCTCTTGGTCCATGTGCTCCCT